>OZ010615.1:38349913-38417413 GCA_963932145.1 Acanthosepion lycidas | reverse complement strand
GGAGGGTGACAGATAGTGCGGGGGGTGATGGAGGGAGAGTGACGGGGGGATGCATAGGGGAGTGATAGGGAGGGTGATGGTGTGGCGGACTTCACCACATTAATTTAACTTTAGATTAGGAAACACGGCTCACACAAGAAGGATAACCAAAAGACATTGTTACATATAAAACATGTATTTTAACAAGATGTACAATATCAAACAACGATGTGAAAGAAAGCCTGCATTTAAGTAAGACAAGGTTGAATTAACCAAGAGTTGTCTCTCTTTAAATGTTATCTTAGTGTTCAATGAGGAATAGTTATTTGGTTCAAAGTTCACTGGAAAAATGTTCATGAGAGTCTCTTGTAATGTTTGTTCTTGAAAGATATTGTTGTGCAAGAAGAGATTTTGGGAGTATATACAAGTTATGTTCAGCATGTGAGTGTGTGTGTGAGTGAGAAGGTTGGTGCATGATTTCAACTGTCATGGATTCGTTTGGCAGTTGAATTCTCACTAATTGAGATGAGAAAATCTTGGCTTAAATAAGCAAATATAGTCTCCAAATCGTGCGGGGAAAATTATTCTTCACATGCAAATAGAGACTTAGTTTGTTCGAGGGCTTGCTTGCCTTTATTATGAGCAATGAGAAATGGTTCTGTGATGAGAAAATTATGAGAAAATGCCCTGTGATGAGATCTGATTGGTTGGCATTGATCAATCAGTGAGCAAGCTCTGGTGAGACTTAAGAAAGCTTCTGGGATCCGCTTCTCCCAAAAGTGCACAAAATTGACTACATAAAAATAGAGCAGTTACAAAATTGTCGTATTGCTGCGATTTGTAAATTGCCTGTAGAAATGTAGTAGTGATTTACTAACCAATGAATGCTTGGCATTGTATGTGATTTGTATTTGTGCATATATGTATGTATATTCGTGCGTGATAGATCCACACAATGGAAATGAATGACAAAAAGAGGAGAAAAGTAGTTTTGATTAATTTTTATATATTCTTTGATCTGTAGCCCACCAAATTTTTTTTTTTTTTTTTTTTAATTAAAAACTAATTTTTTAATGGCACATTACAATCTGATAATAAAGTAAGTCGGCCATTTCCCTTGATGGTCAAAAGTAAAACATTTTCTTGGATGTCCAAATATCTAAAAACTTGACATACCTTTTCAGTTTGATATGACCTTCTCATATTTTTCTTTAATTTTTCACATTTGGATTGAAATTCAACTTGTTTAAATTTAAAAAAACAAAAAAAAACAAAACAAAAAAAAAACAAAAAAAAAACAGAAATTTGAGATATTAATTAGCAAGTTGAATTTCTTGGTAGTGTAGTCATATCCTTCTATGGCAACATCTACAACAATCTTGACTGAAATTGAGAGCCAGGCTACCACAATTTAAAATATATCTAATATATAAACCCCTATATTTTGAGGGGGATTCCATATACAATAAAAGGAGAAGTAATATTTATAAATGATGCAAAGTACTAAATCCTAAATAAAGCAGGAAGATTAACTGGACTGACAAGCACCTGAAGAAGGCCAGAGAAAAGGCCAATAGTTGGATGGGTTCACCAGAGTTCTTAAAAACCAGAACAAGAGACAGTAAATTCTAGAAGGAAGGAAAGCAGGAGCCAGCAAGGCATTTATTATAGAGTTTAGAGAAAACAAGAGCTAGTTCAGGGGCACAGTTTTTAATGACTATTACAGAGATGTCATTGGGTCCACATGCTTTGTGGGAATCAAGGTTAGAGATGATAGCAGAAACCATGGAAGGTGTTATATGCATATCACTCAAGAGAGTTCTCAGTGGGAAGTTAGGCAGGGATACTTTGGATGAATCAAGAGTAGAGTTTGAGGAGAATTCACATCAGCAGAGGATGATAACATAAACCAATTATTTAGTACCCTATTACAGTGATGCCAGTAGTCACGAGAGCCAAAGTTTTTAGAGGCGATGCAGTGCCTCATTCTCTCAGCAAACAGGTACTAAGCTTCTTTGAGGGCTTGCTTGCCTTTATTATGAGCAATGAGAAAAGGTCCTGTGAGGAGAAAATTATGAGAAAACACCCTGTGATGAGAGATGATGAACCAATTCAGCAGTGATTTAGGTCTCTAGGAGTTTCCCAAAAAGAAGTAGAAGTTTTATAAGTCAATAGTTGGATAGGTCAGATGGTTCACCAGAGTTCTTAAAAAACGGAACAACAGCAGGAAAGCAGGAGACAGCGAGGCATTTATTATAAAGTTTAGGAGCTAGTTTGGGAGCACATTTTTTAATGACTATTACAGGGATGTCATTGTGTCCATATGCTTTGTTGGGATCAAGGTTAGAGATGATAGCAGAAACGATGGAAGGTGTTATATGCATGTCACTCAAGAGAGAATCAGTTCTAAGTGGGAAGTTGGGCAGGGATACTCCAGGTGAGTCAAGAGAAGAATTTGAGGAGAATTTACAGGTAAATCATTCAGTTTTATCAGCAGAGGATGATAAAACCTTAAATCAATTGAAGAGGGGAGAATAGAGACCTTGGACTTATTTAGTACTCTATATTCAGTGATGCCAGTAGTCACGAGAGCCAAAGTTTTTAGAGGCTATGCAGTGCTTCATTCTCTCAGCAAACAGGGACTTAGCTTCTTTGAGGACACACATTTGTTATTAGCAGTAGCAAATAGACACCTGTTATGCTGAGTGCTGTCCTTTTGGTATAGCCAGAAATAGTGGTTCCTATGTGATATATATATATATATATATATTGGGTACATGGCCATGTGGTTAGAGTATTTGCTTTCTGACCATGAGGCTTAGGTTTGAATCTCACCAGGGTCAATTTGTCAAGAAGGTGACTTCTTGATGTTATCAGTCTGGAGGATGTGATCTCAGTGTGTGACAACTTTGGAAAGTTGCCTGAAAACCATACCACAGATTAACCCAAGCCTTGTGAGTGAAATTTGGTAGATGGAACCCTTGGGAAGTGATCGGTGGTTGTGCTAGCATGAAGTCTCAAGTCATCGTGACAGAGAGTTTGAGCATGCTGGTCTTGTTCCGACTGTTGACCATGCTAGATAACGCACTCTCTCCCAGAAACTGTAACTAAGGTCTGCTCAGCATAGTTGCAGTATAAACTACATGTGGGCTCTGTGGGTGTTGAACATACACAAAATGTACCTGAGGAGGAAACTGTAACAGCATGGATTAGCTAGCTGCCCTAGTAGACTGGTATACAAGTGGCTGTGCCATTTAGATTTTATAAATAATAATAATAATAGGTACTTCCAAAGATGTGCTAAAAAAATGATGATCCATGATGAAAAAAATACCCCAAACTTAATAAAAACAATTTTATAATCAAAATCTTTTCCCACACTTTCAGCACAATTTTAAGGGTGCGTGTTATGGATGAAGGCTTTATATATGGGGAATTACAGAATTTATTTATTTTTACATCTCACATTTAATTTTATGAAATTTCAAGAATTTTTTTATTGCACTTAATGTTTATATTAGTTATAAGGACAAGTCCTTGGAGAAATTAAATCCTCGATTTTTTTTTGCAAACAAGACTTAGTTATATACAATCTGCTTTGAATCATAAAAAACAAAAAATGCAATAAAACTAAGGCCCTAGATATATTATAGAAGGATAAGTTATATGAAGATCAATTAGGGACAAAATAAATTATTAGATGACATAGAATATTTTGCTGAACCTTTACTGGGTGGTTAAAAATAAAAAAAATTATATAATAAAGGCATTCACATTCTATTTGTCAGGTAATTTTTTACAGTTACGTATTCTTTATTTAACAGGAAGAAAAAAAGAAACAACAACAGGAAGAAAGAAAAAAAACAAAAACCTGAAGAAAAAAAACAAAAACTGAAGAAAAAAAACAAAAACTGAAGAAAAAAAACAAAAACTGAAGAAAAAAGAAACAAAAAAAGATGAAAAAACAAGGAAAAGTAAATAAAGAAAAAATATGCAAGAAACCCAAATCAATCTAAAATGTACTGAGCAATAATAAGTATAGAAAATGAATCTACCTTGTATATTATTTTATTTGGCATCTGAAAATAATAATAATGTACCACTCATAAAACAAGCTTAAAAACAACTCCTTGTTAAGAGGCTTTGAAGAGAAAATGTGTCCAAGTTGACAGATGATAAGCAGCTTTTGTGAATGAACACTGTTTAAGTGCGATGGAGTATTTTTGGAACCTTCATCATGTCATGTCATACAAGATGAAGAGTCATTGCAATTTAATAGATAAGACTTTAGATATGGGCTGTGCCAAGTAATTCAACGAAAAATCTGATCAAATAACTAAGATTCTAGAGGGTAAGCCTAGAACTTTTCAGCATCCAATGTGTGTGTATGTATGTATGTGTGCACACACACACACATATATATATATATATATATATATATATATATACATACATACACACACACAAGGGTAGGTACCTCCACTAATTCACTAAAGAATTTAGTATAACATGACGAAAAAAAAATACCCCAAACTTAAAAATAGTATTATCATCAAAATCTTTGCTATTATTAAGAGGAACAACCAAAGGATTTTTGGATTATTAAATATATTCAAAATTTGGGTTAAAAATCTATTTCTGTTTGTTTTTCCTTTCCATCAGTAGGGTGACAAAGATTAGTATAGGAAATTTTAGAATCTCTTTTGCATTGAAAAAGAAAAAAAATGAATTTGCCAATGAGTGAAGATAATGGTACCAAGGGTAAAAACCATCCTTTTAACAAGCCATTTTTTTCACAGGCATGAAGGTTAAACATTGCCAAAAAAATCTAACATTCAAACTAAGTAAAAAAAAAAAAAAAAAAAAAAAAAAAAACGAAGATAAAATAAAAAAAATGTAGAAAAAAAAAAAAAACGAAGTCAAAAAAAAAACGAAGTCAAAAAAAAAAACAAAGTAAAAATAAAACGAAGATAAAGTAAAAAAAAAAAAAAGATAAAATAAAAAAAAACGAAGATAAAGTCAAAAAAAAAAGATAAAGTCAAAAAAAAAAAAAAGATAAAGTCAAAAAAAAAAAAAAAAGATAAAGTCAAAAAAAAAAAAAAGATAAAGTCAAAAAAAAAAGATAAAGTCAAAAAAAGATGATTCTAAATGAATCCCTTACCAGTGAATAAGACATCTCCACCATCAATCAATGCAGTGGGATCTTTCAAGTCAAATACTTTAAGCTCTAAACATTTCTCCAAGGTTTTCTTGATAATTCCAACCTGGAAAAGAAACAAAAAGTACTTAGTTAAATTCTTTCAACAACCTACAGGACATTTTTTTTTCTAGATTACATGACAATGGTTTCAAGCTCCATAGATTTAAATTCTAAACAACCGAGTCCGCATATGATTAAAACTGAGTTCCGTGTATGATTAGCTACATGAGATAGGAAGTTGTGGAGAGCCATTATTGCCTGTATGATGACGGGACGCAGTCCGAAAAGTATATAGGGCCAAGCAATAAATTTTTGAATTTAATTAGATTGAATGAAAGTCTAGCATGTATCTCCGCATCAGTTAACAAGAAAACAGGAAGAGGGGTGGGTTTGGGGGTCTGAATATTCAAAATATTGGGCCTAAATACCTACAATATTGTCTCTCTTATAGTTCTTTATATTTCTATAATGCCCACTTCACACTCCCATCTTTTGAACAGGAGTAGAGGTTTATTCCTGGTTTCTTGCTTAGGACTCAGTTTCCGGTTCTTTCTAAATTCTACTTCAACTCTGTACTTCTAAGGTCGGCCTAAACTCTGAAATTTATACTATTATTGTGTAACTAGTTACTTCTGAAGTCTTTTCCTTTTCTTTCACTTCCAGTTGGCCCCCTTGTGCCTTTAATGGCTCTCCTGGCTTGCTTGAGGTAAATTGATAAAATATCTCTCAAGAAATTCAGCAGAAAAGCAAATCTGACAGGCAATCCAAATTTTTGGCTAAAATGAACTCTGTATGTACTGGATATTCCAGATAGCATGATTTTATATGAATAGGACAAAAGTTTCCTTCAAATGGGCCAATTATGATATTTTGCTGGATTGACCTCCAGTTCATTAACACTAAGGTCATATGACTAAAACATCCCACCTTGATAATAAAATAAGAATTTATAGTGTTTAGACAATATTAGTGTCATAGAAACAAAACAATTTCATTGTTCGGAATTGGGACATAGATAAAAGCCAGCTACTTTTGATTTGAGAGAGGCTTAAAGATGTGCAGTTTTTAGGATTAAATTTAAAAAATTGTAGTATATGGTGATTTTCCAAGCGTAGGTTAGATGTGGCACAAGGCTGAAAGTAGGGGGCATCCAGGTGAGGATCGAACTCACTACTCAGTTGTAATTGTTCTAGCGAGACAAGCTCATTAACCATTACACTGCCTTGAGGTGCCCCTAAAATTGTAGTATATGTCCATTTAGGGGTTATGTGTATTTTGAATAAATATCTCCATTTTTTTTTTATTAATTGGATAAATGTCACCGTTTTTAAACAGTAAAGGTATTGTCTATAGGTCAAGAGATTAGGAGCCATATTTTCTTTATTCAAGCTTTCAATTTTCAGTTTGGGAAATTGCTTTCAAGCCAAGACGGCTTTATTATTAAGCTACAAGAAAGCAATCAGAATGAAGCAACGAATACATATCACTCTTATTAAAATCTTTCAAAGTTTATATCTAATATTATATATATATATATATATATATATATTATATATATAATTAGAAAACAGACAACTTTAAGGGTTCATTGATTATATTTTATTTCCCCAGGTAGGTGATTCTTTCCCCCCACCCAGTTCATCAGATCACATTTCCAAGGGTAAAAAAAAAAAAAAGAGAAAAGAAAATGGTTTTAAATTTACGTATTATTTTTATACACTTTTCAGGGGTAGTTTTTTTTTTATGTAATGTGATAGAGAGAGGGGTATGAAAGAGATGATTGAAATTAGAGAAGGGAAGGGAGAGATAGGAATAATTTTAAATCTATTTTTATTAAAATAGATAAGAGTAAGGGAGGTATATAAGGACCAAACATTAAGTCAACTTACAGGAAACGAGACAAAGAGAAGATATAAGAAAGCAAATGTGGAAGCAGGGGTGGGAGGAAAAAAAGTTGGGAAAGAAAAAGAAAAGGAAGAATAAATTAGCATATATGGGCATATTGCGATTAATTTGAAAAAAAAAAAAAAACAGATTGATATATTTGGCAGTTAACATTTGACATTAATTTAAACATTTAAAAAATTATCAACAAAATAAATTAGGAAACAAATATAATGTGAATATATTTTGTTTATACGTTTTGTTTTTTTTTATAAATACAAATATTTAAGTAAATGTTCTGTTTATCATAAAATGTATTAACATCTACCAGCCTAAATGCCTTAGAAATTTCATAGAAAATATGTTTCCTCCAACAGGAATAAAACCTGTATTCTTCACAGAACTGTCATATAGCCTGATGTGCTATACCATTTAGCAGCTGAGGAAGCATCTGGTTAGCAAAGTCAATTTACAGTTTTTAAACTACAAATTTCCCATCATTTCTCTCAAATGCTCATATCTGCTCAAAGTGTAACTTGACATAAACAAATGACATCATATATTATGAAATGGACTAAGTCCAACAATTATTTTATATATTTATTATATGACGGTTCTGTGTAGGATACAGGTTTGATTCCTGTCAGAGGACACATATTTTCCATGAAATTTCTCAGACACTCAGGCTTATAAATGTTGTTAATACTGTTTATTATAAACAGAGCATTTACTTAAATATTTGTATCTATAAAAATAACGTATCAACAATAAGTATATCAAAATAATTGTGAGACTTAGTCCATTTCATAATATATATATATATGTGTGTGTGTGTGTGTGTGTATTATGTAAGTATGTGTTTGTTTGAAACCTGAAGATTGTGTTTAAGCATGAAACAAACTGTCAATACTGGATGTTGACCCCAATGTACACGCATATATATATATATATATATATATATATATATATATATATATATATATATATATATATATATATACACACACACACACAAGGCAGAGGGACAAAACATCTGATATTTTGAGATTGGATTCCAGCTCTGAGGTCAGTTTTCTGATTAGAAATTTCTAAATTATTGAGCACTTAGTCGAATACCAAGTTGAAGTTGGTTATTTAATGGTTTTTATTTTCATCTTTCTCCTTCTTTTCACTTTTTTCTGGCTCATTTTTTTTTTTTTCATTCTTTTCTCTTTTTATGAATTTTTATCTGTTTTCTGACTGAAGATTTGTAAATTATTGATCACTTTGATTCTTATAAACTTGAGGTTGGTTTCTGTCTATATTTCTGAGATAAGGTATTATGTACACTATTTACATTAGTCAGAATATTGTCCTCATCTTTGTCACCATATTTATTACAGTGTTTCGGCTGTTGTACACTCCGGCCTCCTTCAGTTGGTTGGAACGTCAAACTGAACCCTTTATTTCACTCACTGGGGTAGACTGTTCTAGGTCCAGTGTTCCAGTTCTAGCTTTGAGTGCGAGTTCAATACCTGGTTAAGGCAGTGGAGAACATAGAGAGGGGAATTAACAGGAGATAACTGATAACATCCATTAAACATGGCACATTCAGGTTAATTAGTTTTCGGTAAAGATTTCTGTTTTTGCTTCATTAATTTGTGAGAAAGTGTAACAATATATAAATGTGATTAAAACAAGAGAATGAAAGGAAAATAAAAAAAAATTACTAACTAAAATATCCACGCATTGGATAAGTTGCTCCAGCATAAGCTTTTGTACCACATTTTTCAGCCTTTAGTGAACTAGTTGGACCAATTACAAACATTTAAATTGCTCTCAGAAAAATACTATCATGAAGAAAATCACATTTGTTATTTTAAAAATAAATATTTCTTGATTTCACCAACTTCTAAATCTTACTTATATATATATATATATATATATATATATATGAGGGAGGGAGAGGAACCAGTTTTCCATTTAAAATTTTCCTTAATTTCATTTCAGATATTAGGGAATTCCCCCCACCCCCCGTTTTCAGTATATTTTTCTGTTTTTACTTCATTATAATACTTATTGAGAAAGTGTAAAAAATAAAAATAAAAGGAAAATGAAAAAAATGTTACTAGCTGGAATATCTACCTATTGAACAAGTTGCACCAGTTTGATAAGATTCCAAACTTCATACTTCGGCACTTAATCTAACTTGATGAGTTTCTGGGACAAGCCTGGCATAGAATGCTACAATCCTAACTAAGAATTAAGTGAAAGTGGCAACACAAAATCTTATAGGAGACAAAAAGCTACATTATCTTTTGGTCACTTTAGTGAAATTATTAAATAACATTTTTTTAGAAAAAGTCTAATTCATAAAATGAATTTTATTTTATGAAATGACAAACTGCCCCCACCACTGTCAACATGTAGGATAAGAAAAATAAAGGATAAACCGAAAAGATGGAACCACCTTTTTTATTATTAAATCAAACCAACTTCGTAAAAGTTGGTTCCTAAATACTGTAAACTGTTGGGAGACAGTGGGTATGTATTAAAATATTACCAACTTTATCCTTTTGATGTCTGTGGGACGAGAGAGACAAATAAAAAAATAGCAGTTTGCTTCATTAATACTTGAAGGTGAGAATGTATAACAATATATAAATGTTATTAAAACAAGAAAATAAAATGAAAATGAATAATTTTACTGGCAGGAATATCCATCTATTCTATAAGTTGCTCCAGCTTGATATGGTTTTGTACCTCATCCCTTAAGCTAACTTGATGATTTTCTGGGACTAACCTGGCAAAGAATGCTACAATACTAAATAAGAATTAAGTGAAAGTGGCAAAACCTACAGAAAGTAGCAACACACAGTCTTATAGGAGACAAAAAGCTACATTTTTGTTTGGTCACTTTAGTGAAATTGTTAAATAACATTTTTTTTTTTTAAAAAAGTCTAATTCGTAAAATTTGGCTTTTTGAAATTGGACCCAATGGCATCCCTGTAATAGTCATTAAAAAGTGTGCTCCCGAACTAGCTCCTGTTCTCTCTAAACTGTATAATAAATGCTTCCTGCTTGATGGAAGTCATTGTCTGTTGCTCCAGTTTTTAAGAACACTGGTAAACCCATACAACTATTGGCCTATTAGCTTTCTGCCTCATTTGGGAAACTCGTAGAGGCTCTAATCAATGCTGAATTGGTTCATCATCTCTCGCAACTGCTATGGCATACTTACAGACAATAATGGGTATGTCCCGATTCATATAAATACAGTAGTAAATACTGTATGTTGGTCTGCAGTTGGAGATTCATTGTGGAATTCACTTGACTCACTTCTAGCCGTTGACTACTACTACATACTGCTGGAAAATCTTATCGTAAGTATTAACATTCATTACCAACCTTTGTGTGATTATTCTATTTAGTAAACTTCCCTCAGTTGCAACAGTAACTGTTTAATTAAAGGGACCGTTTCCATTTCAGGTTTTTAGGGAATTAATCTAACTTGATGAGTTTCTGGGACAACCTTTGTAAAGAATTCTACAATTCTAAATAAGAATTAAGTGAAAGTGGCAAAACCTACAGAAAAGTCATACCACAAAGTCGTCTTCTAGAGACAAAAAGCTACATTATCTTTTGGTCACTTTAGTGAAATTATTAAATAACATTTTTGAAAAAGAGTCTAATTCATAAAATTTAGATTTCTGAAATGACAAACTGCTTCCACTTCCGTCACTATGTGGGATAAGGATAAAAGAAGAAGACAAAACTTTTGCACCCCCTCCCCCAACTAAAACCATTTTAAAAAAAACAAATAAAAAGAAAAATTTTTTTTTTTTATTAAATCAAGCCAATTTCATAAAGCTTGGATCATAAATAATGTAAACTGTAAGGAGATTTGTAGGTAAGAGTAATTTGCAGTTGAAGCCATGCACACCAACTGTAATTAAAGCTTCCTGAAAATTTCCATTTCAGTGTAAATTTACATTTATTTAAAAAATAACAGTAAAAGTTTGCAGAAATCTACCATTTCGGAGTTATCAACAATAAAAGTTCAGACTCATTTGCGTCAGGAGCAAGGGGCCGAGGGGAGAGACAAAGGGGAGAGAGGCAGAGAGAGGCCGAGGGGAGAGAGAGTGCAAGGAGGCCGAAGAGGAGAGGCCAAAGGGGGAGAGCGCAAGGAGGCCGAAGGGGGAGAGCGCAAAGGAGGCCGAAGGGGGAGAGCGCAAAGGAGGCCGAAGGGGGAGAGCGCAAAGGAGGCCGAAGGGGGAGAGCGCAAAGGAGGCCGAAGGGGGAGAGCGCAAAGGAGGCCGAAGAAGAGAGGCCAAAGGGGGAGAGCGCAAGGAGGCCGAAGAAGAGAGGCCAAAGGGGGTGAGCGCAAGGAGGCCGAAGAAGAGAGGCCAAAGGGGGTGAGCGCAAGGAGGCCGAAGAAGAGAGGCCAAAGGGGGTGAGCGCAAGGAGGCCGAAGAAGAGAGGCCAAAGGGGGTGAGCGCAAGGAGGCCGAAGAAGAGAGGCCAAAGGGGGTGAGCGCAAGGAGGCCAAAGAAGAGAGGCCAAAGAAGAGAGGCCAAAGGGGGTGAGCGCAAGGAGGCCAAAGAAGAGAAACAGAGGTAGCAGCAATTGGAGAAATACACAGCTTGTGAAAAGTGAAAAGAAAGCAACTTAAATAAATGGGCAAAATAAAAATAATTGGCTAGGTGAGAAATGAGTGTATAAGAGAAAGAAAAAAAAATAATTGTCCCAGACAACCCCCAAATCTACCCAGCTCAATAATAAGCAGCCTGGGTCAAAATGTCAGCTGTAATGTTGCTGATACTTACAGATTAAGTGGGCTAATGACTTCATTCCCAAACACACTCACTATCCTCGTCCCAAACAGGAGCTAACAATAACTCTAACCAATTGACGGAAACTATTTAGGACACACATTATGACTGGCCTCTTCTTCAGTGTGGCCAGTTTAAACAAGCACTAAACAAAGACTACAAAAGTAACTTTAGGTTACAAATAGGATTAGAAATAAAATAGTGAAAATTTCATACAGGTCAATCCTACAATTTCATTGACTTTTTTTTTAACATAAAAATTATCAACACTCGGGTATTGAGGATATAATGTAAATGCATGGCTAATGTTTTACTGTAGGAATGCATTGAAAATGAGGAAGGAAGGGATTGTCAGTGGTTGGGAATGAATGCAAGCATTACTGATGAAATAGAGCTATTCTATGCATCGTGTTAATCTATGGCTAATGATTATACTATAGGAATGCATTTGAAATCAGGAAGAAAGAGATTGTTAGTGATCAGGATTTTATTATAGAAAATGTACTTAAAATCTGTATTTTAAATCTCCCAATAAATAAAATACAAAATAATTCAAAGAATTTTTTTTGCTTAATGTATTCATTGCATTTATTTATTTTTGACAACATCAGCATTTATGAAATAATCACCTTGGGAATTGTGCATTGTTAAGAGAGATAACACAAGAAACAAAAAAAAAAAAACAACACACAAGAAACAAAAAAAAAAAAAACAACACACAAGAAACAAAAAAAAAAAAAACAACACACAAGAAACAAAAAAAAAAAAAACAACACACAAGAAACAAAAAAAAAAAAACAACACACAAGAAACAAAAAAAAAAAACAACACACAAGAAACAAAAAAAAAAAAAAACAACACACAAGAAACAAAAAAAAAAAAAAAAAACAACACACAAGAAACAAAAAAAAAAAAAAAAAAACAACACACAAGAAACAAAAAAAAAAACAACACACAAGAAACAAAAAAAAAACAACACACAAGAAACAAAAAAAAAAACAACACACAAGAAACAAAAAAAAAAACAACACACAAGAAACAAAAAAAAAAAAAAAACAACACACAAGAAACAAAAAAAAAAAAAACAACACACAAGAAACAACAAAAAAAAAAAAAAAACACACAAGAAACAAAAAAAACAAAACAATTCAGGACGAAAAAAAAAAAACAATTCAGGACAAAAAAAAAAAAACAATTCAGGACGAAAAAAAAAAAAACAATTCAGGACGAAAAAAAAAAACAATTCAGGACGAAAAAAACAAAAAGAAAAGTATAACACCCAACCTCCAATATTTTTGATGGGCTGAGAAAATAAAATGACTAAAAAGAAAATGAAATTGTCAATCTAACCCCCTGCAGTTGTACCTGTCAATCCTCTGCAAATGAATAAGAACGAGAAAGAATTTAAATTTGTCTTCGAAGAGGAGTAGATTTCTTATTTTTTTTCTTTCTGTACCAACGAGAGATCAACCAAGACACACGGACAAGGGAGCTGTGAAATCTGAAACAAGCCATATGTCAATTGACCGGCAAAGAAAATGAATCACGGCAAGATAGAGATTAAATGCAAGTTGGGGAACAAGGAGTTCTGTTCACGAGTAATTACAACATAAGGAAGAGAGGCCTAATGTGAGAGAATTTGCCCAAGTGATAATATCAACAGAATTTCCGTTTAGTGTGGAGACAAAGAACCAACATAAATATTACACAATATATATATATATATATATATATATATATATATATATATCTATAGGCAGCATATTTTCATTCGAACAGGTCTGGTTAAATAATTTAGGCATATATCAATTAGTTTTTGTTGTGATCCTTTCAAGTTCACGAATTAATTTTTTGGTAGATTTAGAAAATTGAGTAAGAAAAATACCAAAATTTTTTTTCAAAGTTTTTTGGAAACTGGTAAACTTGGGAAAATAAAATAAAAATATTTTCAACGTAAATAATTACTATATATATATATATATATATATATATATATAAAACAACTCTAAGCCAAACATCTGAGATGTTCAGTATTGAGGGTAATGTTCAGATTCAAGGAAGAAAAGGTTGATATGGCGAGTTTAAAATTTTTAGTAAGTTATAAAGTTTAGGATAAACTGTTGTAATGTTGATTCATTTTTATGTAAAGTGTAGATTGAATACTTAAATGTACAAAAAATAATTGACAACCAATAGTAATGAAAAAAAATTGTGCTAAACAAATATTGTAAATTGTGAAAAACTAAGACACTTTATAAAATGTCTGAAAAATTTAGCAAAAATCTTATTTGAAAACAATTACAATCTGTAAAGGAAAACTGAAATACATGATATACAATACATCCGAAATGTTTGGTATTGAGGGTACTGTTCTGACTAGAGTAAGAAAATCATATTCATGTCAATACAAAAATTCAAACTTTACGACGAGTTCAAATTCGAGGAAGTCTTGATTATGCTATGTTTGTATTTGGGGAGTTGTACTATATAAAATGTATTTGGGCAGCAACCTTTCTTTCAAAATATAACAAATAAGGAAAATTTTATTAATTTTTATCGTGTTTTTCTAGTATTCTTAAATTGTTTTTTTCCTTTTGGCGGGGGTAATGAAGTGTAAAAATTGTTGGTTGTGTTTATTGTTTCCAGTGCTTTAGCCACTTCTTCAGACATTTTCAAAGTGTTTGTTGTTAATTTCTTTTCATAGTTTTTTTTTTTTTTTAGATGCATATGGCTTGATAGTAACATTTATTCAGAGCCCTGTGAAAGAAACGTGGACAGAATTCAAGTTGGTGTCCTCTTGTTTTAAAAAGGAACTGTTAGCATATTTTTTCTATTGTTGAATAAAGTAAGATTAATACTGGGTACCAGATGATATATATATACATATATATATATATATATATATATATATATATATATATATATATATATTTCTGTTAATGTGTTATTTTTATAGATACAAATATTTAAGTAAATGCTTTGTTTATAATAAATAGTATTAATGACATTTACTGGCCTGAATGTTCAAGAAATTTCATAGAAAATACGTGTCCTCAGACAGGAATTGAACTCGAGTCCTACACAGAACTGTCATATAGCCTGACATGCTGTACCATTGAGCTACAGAGGAAGCATCGGGTTAGCAAAGTCAAAGTACTGTTTTTAAATTCCAAACTTCCCATAATTTCTCTCAAAATGGTATAGCACGTCAGGCTATATGGCGGTTCTGTATAGGATACATGTTTGATTCCTGTTGGAGGACAGATTTTCTATGAAATTTCTTGGACATTCAGGCTGGTAAATGTTAATACTATCTATGTTGTTAGTCCTGTTTATTATAAACAGAGCATTTACTTAAATATTTGTATCTATAAAAATAACATACAAACAGAAAATATATTGAAATAATTTGTCGGACTTAGGACATTTCATTATATATATATATATATATATATATATATATATATCTATCCCCCCCACACCCACATCTACATTCAACACAGCCACTTGATAAAACACTAGAAGTGTTGAAACAAAATGGCTATTGTTGTAGTGATTTTATAACAAATTTGTTATAATTTTCAAATATATTTGCTCTACTCTGTATTGAGCACTCTTAAGAATAGTATTTTTTGGTTATTGGAATTTATTCCATATACACCAATCCTATACTTGGATATATATATATATATATATATATATATATATATATATATATATAGTGTAACCCAGATATAAGAGAGATTTTCTCTGGTCCCAAATTAGAGCCATACTTACCTAAACAAAATAGACCAAACCCGGATATAAGAAACTTCTTCTCCGGTCCCGACAACTCTCTTATATCCGGGTTACACTGTGTATATATTTGTGAGATAGATTCAAATTCTGTTTCATTCATTTTGAAAGATCATGATCCATCTTCTTTCTGTTATACATTAACTAGCAAGACAGACAATGTTTTCTTGCCTTGAGTGGCAGCCAGCCTAAAAGAAGAAATATTCTGAATTCAAAATCTGAAGAAGGCTGTTTGAAGACTTCATGAAACTTTATGCATAATTTCTGCTATCAGTTCTGAAAAATGTAAATGGTGTTGCTCAAGTCCACACACACACACACACACACACACACACAATGAAAGAACAAAAAGAACAACCTTGCACCAACAAAAAGTGCATAAGTTATTATTTAACTTCAATATAAAGGAAAAACGAGAAAATAAACAGTTGATTGCTGATATCCCCTGACGAATGGATGGAGTGATAGCTGAAGGGTCAGTCTATGAAACTACAGAGTCAAGGTGCTGAAGGTAACATCTCAATCAACTAAGTGACAAATTTTATATTTGTATTAATCCTCTCTCTCTCTCTGTATGTATATATATGTATATATATATATACACACACACATATATAAGCAGTATATAACCCATCTTGAACCGGGTCTTTCATTAGTAGGAACTTTTGCCATTCAATTGGTGCAGTTTAATTTGGAAGTCCACCCACCCGAAATTCAATATTAGTAACAACAATTGGGTGAAACCGAGGCACATCCCCAAATGGGGGGGGGGTAATTTGAATGTGGGGTGGCCCTGAAAAGGGCCATTTTTTGCATTCTCAATCTTGTTTCAGCCTCACAGAAGCATTCGGATGAAAACTGTGGAAACACACAAACAGCATCCAATCACACACATTTTGAGAATTACAGATATAGATAATATTATTGTAATAATTAAAACTATTTTTATTAAAGTTTTCATGAAAGATATATATCCAAAAACAGATAGTAAATAGTAAAATGTTGCTGAGAGTTATAATGGACAGGAAGTAGTGGAGAGCCATTGTTACCAACAATTTGGAATCAAAACCAGCAGCACTGAAGAAATATGTATAACAGGAAAAATTTCATCGAAATTGGGTGAAAATTGTGGAAACGCATAAAAACATCCAATCACAAACACACATTTTTAGAATTACAGAGAATATATTAGCTTCAAAATTTTTATTTATTAGTATAAATTTTAAGTCTGTTATTGTACATCGAGCACCATTTTATTAACAACTGCACTCATTGTGCACTGTAGGTGAGTAGTTGAGCTAAGTTCAATTCTAAACTGAACTGCCAAACACTCATTTTTGACCTTCAAAAATAAAATGCAATATCAATTGTTATCTTGATCATCTGAATTTCTCTTTTGTTCTCTTGCCTAAATAGTTTTTTTTTTTCTCTCATATTCTCTAACACTCAGTAAGCTCTTATATTTTGTCCTTAATTGCCATAAATGGAGTGAAATCATTAAAAAAAAGAAAAGAGAAAAAAAGAAAAGAGAAAAAAAGAAAAGAGAAAAAAAGAAAAGAGAAAAAAAGAAAAGAGAAAAAAAGAAAAGAGAAAAAAAGAAAAGAGAAAAAAAGAAAAGAGAAAAAAAGAAAAGAGAAAAAAAGAAAAGAGAAAAAAAGAAAAGAGAAAAAAAGAAAAAGAGAAAAAAAGAAAAAGAGAAAAAAAGAAAAAGAGAAAAAAAGAAAAAGAGAAAAAAAGAAAAAGAGAAAAAAAGAAAAAGAGAAAAAAAGAAAAAGAGAAAAAAAGAAAAAGAGAAAAAAAGAAAAAGAGAAAAAAAGAAAAAGAGAAAAAAAGAAAAAAAGAAAAAGAGAAAAAAAGAAAAAGAGAAAAAAAGAAAAAGAGAAAAAAAGAAAAAGAGAAAAGAGAAAAAGAGAAAAGAGAAAAAGAGAAAAGAAACAAAAAGAAAAGAAACAAAAAGAAAAGAAACAAAAAGAAAAGAAACAAAAAGAAAAGAAACAAAAAGAAAAGAAACAAAAAGAAAAGAAACAAAAAGAAAAGAAACAAAAAGAAAAGAAACAAAAAGAAAAGAAACAAAAAGAAAAGAAACAAAAAGAAAAGAAAAAGAAAAAAGAAAAAGGAAAAAGAAAAAGGAAAAAAAGGAAAAAGAAAAAGGAAAAAGAAAAAGGAAAAAAAGGAAAAAGAAAAAGGAAAAGAAAAAGGAAAAAGGAAAAAGAAAAGAGAGAAAAAAGAGAGAAAAAAGAGAGAAAAAAGAGAGAAAAAAGAGAGAAAAAAGAGAGAAAAAAGAGAGAAAAAAGAGAGAAAAAAGAGAGAAAAAAGAGAGAAAAAAGAGAGAAAAAAGAGAGAAAAAAGAGAGAAAAAAGAGAGAAAAAAGAGAGAAAAAAGAGAGAAAAAAGAGAGAAAAAAGAGAAAAAAGAGAAAAAAGAGAGAAGAAAAAGAGAAAAAAGAGAAAAGAGAAAAAAGAGAGAAGAAAAAGAGAAAAAAGAGAAAAGAGAAAGAAAAAAAAGAGAAAAAAAAGGAGAAAAAAAAGAGGTTAAAAGTTATTTTTATCATTCTAACAGTCGTAATACATTGTATTTTGATGAACTATGCTTAAACCTGTCATCTATTGAACTTTATAAATGATGACATTTAAATAAAACTTTCACAAGATTGATATACAAATTTGAACAAGTATAGACAAGCCTTTCTTCCTGCCAACCATCTGTTTTTAAGAAGAAAGAATGTATGGTTGGTAGCATGAGTGTTAAGATCCCAAATGAACTGTAAATTGGAGATGCCAATATCAAGCAAGTGCAGGAATTTAACAATCTGGAAGCGTTTTAACAGCTGACAGAAAACATGGCACAGAAATCCAAAGGTGCACCGGAATAGTGAAAGTTGCCTTTTGGAAGCTAAGCAAATACAAAAAGGAAAATTTTGTTAGCAACCAAGAAAAGAATGATGAACTGCTATGTAATATCAATCCTCCTATATGGCAGTGAATGCTGGACAATTTCCTCACAGATGAAGAGAAGACTTGAGGCAACAGATGAATGGCATCGACAGATTCTACAGGTGAAGAGAAGACTCAAAACAGATGAACATCGTCGACAGATTCTACAGGTGAATGGCGTTGACAAATTCTACAGATGAAGTTTTGACTTGAGACAATGGATAAATACCATGGACAGATTCTACCATTGAATACCAATGGACAGAGCAAGTACAAGAGAGAATTTAAAATTAATACACCCAGAAAATCATGATGTGAGGCAGGAAAAATAAAAATTTTAGGTAAAGACTTTAAACACTTCTTTGATTGTGAATAGTTGGAATATGCTAATATTCTTTTTTTATAGAAAATGAATGCAATTAATACAGTTCTTAAAATTTGATGAAAGTTACTCTGAACATGAAAATTAAAAAACTTTCAATATAAAATATCCAAGATTATTTGAGAAAAATGCTTAAATAAAAGTTGTGATTCTTATGAAAAATAACTGTTTTTGCATTAATTCATTTGTTAAAACTTTAATATTTTAGCTCTGTAATTTATTTCTTAAACATTTTAATGGTGTTTTTTATCTTGCTACTCAAAGCTATGATAAAGTTAAAAAGAATTTTGAATGTTTTTTTTCTGGGAAAGGGATAGTTCTGGAATAATGGTGAAAAAAAAGCTAGTCTGGAACCCTGTGACATATATGGACCATTAATATACCCATGGGTCATAAAGTAAGTTGTGATTGCTGAATCAATTTTTGGAAGCAAAGTTAACATGTAAAAACTTCAGGTTGATAAACATTGATGTGGGCAGACAAACAAACAATAGAGAATAGAATATATAGACCTATAGAGTAAGTTTCAACTGTTAATGAAGATTTTTGAAGCTATTTTACCTGAGCAGTGTTGGATAACATTACTACTTAATGATATAGGCCAAAAAAGTATTTTGCAACTACAGGTGTGGCTGATAATGGCCAGGTACATAATAGCCACTTAATGGAAGGGCCAGACATGAATGTCTCAACCAGCATTTCGCTTTGATTTCTAGTACTGACTCGGAAGGAGACGGGTGCTTAAATTCCACAGTAGGAAAAAAGAAATAAAATAAAATGAAAAGGGGGCAGAGGCTGTTATTAATGATCAAAAAGTGATCAGCGGGCAGTAGACAGTGAAGAATGATCATTTGGTCAGTCATTTTTTACCAGGGTCAATTGGCGTTAGAAGGGAGATAATAGGTCTTAAAGAAATTTGAGAAAAAAATAATGTGATTAGTAATTGGAAAAAGAGAAAAACAAGGAAGGAAAAGAAAATGAATAAGAGGAAATATATATTATTCATCATATATATATATATATATATATATATATATTGATGCATGTTTCATTAAATAATATAGACACGTTTTGTCTATTTATTTTAAGTAAGTTCCTTTCATATTGTCTGATAAGCTTAATAACATTATCGTTGAAAGACGAAAGGAAATCACCATATTGATACATGTTTAAATCCAATCTAAGCTTTCGGCTTACATAAGCCATTATCAAAGATGACAATTACATTTCAATATATCAAACAACTACATGGACGAAACAATACTGACAGTCCGTTTTTGTTGCATGAAAAATTTCAAAGCAACGACATGTTTCCGAGATGCGGAAACGAAAATCGCATCACAGCTCATGACGTCACACATGACCACAAAGTGTAACAGCAAAATTGTCCAAATCACGTAACAGCAAAATTGTTCAAATCATGTAACAGCAAAATTGTCCAAATCATGTAACAGCAAAATTGTCCATCTCACAAAATGTTTACTATCTAAAAACCACTAAACTGAGTTATTTCCCCCCGGGTTTTCAGATAAATGGTGTCAAGGTGGCTAAACATCTTGTTATAAGAATTATTGAAAAACCCTTTGGGTTATTCAGCTAGAAAGAGAACAGGTTAAAATCATTTTGTGTCTGACGAACTGAGCAATGGTGAGGGGAAAAAAAGATCATCCAATCCTTCAGTAATAGTACCAAAATAACATACTCTAGCTTCCATCTTTAAAGTCCATTCAAAAACCATCCAGAGAACAGTGAATAAGTTTAAAAAAGAAGGAACAGTAGAGAGGAAAACTGGGCCAGGAAGTCACAACAGTAAGAGCGATCATCATTTCATCTTAGAGCCAAACAGATCAATTAGGAAAGATACAACTCAATTCATAAGATGTTTGGCCCGTGAGAGAGTAGTTTCAGCTATGACAGTCCAAAGAGCAGTGAGAAAAAAAAAAAAAAAAAAAAAAAAAAAAAAAAAAAAAGACTTTAAAATGAAATTGTACGTGAAACATGTGAGGCACTTTGTTACTCCAGGACGGAAAGTTAGAAGTTTAGAGAGGACAAGGATCATCATGAATAAGTTGGAAAATGATCTCGGAATAAGATATATATATATATTTTAACTTTATTTCAATACTTTATGAGCTTCTTATCCTTAACTATGATTAATTAATGATGAACATGTCATTCTTGTTTATGATCAACATCATCACAATTACTTCTGTTAAGCTTAGAGAGTATTTATACACTCGTATTACTGAAAGTAGAGTACAATAGTGTTATAAAAACCTTAGAGAATTCCAGTAAGATATCTTTAATCATTTCTAAGATGCAACAGTACAGAGCTTAATCTAACAATTGGACAATATTGCTGCTAGACCCAATGTGTGTGTGTGTGTGTGTATATATATATATATATATATATATATATATATATATGTGTGTGTGTTCACTGAAGTGAGAAAGACAAAGGATGGTTACTGTTCTGCACTGTAAAGAATAAATATACAGAAATGCTCAAGTTTAAATTTTGATGTCTGGTGGGCTTCTCCAACAGTTTTTTTAATCATTTTGCTACAATTTGATAAAAACCACTAAGATGCAAAAGGGTGACTAACAGAGATTTAAAGAAACAGAGCAAACAATAGCAGAACAAGATTTAAAGAGACAAGAAAATGACAATTGACATTACATTTTTGACGGTTGTAGCTGACACACACACACATTATATATATATATATATATATATATATATATATATATATAATGACTATATCATTACTGCTTAATGATATAGGCCAAAAAGTATTTTGCAACCACAGGTGTGGGTGATAATGGACAGGTACTAAGTAACCACTTAATGGAAGGGTCAAGCAGAAATGTCTCAACCTGCAGTTGGCTTTGACTTCTATTGCTGACATTGGAGGGAGAGGGGCATTTAAATTCCACAGTAAAGAGAGAGGAAAAAAAAAAGAAACTGGATGTTATGAATGATCAAAAAGTAATCAGTGTGTGTGTGTATATATATATATATATATATATATATATATATACTAGCAGTAGAGCCCGGCATTGCCTGGGGATGTAACAGTAAGAGATAGATCAAGTATCGACCATTATAAAGACTGAAAAATAAAATTGACAAAGATTATTGTTTAAGGTTGACGGACACGCATGTCTTAGTTTGATTTTTTTTTTACGAATTGGTCAAACTCAAACAAAAACATTGTTTTCAATCATTATGAGTCTACCGATTGAATAGAATTTTATTATAAACAATTGTCATGTAAATGGAATTTTTAAAGCATTCTGAATGTAAAAATAAAGAAAAAAGTGTGCAAGAAAATAAGAAACACTACCCGCCAAAAAAAAAAAAAAAAAGTGAAGTTTTGTTGAAATCGGTTGAAAAATGTAGGAAATCCGATCCCATATATAAACGAACACACACACACAAACAACCTGGGTTTTATAATAAGTATAACTCGATATGAGTTGTCCCCCTTTCATTAATGCCTCTTAATCGTGTTTTCAAATTGATTTTGTGCAAAACCAATTGTGTTTTTCCAATTTTTGGCGCTGTCAGAACCACCGCAAGGTAATTTTACGTAGTCCTGTGAAGTTTTGTTGAAATCGGTTGAAAAATGTAGGAAATCCGATCCAATATATAAACATACAGACACACACACACACAACCTGGGTTTTATAATAAGTATGATATTTTTGTTTAATTTTACTTGGTGTTCTTATAATTTTTTTCTTTTCTGGACATAAATTGTATAGAAATTATCTGAATGTTCTGTATGTTCGAGTGCTATTCTTTTACTCATTATTATGGATGATTTTTTTTATTTTTTTTTTTTTTACTTTAAGCTCAGTATATGGATTTTTTTTTTAATGTATATAGAGTTATAGGAATCTTATTTTCCAAACATGGTCACCACATTGTGGCTGTGTTCATAATTGATATTATTGAGTGTTGGCTTTTTCTTTTTTAATTAATAATGCTTCCAATATTTTTAGCCAATTTGTTTGTTTGTTTTTTGTGTGTATATATATATATATATATATATATATATATATATATAAAAAGAAGAGGTTATAGTACTTCCAATGAGAGAAAAAAGTATTTTAAAGAGAAGAGAGATGCCACAAATGTTTTTGGTTATAATGTGGATTTTTTAAAAATATATATTCTACTTTATTTTCCATACTTTTGCTACACACGATTCCAGTCTCATGACCTTCATCAGGCAAAGTGTGGTCATTTTCACATATTATTAAAAGGAATTCATTTTCCTTATGCTTTTGATGTTTAACCATTGTCTTTTGTCTGTAAGAGAATTTTTAGGTCTGCAGCAGCCTGTTTCAGGTATATACCTGTACAGGTAAAATTTTACCTACATTCTATAATTTTTATGCTAATATGTGATTGTATATGAACAAATATTTTTTCTATGTATATATTTGAGTATGCTACCGCTATTGGTTTTGTTGGCATGTTTGTGTGGATCTTTCACTATTGGCTACCAATCAGAGCAGACTGACTCATAGCACTGAAGCATTAATAAAAAAATCAGCTGACTAACTGGTATCCCATGTTGCATCAATAAGAAAATATTGGTCAGTGCAGAAAATAGCAATATTTCTTTCTTTTTTTTACTCTTTTGTTGTGACACTTGTTCTCTCCTTTAAATTGTTCAATTCCAAATAATGTATCCTTATTTTTCTTGTTTTATCCTTTTTCAGATTTTCTTACTTTTCATTCGATCCTATATATATATATATATATGTGCGCGCAAATGCTCTTCTCCCAGCTATGGGTAAATAGCAGGGCAGACTGGGTTCTATAGCCTTGGATGGCAACTGCTCTAGGAGAAGGACGACTCTGAATTCAAAACCTGCTGAGGGTCGTTTGGGGACCTTGTGGCACATACTGCACCAGGTCTCTGTATTTGACCGTTCAAAAAGTGTGGGTGGTTCTGCACAAAACCTTCACCTCTATAATCAAATCTCGTGTACTGTTGTCAAACTGTTGGTTCCTAGGAACTGAGATGCTTGACACTCATACATCGAATTCGACAGGTGAGTGGAATATATGTGTGTGTGTGTGTGTGTGTGTGTGTGTGTGTGTGTGCAAATATATAGAAAACAGGAAAGAACTCGTTAGGTAAATAATCCAAAGTTCTTTAGTATTTTTGTTATTATTTTTTAAGAATAGTGCTTGATACAAAAGTAGAGCATAAAAATCTATTAAACAATAGACATGAGTTAACGGTTTTTTGCCAACATCAAATTTTTGCATTGAATAATTAGCATAAAAACAAACAAACAATAAAATAATTTTTAAAATCCATAGTCCTAATAAATAGTTTAAAGACCCTACAAAAACGATAACCCTTTATGAAGTCGTCAAAAAACAAATGTTACGGCAGTTTTTTTATATAACAAAATAAAAAAATAAATAAATCTCCATAGACACGTAAACCAGACTAGGCAAAATCATCTTCTGTTTTAAATTTAGACACCCCAACCTTACCCTGACTTGACATCTATGAATGTAACTGATACAAATTATTAACACCCGACAATCGCTCTAGCCGTTACCATGGAAATTTTGATTTCAATAATGAATATGCTATTAAAACACGTAAATTTCAGAAATAAGTTATTCCAAAAAAAATTTTGCTTGAAGATGGAACAGAGCTTACTTAAATTCAATTCAAATAATTTTTGGCTCTTGTTTTGAAACATGAGAACTCTTATGTAGCGTATTGGAATCATATTTTTAAATAAAATATATATATATATATATATTATATTCAAATAATAGAAGAGAAGAGTCAGATTTATGATCAAGACTAAAGTATTCATTTCTTTATTTAAAAAACAAAACAGTGATCACTATAAAGTAGAGAATTATATATACACATACACAAGGTGTATCAGAAAAATTGTCCAAATCATGTAACAGTATGCAATAATTGTCCATCCCACAAAATGATTAATATCTAAAAAAAAAAAAAAAAAAAAACAAAGAAAAAGAAAAAAAAATTCACTAAACTAATTGAGTCTTTTTTCCAAGTTTTCCGATAAGATGTTTAGCCATCTTGACACCATTTTTCATAAGAATCACTGAAAAATCCTTTGAGTTATTCAGCTAGAAAGAGAACAGGTTAAAATCATTTTATGTCAGACACACTGTCTTCTGAACTGAGCAATGGTGAAAAGGAAAAAAAAAAATCATTCAGAAGTTCAATAATAGTACTAACATAACATACTCTGGCTTCCATCTTCAAAGTCCATTCAAGAACCATCAAGAGAACAGTGAAGAAGTTTAAAAAAGAGGGTATAATAGAGAAGAAAACTGGATCAGGAAGTCACAATGAGGGGGGGGGTCATCATTTTGACTTAGAGCTAAAGAGATCAATTACAAAAGATACAACTAAATCCATAAACAGTTTAAGATACGAGAGAGGAGTTTCAGCTATGACGGTTGAAAAAGCAGTGGAAAAAAAAAAAAAAAAAAAGACTTGAAAATTAAATTTAATACGAAATGTGTTAGGCACCTTCTTACACCAGGACATAAGTTAAATTAGAGACGCTGAAGATCATGAATAAATTGGAAAATGATCCTGAAATTATATATTCATGAGTTTCCGATTCTTAGGTATAAATAATTAATGACGAGCATGTCATTTTAATTTAGGATCGATTTCATCACAGTTCTTATGTTAAGCATGGAGAATAATTATGCATTTTCATTGTTCCTAGTAGAGTCCAATGGTGTTATAAAAACTTGGAGAATTCCAGTAAGATATCTTTAATCATTTCTAAGATACAACAGTTCAAATCATATATATATAAAATCTAATCTTTTATATATATATAAAATCTAATCTTTTATATATATATAAAATCTAATCTTTTATATATATATAAAATCTAATCTTTTATATATATATAAAATCTAATCTTTTATATATATATATATATATATATATATATATAAAATCTAATCTTTTATATATATATATATATATATATATATATATATATATATATATAAAATCTAATCTTTTATATATATATATATATATATATATATATATATATATATATAAAATCTAATCTTTTATATATATATATATAAAATCTAATCTCTTTTATATATATATAAAATCTAATCTCTTTTATATATATATAAAATCTAATCTCTTTTATATATATATATATATATATATATATATATATATAATACAAATATAAAGTTTTTCATTTAGCTTATTGGTGTTACCTTCATCACCCTGACTCTAGAGTTTCATAGACAAACCCTTCAGGAAGCACACTACCCACTCGTCAGCAATTGACTGTTTATAATTCTTATATTTCTTTTATATCTACACACACACACACACACACACACACACACACACACTTTTCATTGGTTCAAGGTTGGTTTTTTTTTGTATTTTCAAACATCTTTGGTTTAATAACAGACAAGTTTTGTCTATCAAATTTTTTTATCAAATATTTCTAATTTCCAAACTAATTATTTTATGTTATCATTAAATTTGCCAAACTTTGTATTTATTGTATATTTTCCCCACCCCAAGTTTTTTTGAATGTTGTTATATTTGTTTTTAAAGATTTTGTCTATGCTTATGTAATTATTTTTGATTAAGAAATTAGAAAATTTGACACTCACAGGACCAACTGGAGGCGAGAGGCGGGGGGAATGTGCATAACCTACATCACAAGTTAGTGTAAATGTTTGACAGAAAAGGGATTAGGAAAGATAGTGAAAATCTTTACTAAGAGCAGGAAGTTGTGGAGAGTTATGATCACCAACATTCTGAAGGGACATGGCACATACAAAAGGATGAAGAATGAGCTTGTGTAAATGGTTTGCTGAACAGGAATTAGGAGAGAGAGTGAAAAGACAAAATTTACTAAGAGCTACAATAGACAGGAAGTTGTGGAGAGCCATTACTGTCGACGTTCTGATAGGACACAGCACAAATCTCTGCACTGATTCCCCCCACCATTTCAAATGTATGTCAGTGATTTTTTTTTTCTCCTGATATGCTTTTAATTTCACTCTTTCTTCAAACATACTTTTCCCTATTTTAAATCTATTTCCTCTCCACCCCCTTTTTGTACTAATGCTTGAAATCAATTCGGTCTATAAACGAAAAGCTTTTAACTTTACAAATATCACTAAGTGACAACAGATTGTCACTTAGAGATTTTTGAAGATCTCAGAAAAAAAAAAAAAAAAAAAAAAAAAAAAATCACAATTTTTTTTAATCTATATATGTAACCAGCACGGGTAACCTTTTCTGAGCAGTGGGCCACATGAGATACAGTAAATATAAAACAGGCTGCACCGATAAAAAAAAATGGTGGAGTAATGGGATGGCAGCTTAGATTGAGGAATTAGAGAGCAGAGTTCGAATTCCAGTCGAATCCATTACATTCACTTTTATGCTAATACCATTGAGAAAGGTATGAATCCGCTTCTCCCCCCTCCCCAGTTATGAGTAAATAGCAGGGCAGACCAGGTTCTATAGCCTTGGATAGCAGAAAGAAAGAATTGGCAACCTACTGCAGGGGGAAAAAAAAATTGCCTCCTCAGTCATGAATTGAAAGATACATGATCGCCTAAGCATGCATCATGCATGTCACATAAGTGACCGAATTTTTTTATTAAAAAGATACTGCAGCCATTTTCCCAACAAAAGACTATTCTGCCTCAGAAATGAGAAAAGTCAATATTTTTTTTTTCTCAGGACAAAAGATTCCATCTATAATGGAAAAAAAAACAAAAACAAAAACAAAAACAAAAAAAAGCAAAAAAAAACTTAAGTCTTGGCATAATATTATCGTCGATGACAGAGTGATTAACACATTCTGCTGCATGTAGTTTATTTCTGATTAAGTGTATACAAAAATATTTGTAAAAGTATATTTATTCTCTCAAGGAAAATATATAATAATCCTTGATATTTACTGTTTCTGAAGCAAAAGATGTTTACATGTACAATCTTCCTTAATGAGAAATAGTTGAAAATGTTGATAATGTCACTTTCAAGAAAAATTTATACTTAAGCCTGTATTAGTCACATGGTGTGTTTAGTTGCCACCAAATTTTTGAAGTACTCATAATTTAAGTTGGTAATATGTTTCTTTTTGCTCTCTGCTATTACTCTCCTGTCTCAGCAAGGGTGTGTGGCACAGTTGTAGCTCAATTAGTATGGGAGGCAGATGCTAGGGGGGGGATTATCTATTTTCATAAAACCAAGATAACTAACACAAGGTTATCATTTATGTATGTGGTTATGAGACAATGTGAGTGAACAAGTGAGGACGAAAGGCAACAAACAATATTTTATTAAATGTTATTTTCTTCATAAAATTAGGTGCGCTATTCAGAAAGCCAGTGAGGCCACATGTGGCCTGAGGGCTGCCATTTGCCCATGACTGGTATTCCTTTAAAAAAGACAAAAAACAAATCAACAATATATTCCTGATATGTTAACTTTCATTTTGACTATAAAAAGTAACTTTCTTCTTTCTTTCTCTTCCAACTCTTTATTTTTACAGGTTTTCCTTTAATTGGATCGACATATGGGTAGCCTAATTTTAAACAAGCTGAATCCTTGAGTCAAATACATATTCTAGCTGAGTGTTATAGGTATTTACCTATCTCCCAACAGCAGCATGTGACACAAAGTCGGGTTTAATGTGGGGCACCAGAGTGTGTACACCTGGGCCAGGGTTAGGGTTCTTCATATATCACCAATTGACATTGGTGATTATGGCTCTCCACAATTTGTCTTTTGTGGCTCTTTTTTAAATTTTGTTTGTTTGGCTAAAATCCTGTTCCACCATTCATTCACTCAAGCTCACCAGGTAGGTTATGTGTTGTTTTCCTCCGTTTCTCTTGCTAGTAAGTAATAAACAGATTTTTTTTTTTCAGTTTTGATGATTTAAAAAGCAGAATTCTTTCTTTATAATTGCTACTGCTTAACAGGAAGTTGAAAGTTTGAGGGGGCTCAGGAATTTGAATTGCTTGGTATTAAATAGAATGTTAGATCATAAAATAGCATGTGACTACAAAAGATTTACTAATAATATTAATTTATAATGGTCCCATGCTATCACAAACTCTTTTTACTGTACACTCTAATCAACAAATTCCTCTTAACAAATCCATCCTGCTCACTTTGGAAACAAAATCTGCCAGCTCCATGATCTTTTCAGAATCAGACAGTGGATGATTTCCATGGTCAGTCAGCCCAATGTCTGCAAAAAAAATGGCTCTTACTAACAAGGCAACAACTGCAGAAACGATAGAGAAACCTCTAGTCTTCACACTTCCTCTCTAGAAGGACTAGCCGGCACCCATGCTGCCCTTACCCACCACTCCTGACTTAATTGCCTATTCTCCTTGCTCTCCCCTCTTTCACTGGAAGGTAAAACTGTGGGTTTTTATCAGTGAATGCCTTGTGAAGCCTGGTGGCGGGTGGGGAGAGAATATATGGGAAAAGCTGATCTCAGATTTTAACCCATGCAGAGAAAAGATTCCAGTGAAGAGCTGGAATTAATTGTGCTAAAGCCAATTTTCGGTTGGTGCCAGACAGACTGGAAAGAATCTCCCCCCTTTTGCCTGCTTAGGCCCCAAATAAATAAATCTTCACACAAAGAATTGATTATTCTCAAAGATATGCATCAATACATGCATAGAATATATATACTGTTTGCCATCATCTCAAAATAGAACATTCTTTTCGAGAAGGAAAAAAAAAATGTTTTAAACATGGAACTAGTTGAAAGAAACTTGTTCACTCTTCTTACCGGGACTTAAAGTGCAGGGAACTTTGGCTTCATGCTTTTCCAAGAGATTACTGTAAAGCCTAAATGAAGACATGCAAGTAAGTTCATGAATAAGCTACTGCTAAGCCCCAAAATAAATAAAGGTATCTCTGCTTTTCGAAAGCTAGCTCAACAACACACTACTCAAAGGACATGCATTATACCAGGTCTCCCTTACAATAAAAAAAAGTAAATAAAAAAAGTAGATAAAAAAAAGTAAATAAAAAATTTAAAAAATAAAAAATTGAAAAGTAAATAAATTTAAAAAAGTAAATAAAAAATTTAAAAAAGTAAATAAAAAAATTTAAAAAAGTAAATAAAAAAATTTAAGAAAGTAAATAAAAAAATTTAAAAAAGTAAATAAAAAAATTTAAAAAAGTAAATAAAAAAAGTAAATTAAAAAATTTTAAAAAAGTAAATAAAAAAAATTTAAAAAAGTAAATAAAAAAATTAAATAAAAAAATTTAGAGGTTTGACTGGCTGGATCCATATTAAAAGTTGAGGTTCATTATTTGATGTGGCTTGAAATTTGATGGAGTTTTGGCATATTTTTTTTTTATTTTTTGAAGGCTCTCAAGACATCCTGCAAACCAAATCTGTCCTAGAGTTGAGTGTCCTTTCAAAAGTAAGAGGTATCTCTACCACACCCATATAATTTTCTTGACTTGTTCACTTATATATAGTATACTTCTATACTTAGTGGATATATTGCCTTGCTTGGGGTGAAATGATAAAAAAACAAAAAAAAAAAAAAAACAAAAACAAAACAAAACAAACATTTAATTGGTCAAGCTAGCTTGGACATTCAGGTGTCTATCATGCCAACCATCACAGTCCTGAATCAAGGTCAGAAGGTCATTAAGGATGGCATTCTCTGTCATAACATAGCTGGTCAATGCAAGTGGTTGCTGTGTGACCAACTCGTCTTGCTCCACGGCTAAAAATATTTTTTTTTCTTGCGTCAGTGGGTGACCATAAATTAGTATAGGAAATTTTATTTTATTTTTATTTTTTTTTACAGTGAAAAACACAGATTCAGAAATTCTTGCAAAAATCAAATAATTGTCAGATTTTAATGAAGCTTTCAGGACAAATGAAATTATTTTAGAAACTTTTTGGTTCTTGGTAAAATAATTTTAAGATGTTATTTAAGTAGAAAAGATTTTAAATGCTTTTTTGACAAAGATATACTATGGTCATTATTAATATATATTATTCTTCTATAATAAGATTACTTGAATATTCAAGCTAGCAGACAAAAATGAATAAATATATTGTTTAATAAGGAAACAGCATCTACTCAAACATGGGTAGACATTAAAATAACATTTAAGAAATAAAATGTACATATTCTGCATCACATTATATATATATATATATATATTTTATCAAGAAATAAGTATTTTCTTGAATCCATAAAGTTTTAACTGTTCAATATGTGAATAACTGTTGCTATGGTAACACCTGTATGTTTGTTGATGAATGCAATATACATGTTATTTGCCAACAGTTGACTCATCTTGAGGAAATAGTTGAAGGGTTGTATGAATAGACATGAACTTTTTTTTTTTTGTTTTTTTTTTTCTCTCTTCCTTTCTTATATTGAATACCTGTATTTTGTTGAACTGAAATGGGATATCCTTGCCTCCCATCCCTTCTGCTTTCCACAATTCCTGCTATTTACCTCCCCACCCAGATTCGTAATCTTCCTTCTTGTCTGTTTTCTCCTGCCATATATCCCCTTTTTGTTGAACTGGTTTCTACCTTTGTATTCTTCTATAGGCTGTGTCCCCTCAGGATGTAAGCAATCACAACTCTCCACAATTTCCTTGTCCTTTGTAGCTCTTTTTTTTTTTTATCTTTTGCCATCTCACTTAAACCCTCCTCCACCACCCATTTACTCAAGCTTGCAAAGTAGGTTATGCATCATTTTCCTATTTCATTATTGCCTTTAATCTATCCTGTGAGTATCAAATTTTCAAAACCTTCTTTCCTCATCGTGTGCCCTAGAAAGTTCAACTATCTCTTCTTGGTGTTAAGTGTAAGTGTCCTTTTCGTTTCCATTTTCTCTAAAACTTTGTTTAATCCATTTTATTCCCAGCATCCTTTTGTGAAACCATATCTGTTGCTGAAAGCCTCTTTCTCTGTGAGGAAACTGTCCAGCATTCACTGCCATATAAGAGGACCGATACTGCATAACACTTCAGCATTCTAATAATGAAGTAGAAATAGGTAAATCACAGAGAAAACAAGGCTACTAATTAGGTACTTCCATTGATTCAATAAAAAGTTAGTATTTTATATACATTTTATAATTTAAAAAAAAAAAAAAAAAAAAATATGATTACTTTGCTACATGAGAGTTCTCATGTTTCAAAAACGAGAGCCGAAAACCTCAATATAATTATTAAAATTAAATTGAATTAAAGTATTAAGAACTGTTTCATCAAGCTTGAGGATGAAACAGGGCTTGATACCTTAATTCAATTTAATTTTAATAATTATATTGAGGTTTTCGGCTCTTGTTTTTGAAACTTGAGAACTCGTGTAGCAAAGGAATCATTTTTTTCTTTTAAATAATTATAATTTAAACTACTTCCTTATGGAGCACTGTTTTTTAAAAATAAAAACAAAAATACTAAAGAACTCCAGATTATTTACCTAACGTGTTCTTACCTATTTTTCTATATATTTGCACACACACAATATATATATATATATATATATGCGCATGCATGCACACACAGAGAGTAAAAGTGACAAATCCATTGGTCTATAATCGAAGTGGATCCTAGTAATATAAAATATTAAAACTGATCCACAAAAAGAGCTCAATGTATTTATTAATACAGAGCAATATAATTAATAAACAATAAAATCCCCAAATCACCTCATATATGGAATAGCCTATTTCATCTACGTTATCAACCCCAGTGTAGACTCCACACCAGCGTTGATAAGACAGACAACCGATATCTTCGTCTGCCGAAATAGGCTATTTCCCATGAGATTTTGGATTTTATTGTCTATATATAAAAACCCAAGCCAATGATAAACAAATTAACAAAGCACTCCTGTTAAAATAGACAAAATAGGATAAATAAAGATAAAAAAATAAAAACAAAAACAACAAGTAAAAATGATCAATCCAAATAAATAAAGTAAATAATAAACAAATTAACAAACCAATCCTGATAAAATAACCGTTAGAATAGATAACAATCAATCAAAATATTGGGTGAAAAAATAGCTATAACTGCTCTATAATGATAAAAAACTTACTACGTTACTTAAAACCCAACACTTGTGGCCTGACGATTGTGTCTAGCATGAAACAGCTTGTCGCCTCTGAGTGTTGACTTCAATGTTCACTTATATATATATATATATATATATATATATCTCTGTTCCCGCCCCACACTTATTTAATTTTTATGAAATTTCTAGAAATTAAATTTTGTAGAGCTTAATGTTTAGATCAGTTAACATCTTGGAAAATTTAAATCTTCTATTTTTTTTTGTAAAACAGGCCCACCAGTTAGTGACAATCTGCTCTGAATTGTAAAATAAAAAATGCAGTAAAACTAAGACATTAATTAAAAAAAAGCTTTTAATTGCATTTATTAATAAGATATACTATAAACACACTATTCTATTAAAAAAAAATTTTTTTGATGAATAATGAATTTTTAGAAGAATCATTCATTTTTTAAAATTTATTAAAATAATTTATGAAATTTCAAATTTCCTTATTACTTTGTCCCAGTTAGGAGATATTGTAAGTAAGTAAAAACTATGTTTATTAATCATAAATAGAAAAACTTAGTACAAGTCATCGACCACCAATATTTTAAGAATTATGAAATTGTTTTTTGTTTGTATAAATGAGCTGATTTTTGTAAATATGAATGTCCATACATGACATTATCAGAAAATGAGAGCAATAACTATAGGAAATTTAAAGCCAAAGTATCTAAAATTTAATAAAACAGATTACGGAGAATATTTTCCTAAATTTTTAAGATTAGTGGGTAATTAAAAATTATATATAAAAAAAGTTCTCATATTATGACCCTCAAGTAAATTTTACAGATATCTCCACCATAGAAAAAAAATAAACTTCTAACTGACAGTGAAGCTGTCAATCAATCAACACCTTAAACAAACTACTGCTGTGTTAAAAAATGCATTTCTGCAATATTTGAAACTAAAAAGTAAGTAATATTTGTTTCAAATTAAATTAAACTTTAAATCAGCTAATATTCCTCAAAGTTTCAGAAAAGTATATTTTAATTTTGCAAGATTTTTTTAATAAAGAAAATTCCATTGTGATGAAAGATGGCTAAGAATGGTGCTGAAATCAGCGATTTTAGCCATTTCAAAATGAAAACTATTTCCATTCAATTTAAGTTAGTTTTGAAATACAGCAAAGTATTTTACTTATTGGGAATATTAAATTTAATCTATTTGCCTGAAATTAAAACTAAAAAGCTTCAAGAATGAATTTTTAAAAATGAAAAATCATTTTAAATCTTAGGTATTGTGAATCGGTAAAGATACCTGCTGTTATGTACACTAGGAATTCTAAGGAAAGACTTGGCTTCGACCTAACCAGAAGTTCTCTTCAGAACTTTTGAAATCCACAACCATCCCCCAATCCAAACAAGACTAGACCTGACAAAGGGAAAAAAAAAAAAAAAAAAAAAAAAAATCCCTGACATGAGGGACTGAATTTGAAATTTAGCCCAGTTCAAAAAAGTGTATTCTATAACCAGCCTTGAAGAAGGGAATAGAAGTAGTCAAAAAGTTTGCAATTTTCTAGAACTTTACTGTGCTCCCACATGTCAACTAAATAAAAGATATACAATGAACATCTTGCTCATCTCTTTATATTATATTACTTTAAAAGTTATTTCCTGTGTATATACGTTTTTGAAATAGATACCCCAATTTATTTATTTATTTATTTTTTTTATTTTAAACAGTGTGCATTATGTCTATGGTTTTATATATATATGTGTGTGTGTGTGTGTGTGGTGGAGTAGTGGATAGCAGCTCAGATTGAGGAATCAGAGAGCCGAGTTTCAATTCCATTACATTCACTTACGTGCTAATATGCCTTGTGAAAGGTATTAATCCTCTTCTCCCTCCCCCCCAGCTATAGGTAAATAGCAGGACAGACTGGGTTCTATAGCCTTGCATGGCAACTGGTTTAGGAGAAGGACAACTTTGACTTCAAAACCTGCAGAGGGTCGTTTGGGGGACCCTGTGGCACGTAGTGCACCAGGTCTCTGTATTCGGCCCTTCAAAAAGTGTGGTTGGTTTTGCACAAAGCCGTCACCACTATAATCAAATCATATGTGTGGGTGTCTGTACTGTTGGTTCCTAGGAACTACTTGACCCTCATGTCAAATACGACGGGAGAGTCCACCATATATATATATATATATATCTCCTTAAAAACTAAGACATTAAAAGGATGCAACTGTGGTTTCAACCATAATAGGTATCATCAAGAGTATATATCTCAAGACAATGTGAGGCAAATAAATGACGAAATGGAAAAAATTCTGTGTAACAGGCTTCATCCTCTAGAAGAACATCAGACTAAAGCAATGTTTTTTGCTGATGGCATTATATGTGAAGTAAAAAATAAAAATTTATAAGCTTAAAATTTAATCATTCCTCATTGGTATATAATTATATAACTGATGCTCTCATTCATTTGCCTGTACATATATACATACATACATACAAGTGTATGATTGGTGTATATGGAATAAATTCCAATCACCAACAATAATTTTAAAATTTTAAACTTAATATAGATTAAATTTACATTTTTGAAATGGGTAGTTTTTAATTTTAATTTCAAATTTTATCGTACAATTTAATACTTATTAGAATAAATTCTATTTTAGTATAAACCCAACTTTAAAGCATTTAATAATTATTATAACCTTACTTCGTTGTCAAGTTTTTTGAATTCTCGTATAGTTGTTTTTTGATTGGTCATTTCAGCTCATGTAACAGCGTTTCCACTTACAAGGGGTGCTTAGTTGATTTGAACCTTTTAAAACCTTCATTCTACAATCTACATTCAACATCATCACTCAATAAGACACCAGAGGTGTTGAAACAAAATAGCTATTTTTGTAGTGATTTTATAACATATTTATGTTATCATTTTTAAATAAGTAATTATACATATATATATATATATATATATATATATATATTTACACAGTAAGGTTTACCCTTTACAAGGCCTGGGAGCCACCCAAGGTAGAAGGTTACATTAAGAGGCCATTTGTGTGCGTAGAATTGGAAGATAATGGTTATCCCTAGCATTGAACAGTTTAATATTGTAGTGTTGGTTCCACAGGGAAGTGGTTCTCAGGAAGAAACTGCTTGTGTGGAACTTACTTCTTGCTGAGTGAATACAGAGGGAATGTGGGTGGTTTGCTATTATGTAAGTGGCATGGGATGTTCTTGCTGGGAAGTTTTGCCTTGGTAGGACCAGGGAATGTAGTTTGTTCAAGCACTTTCCATGGAGGTAGCAGTAGAACAAGTGAGAGGCTTGTCTCATCCCACCTGTGGGAGAGAGGTTGAAGTTTGTGTGAGTGCAACTTGAGTTCCGTTGTTCTACCAACTCATCAGGCACAAAGTATTATGATTTTGAAAAAATGTTTTAAAAATCATAAGTAATATTTTGGGCCTGATGAGTTGGTAGAACAACAAAACTCAAGTTGCACTCCAAACACTGTAATGTATATGCATGCTAACATGTGCATATAGTTATTTTATATATTATATATATTACACTTGTCTGCTAGCGGGAAAGAAAGGGGGGAAAGAAAGACATGAAAAATTTAATATTTAGAATAAATTTGACTTTTACTTAAGGTTTATAGTAAGTACCACCACTAATTCAGTATAAATTTTTGATACCTATGGTTTAAAATGAAAATACATTCTTGAAGATACATTCTTGAAGATTTCTTTTTAGCTTTAATTGAAAGCTAAAAGATTAAATTGACTATTTCCAATAAGTAAAATACTCTTGTGTATTTCAAATAGAAATTACATAGATTGGAATGTCAAATATTTGCCTGATTTCAAAAAATCTGTTTACTGGCAGCCATTTCTTACATCCTAATAAATTTTAAAATAAAATTTAATTATCAATTTTAAAAATCTTCCAAAAATAAAATATATATTTAGGACATGTTATTTGAGTAAAATTAGCAAATTTAAAGTTAAATTAATCTGATTTGAAACAAACATTACTTGTAGCATAAAAAAAATAACATACAAACATTTCTTAACAAAAGGTCCCGTTTTTGTTATCAATAAGCTCTGAGGTGTTGACAGCTAGTATGGATGACCAGAACTGACATAAATTTATGAACTCTAAGTAAACACATTTTTTTTTTGGGGGGGGGGGGTTAACTACCTAGTAATTTTTACAAATTAATATTTTCAGCAATTATTTATTGACTTTTAGTTCCATTTGAAGATGCTTCATGAAAAAATAAAATTTTAATATACTATAAAATTTTCTTACATTAATTTTAAAATTTAATAACTGCAATGAAATACCATGATAGAAGTAACTCAATAATTTATGACCGACATGAAAATAAATGCATAAAATAAAAATATTTCGAGAAATAGAAATTAAAAAAGGTAAACCTTACTTTAAATTTTAAAGGTTTAAAACTGAAGGGATGATGTACAAAACCTGTTGAAACGTAAGCAACGAATTAAAGGAAATGGAGACACATGAATCTGTAAAAACAGGAAAATTCTTAAAAAAAAAAAAAAAAAAGTATCAAATTATTTTTAAAATATTGGTGCAAAACAACATTAAGCTTTTTCATTTTTTATGTGTAAATTTCTACTTAATCACAATATCATCTAAAACAAATACACTGTGGAAGATTTTTAAATTATGATAAATTATAAAAAAAAACAAAAAAAATTTAAAATTCTTGTAAAAATTTATTATCATTGAAAAAAATTTTCAAGACAATAATGTCGTAAATATAACTTATTTATGAAAGCAATTAAAAATTTTTCTAATAATGTAGTACTTTTATTACATTATTTAGTTTACCATTCAGAAAAGATTTTCAGAAAAACAAGCAAAAGTTTAGAAAAAAAAAAAAAAAAATTTGATGATTTACATTCTCCAAGGAATCCTACTTTTAACTAATAAAAAAAATTTACACATAGAATTTAATTTCTCATTTTAATGTGAAATAAAATATTTTTTTACCAAGATTTCTAAAACACAAAATTTCAAAAATAATTTCATTCATTTGTGATTAAGTTTACAAAGTTTCAGTAAAATCCAACAATTATTTGATTTTTGCAAGAATTCCCAAATCAGTGTTTTTCACTGGGGGAAAAAAGTGCAAAAATGATTCATTGTAAAAATTACTTACATCACAGATGTTTAAAAAAAAAAAAAAAAAAAAAAAAAAAAAAAAAGTGGGGAGGGATTTTAAAACAAAATTTTAAACATGTTACAAAGGTTTAAAAAAATTGTTAAAAATACTTAGGTTTTTTCCTCTTAATAATAACAAACATTTTGACAATAAAACTTTGTTATTAAGATGTGAGCCATTTTTTCATCATGCTATGCTGTTTATTTTTTAGTGAGAAGTGGAGCCTCGTTCATGGTAAAACTTGCCAGGCTTAAATGTCAGCGAGATTAACAGTAGGTGTTTATGAGTTATTTTTTTTTTAATAAGTTGGCCTTCAGTACCACCCCCATTGTGAATGAAAGTGTTTTTTATTTTTACTATTTAGACACACAGATAGACACACACACAAGTATTGCATGAAGAAATGTCTGCATTCGTAAAAAAATAAATAAATGAAGAAAAATAAATGAAAAAAAATGAAAAAAAAAAAAAAAAAAAAAAAATGAAATTTAACATGAAAATAAAATGTTTGCATACATGTGTCAGGGCGTGCGAGGTGCTGAAAAGCTCTCATTCTGACCTACTTACCCAAACGTCAGTATTCTGATGTTTGGGCATTGAAATACTGATTTAGGGAAAAGAATCAGGTAAACAACTTTTCATACACTCCCATATATATATATATATATATATATATATATATATATATATATATCTCTTGATACTCAATATTTATCACTCTACAACTGTAGGAATAATACTTATCTCTTTCTTGATGTTAAACATACAACCCACTGCTATAATTGAACACAAATAATCACTGTTTATTCCTACTCCAACGGAGACCATTTATAGCCATTATCACTCCACTAAACATGTGCTGAGCCAGACAAAAAGCATGACACACCTACACGGACAAACTTGGAACACAAAGTCTTCTATTTTAATTTTAACCTAAAGTAAGAGACTTCAAACTCCAGAGAAGCAATAGCTTAGCTGTTAAAAACCTCAACTGGAACTGATGGAATCATCAGTTCAATCTCTTAAGTTTAAACAAAGTGACATAAAGAACTATTTTAACTGCTAGGTAAGCTTGATTTATTTGGGAAAGTTATTGGAATAATCCATAACTTATACTGGGAGCAAACTGCCTGCAAACAGATAGAAAATGTATTCAGTAAACAAACAAAAATAGAAAAAAAAGAATCAAACCTGTATCCTATATGGAACTGTCATATAGCCTGACATACTTCTACCAATTTTGCCACAGGAGCATTTCAATCAATTGTAGTTTAAAAACAGTAAAATTGACCTTGCTAACCAAAATGTTCTACTGTGGTGAAATCGGTAAAAGCATATCAGGCTATATTCCTGTCGGAGGACACATATTTTCTATGACAATTTCTCGGCCATTCAGGCCGGTAAATGATGTTAATACTATTTATTATAAACAGAGTACTTACTTTAATATTTGTATTTATAAAAAAATGTATAAACATAAAAATGTCTATATATATATATATATATACAAACAAAGTCAACCTAACACCAATAAAAAAAAACACTGAATATAAAAATAACCAAACTAGAATATTGGCAGACATTTTCTGATACCTCCTGATGAATGGGCTGAAAAATTACACAAATGTCCATCTATGAAGCTCTGTAGTACAGGTACCGAACCTAATATCAATCAGTTAACTGACAAATTTTATATTTGTATTAATCATATCCTGAGTGTCCCAAAATAATGTATACAATTTTTGAATCATTAGAACTTATTTACAAGCCAAAATATGTAAATTGAATAAGAGAAAGAATACACATTTAAAGAATTTGAAAGTTAAATATACAAAAAACATAGAAAATTAGCTTTAATAAGATAAAAGCTACTTGGGGCAATGGCAGAATGTTCATATAATGAGGAGTTCACAAAGTGCTCAAAATGGTTGCTGTTCTGTTCAATACACTTTTCATATCTTGAAGAAATAAACTTACAAACATCCAGTGTCATTTCCTGATATTTGAGCACATTCTTCTTCAACTGCTAATCTCATTTAAGCAATTGTTTCAGGTTTCCAGATGTAAAATTTGTCTTTTAGAAACACCCACAAAAAGAAATCTAAGAATGTCAAATCTGGTGATCTAGGTGGGTATTCAACTGTCCCTCTTCCATTCCATCTCTTTTGCATATTTTCATCCAGACAAGTTTTCACATCACAGTAATGTATTATTAACTATTAATATTTAAAGAGTGTATACATTATTTTGGGACACCCCGTATTTAGTCAATAAATTTTTTGATGACAACCTATATATTAAAATTTGTGTATTTAGGCAGCAAATTATTTTAGGCATGTCTGATTGAATAAATTACAGACATTATGTCTGCTAATTTTTATTAAAATCCGTTTGTACGCACAAATAACCTTCTGTGTATTGATGTTAATGGATGAGAGAAATGTGCTTTAACTGTTTACATTCTTTATTTTCATTTCCCAAGTACTTTTTGATCTTTTTCTTGTCAACCGTTTTGCATTTAAATGCATAATGAAAAAACTACGGTTACAGATAACAATGCACATCTTTGTATAAATACTTATACTAATGAACAACATATAGTTTTGTACTACTTGCACCACTGAAGATTATCTTGGAAAAAAGATTAAAAGTATTTGAGAAATGAAAATGAAAATAAAAAGAAATTTAAACAGTTATACCACATTTCTCTCATCCTTTAACATCAATACACGGAAGGTTATTCATGAGTATGAATGGATTTTACTAAAAATTATGAATATCTGTAATTTATTCAATCAGATATATATATAAAAATTTGGTTAATATTTGTGTCATACCCAGATGTTTAATATAAATGTATATGAGTTTTATATTAGATTGGTAGATTTTACAATATATCATCCCTTATTTACAGCTGCCCTAATCTTTCTTGGGGATATCTCTTCTTTTTCTCTTTAGCAATGCTCTGTTATTGCTCACCTTTTCCCTGTTCAACAGATTTTGGTAATGGTTATTCAAAGTTCAATCCCTGGCCTAGGTAATACAAATTCAGACTATATGCTTGAACCCCCTCCCTTGTCCCTTCTCTTTAACACACTCTCAGCATTTTCAGTTGACGTACTTTTGAAAGGACAACTCTAGCAAGAATGTTTTGATACTCAAGCAAAAACAAAGATGGTGATGATTTCTTTGCCGGAATGTTTAAAAGATTTTTCCCAAACCTTACAAATTTATTTTTATTAAAACAGATTCTGCTACCCTCTATGATGCTATTGAAAATGCTTGGCATTTTTTTAGAATTCAGAAAGTAGTTTACCAAAGTTTTATCAGGTTTTTCACAAGTTAGCAGTTTCCAGTGTCGAAAGATTTAGGCATTAAACATTTGTATCAAAAAAATCTGATATACATCTAAAGATAAAAAAAAAAATGCCTTCCTATATGAGCTTGTCAGTCATTGGTGTGTTTATTCACAGAACAAGTATGTAAAAATTTGCCTTTCTTTCAACCATGTGCCAATGACTTAGAGGGAAAATCTCCAACTGTTGCTGAATCAGTTGGGTTTCAATCCCAGCTTGAAGAAATCTGATGTCTAGCCACACTGATGAGTTGCGATATAGCAAAACAGTGTCTGTGAATGACAATATATATATATATATATATATATGTGTGTGTGTGTGTATGACAGATATTCAGAGTGTGTGTGTGTATGACAGATATTCAGAGTGTGTGTGTGTATGACGGATATTCAGAGTGTGTATGACGGATATTCAGAGTGTGTATGACGGATATTCAGAGTGTGTATGACGGATATTCAGAGTGTGTATGACGGATATTCAGAGTGTGTATGACGGATATTCAGAGTGTGTGTGTGTATGACGGATATTCAGAGTGTGTGTGTGTATGACGGATATTCAGAGTGTGTGTGTGTATGACGGATATTCAGAGTGTGTGTGTGTATGACGGATATTCAGAGTGTGTGTGTGTGTGTGTATGACGGATATTCAGAGTGTGTGTGTGTGTGTGTATGACGGATATTCAGAGTGTGTGTGTGTGTGTATGACGGATATTCAGAGTGTGTGTGTGTGTATGACGGATATTCAGAGTGTGTGTGTGTGTGTGTATGACGGATATTCAGAGTGTGTGTGTGTGTGTATGACGGATATTCAGAGTGTGTGTGTGTGTATGACGGATATTCAGAGTGTGTGTGTGTGTATGACAGATATTCAGAGTGTGTGTGTGTGTATGACAGATATTCAGAGTGTGTGTGTGTGTATGACGGATATTCAGAGTGTGTGTGTGTATGACAGATATTCAGAGTGTGTGTGTATGATGGATATTCAGAGTGTGTGTGACATCGCATATATATATAAATCTGGTTGAGCTCTCTTGAGAAGAGGGTAATTTAAAAAAAAAAAGTGGCTCCTACTGCAATTAATACATTACTCTTCAACTGAATTGAGCTGTCCAGTCTACTGGAGTATTTCATATAGAAAACATAAAAATTTGACGATAGCCTGAGTGTAGTATCTATGACTAATGCCAAATCGGTCAGGTTTCAATCATGGCTTGAAACAATCAGACATCTAACCACACTGAAGAGCTGTGATACAGCAAAACAGTTTGTCTGTGAAATATATATATATATATATATATGGGTACTGCACAAAAGTAAGTGAGCCCTGAAGATTTAAAAAAAAAAAATGTCTTTTTCTCCAGATAATGAATATATGACTTAATTATGATTTGTTGATGAAGAAAAAACAGTTATTAAATGAATTACAACTACTTTCAAAAATTGTTTTATGAAGCTGGAATAAAAATATTAATTTTTATTCAAACTTCATAAAAACTTTTGAAAATGGTTGTAATTGGTTTAATAAATATGTTTGTTCATGAATATATAAATTTAATTAAGATTTATTATCTGGAGAAAAAAAAAAAAAGACAATTTTTTCAAATATCTTAGGAACACACTATTGTGTGGCACTATACATACACACACACACACATATATATATATATATATATTAGTGCTCAGTGAGTTGAATGCTAGTAGTAATAATTAAACAGTTGTAGATGTGAAATAACAGCTAAAATTTGTACTGAGAATAATTCTGTATTTGAAATTCAAATACAGAATTACATATATATAATTATTCCTAGTGTGTGTGTGTGTGTGTGGACCCTGTGGTGAATATCAATTAGCAACAGTGTTTCATGCTTGAATGCAACCTTCAGTCAATATATATTTATCAAAAAAATAGTGTTATGGTCTACAGTATTTATTGGTTAATGTGCTCAATATCGGGGAGAGAAATGTAAAATAAAAATGGAAAATGAGGTTAACACTGGCTTGAATGCATTCGAGAGAGAGAGAGAGAGATGATAGAGAGAGAGAGATGATAGAGAGAGAGAGATGATAGAGAGAGAGAGAGATGATAGAGAGAGAGAGAGATGATAGAGAGAGAGAGAGATGATAGAGAGAGAGAGAGAGAGACAAAGAGAGAGAGAGAGACAAAGAGAGAGAGACAAAGAGAGAGAGACAAAGAGAGAGAGACAAAGAGAGAGAGACAAAGAGAGAGAGAGAGAGACAAAGAGAGAGAGAGAGAGACAAAGAGAGAGAGAGAGACAAAGAGAGAGAGAGAGACAAAGAGAGAGAGAGAGACAAAGAGAGAGAGAGAGACAAAGAGAGAGAGAGAGACAAAGAGAGAGAGATAGAGACAAAGAGAGAGAGAGACAAAGAGAGAGAGATAGAGACAAAGAGAGAGAGATAGAGACAAAGAGAGAGAGATAGACAAAGAGAGAGAGAGAGACAAAGAGAGAGAGAGAGAGACAAAGAGAGAGAGAGAGAGAGAGAGACAAAGAGAGAGAGAGAGAGAGAGAGAGACAAAGAGAGAGAGAGAGAGAGAGAGACAAAGAGAGAGAGAGAGAGAGAGACAAAGAGAGAGAGAGAGAGAGAGAGACAAAGAGAGAGAGAGAGAGAGAGAGACAAAGAGAGAATCACATATTTGTTACTTTGTCTTTTTCTTCATTTGTGATCTGTTCAATATTCACTTCTACACAAGAGGATAAATATTATATCGCAGTCCAGCAATATTTTCTTTGTTACTGACAGAATTTTTTTTTGTCTCTGAATAAACTTTACTCAGATCCTGAAACCCATCTTTCATCATTACCATGTGCCTTCAAATTTCTTTCTCGCATTTTCTAGTTTCTTACTACATAGCACAATTGAATTTATGCACATGCTTGATTTTGACCTACCCAATTTGCAACTCACACCATCTACTGCCCCTTTTGCTGACAACCATGCATTCTTGTCTTTTCACAATCTTGCTTAAAGCAACTAAAATCCTGTGAGAAACCAATGCAAAAAAAATTGAGCTGAAAAAAATCCATGTAGAACAATAAACTTGATTAACTGCCTGTAACTTATTGTCAAAAAACAATTAGGAGTCAAATGGTGGGTGGACGCAGTAGAAACTATGTTAGCTCAACAAAAACTAATTAGTAATGTAAGCAAAACCAATTTCATAAAAAATAAATGGTATTTATCTGACTGAAGCTAAATTCTACTTAATCTGTCAACCATCCTAAAACTTACAAAACTTTTTCAATATCCAAGATGTTTCAACAGATGGCTAGTAAAGCCTAGTCAGGAAATAAATATTTAAAAAAAGGAGAAAAATAAAAACTTAAAAATTAAATAAGGGACTCTTAATTTTTATGTATTTGAGCTCAACAGTTCAATTTAGAAATAAACAGACGCCTCTCACATGATTATATTTGTGAAGGTTTGTGTAGAACTAGTTACACATTTTAGAAGTGGTGCACAGTATCATGAAGTCTTCTATCAGTACTTCTCAGGTTTTAATTCACAGGGCCTAACTCATACCAACTCTTGGAAAGAATATTGATTAGCTAACTCATTATAATAAATTAAAATTATACATTTGCTTTTTAATTGGTTGTAAAAAACATTTCATGAAAAACAAACAAAACGGAACCAAAAACAAAAACAAAATGGAAAAAAAAAAAAACACCCCCAAAACAAAATGGAAAAAAAAAACAAACCCCCAAAACAAAATGGAAAAAAAAACAAACCCCCAAAACAAAATGGAAAAAAAAACAAACCCCCAAAACAAAATGGAAAAAAAAACAAACCCCCAAAACAAAATGAAAAAAAAAAAATGGAACAACAAAAAACAAAATGGAACAACAAAAAACAAAAATGGAACAACAAAAAACAAAACAAAACAAAACAAAAAAACGCACAAAAAACACACAAAAAAAAAAAAAAAAAAAAACACAAAATGGAACAAAAAAAACCCAAAAAACTGAACAAAAAACAAAAAAAATGGGACATAAAACAAAAAAAAATGGAAAAAAAACAAAAAACAAAAAAAAAAAAATGGAACAAAAAAAAAAAATGGAACAAAAAAAAAAAGAAGTGAAACAAGGGTTGCCATTCCACAAATTAACGGTGGCATATTTAAAAATGTGTTGGAGTTCAGGAACTGACAAAATGCAGACCACATGATTACAGAGTTAAACTCTTTAACATGTTATCCTGTCAAAACTATGAATGCAGTCAATTAAATGCATTACAGAAAACATTAAATATTGAAATTGATGTTAAAACACAGAAATTCATGAATTTTATATTGAATTTAAACACAATTGATATTGTGAGAAATGAGAAGGAATCAGTGATTCAAAAATAAATGTAAGATTAAATGTCTATTTATAGGAAATGCAAATTAAAGGGACTTTTTTTAATGATTTATAGTAAAATTTTAATCAGATATTTTTTTATTTCTTCAAATGTTATTTTTAGTGGATACCCATTTTTGAGCAGGTGAAGAAGAGGCAAAAAACACGACAAGGTGAAGAAGAGGCAAAAAACACGACAAGGTGAAGAAGAGGCAAAAAACACGACAAGGTGAAGAAGAGGCAAAAAACACGACAAGGTGAAGAAGAGGCAAAAAACACGACAAGGTGAAGAAGAGGCAAAAAACACGACAAGGTGAAGAAGAGGCAAAAAACACGACAAGGTGAAGAAGAGGCAAAAAACACGACAAGGTGAAGAAGAGGCAAAAAACACGACAAGGTGAAGAAGAGGCAAAAAACACGACAAGGTGAAGAAGAGGCAAAAAACACGACAAGGTGAAGAAGAGGCAAAAAACACGACAAGGTGAAGAAGAGGCAAAAAACACGACAAGGTGAAGAAGAGGCAAAAAACACGACAAGGTGAAGAAGAGGCAAAAAACACGACAAGGTGAAGAAGAGGCAAAAAACACGAGAAGGTGAAGAAGAAAAAAAGATTAATCTCAGAGTTGAAGCCTGAAAACTTCAATTTATGAGGAAATACATGAGAGAAACAGTTACATATTTTAAAATTTATGTACATTTCAATTTCCTCATCTTAACCAATTTTAATATAAAGCTCTAACAGATCCATGAAATGAAATTTCTTCTATTAGGTCGGTGCAAAAATAATGTCGTTTTTTGACGTATTTTTAACGTCAAAAAACGACATTATTTTTGCACCAACCTAATACATCTATTTGTAGACTTACCAATGTTATAGTTTAAAACAGTCTTCTCCAACGATCATTTCAGTTTCTTAGTTATTTCCAGTTTCTGTCTAAGCTTAACATGCCCTTGTTCTTTTTAAACTACAAAAGATCTTTCTTCCACTTAGAAGCCATCATTACATGCTCTGCTCTATATGGCATGTGGAAAAATGAAAAAATACCAAGTTTTAACAGTTTAATCAAGAGCTTTAAAATAGCAACCATGTGGGTGTTTATTGATGCCATCTTTCATACACGCACAAAAGCCAGCTATATTTAAAGTTTGAAAGGTTTCTGAAAAGACTGGATTCTCAAGTTGTTCAGTTTTCTTTATATATATCTATCTCAATTCATCCCAAACAGGGCAATAATGCAACTAAGACATAAGGGGCTATTGGAAGTGAGAGAAAATAAAAAGACTTTAGAAGACCCTGGAAACCCAAGGAACAGATCTCTACTCCTGTTCAAAAGACAAGGGAAGAGTGTAAACCAGACAATATATATATATATATATATATATATATATATATGTGTGTGTGTGTGTGTGTGTGTGTGTGTTTCAATCCCAGCTTGGAGCAATTGCATGTCCAAGTACACTGATGAGCTATGATACAGCAAAACAGTCTGTGGGTGACTACATACAACCTCCATCTATCGTAGGTTGAGCACTTTGGAAGAAATTGAATTTGTTGGTTGCTGCTAATTAATGCAACAAGCTCTTTACTATGAATTGAGCACTCTGGTAACCGGTAATGCTTATATCTTGGATATACTGGGTTAAAAATTCTCTTCCTCTATCGCATGTGCTGATGTCCTAAGGGTGAGAGTCTCTGACTGAAGTGAAATTGGTCAGGTTTCAATCCTGGCTTGAAGCAATCACATGTCGAGCCACACTGATTAGATTTGATATAGTGAAACAGTCAGTATGTGAATGACTATATAATTATTATTTTTTATTTATTTATTTATTTTATTTTTTTTTTTTTTTAAATAATTCCTGTAGCAAATGAATCATATTAAAAAAAAATATTTATAATTTAAGCTCTACTTCTGTAGTACTGTTTTTTAAAAATAAAAACAAAAATACTAAAGAACTTTGGATTATTTACCTAACATGTTCTTTCCTATTTTTCTACATATTTACACACACGTGTGTGTGTGTGTGTGTGTGTGTGTGTGTGTATGAATAAAGACAAAAGGAAAACTTAGCTGACATGTTTTGTCCTTTGATGGACTTTCTTAAGGCAAATGTAAGAGCTTTATTTTGCAACAAGTATTTATAGACAAAAGTAAAAAATGTTTTTAGTTTTTCAGCATTTGTCAATTTAAGAATACTCATAAGTATACAATTGAAAAGCTGCAGTAAATTATGGAGGATGCTAAGTGATATAATTTAATAACTAATAGAAATTAAAAAAATCCTTACATTTGCCTTAATAAAGTCCATAAGAGGAGGAATCATCAGTTAAGTTTTCCTTTTATTTATTTTGTCCTTTCACAGATATATATTTTTTTATACAGGTATACCTCACTATGTTCCAGAGGTCACGACTTAGGTCAAAACACGACTTGGGTCACAATAACCACACCCCATTGCCTATTACAGTATTTATGATATGTACATACAGTATTCTGAATAAAACGATTTCCACCTTATCTTCCAGCTATATAGCTTTATGCTTAGCATTATCTCCGAGACTTTTCTTTGAAGTCATGGGCAAAAATGTATTCTAAATCACAATTGAAATGTAATTGAAAGAACATCAATGGCAGAGCACAGATGTAAACAAGTCTGAATTCAAAATCAGTGTTAGAGTAGAAAACAATGCACAAGTGCCACCTGTTGGCAGAAATTTGAAATAAGAACATCTGCTGAACATAATTTATGCTAATTTTTCTCTTTTTGATGATTTTGAGATCATTTATTTAATTTTTAAATTTATATAAATAGGATTTATTAAATATAATATTTAAATATGGTTTTATGCATTTGTTATTTTAGCATATATATATATATATATTTTCCCCCTTCCACTCACCCCTAGTTTTATAAAAACCCTCTCTGTTAAATTCAATCCTATATTACCCCTCTCTTATGAACTAACATTCGTCCCACACTCTCATACTTACACTCTCTCTAAATTCTATTTTTATTTCCGGAGTAGGTTTTTTTCTGTTTTCTTTTTGAATTTGTAGGTCTGATGAATTGGATCGTATTTACGATTCCAATGGAATAAATTATGACCATGGAATATTAGTGTTTAAGCCTTTTTATTATATATATATATATATATATATATATATATATATAAGTAAATTCCAATTTTACTGTATCAACATTAAAAAAACTAAAAATATATTAGTCATTACTTTTTATACAATAGAAAAGATCAAATGCAGATATTTACTATGAATATGTAGTTTGGACCCAATCTTTATTAACTCCACACTAGAAAATTTCTCTATATTTTTGAGATGGGGTATTGTAACTACTTACATTGTTGTCCTCATTGTTATATTCATAATGTTTCAGTCATTGTACACTCCAGCCTTCTTCAGGATCTGTCTATGTTTCTGAGATGAGGTATTGTAACTATGCATACTATTTACTTGTTCCCAAGGACAGTGGTTAAAAGCATTGGTTGAAGTAATCCAAAAAGTGACTTGATCCTTATAAGGATCACCATGGACTTGACCCAATGAATTGTAAGTTCAATACCTGCAAAATACAGGAAGAAAAACTTGGGGAGTTGAGTTACTAAAGGGAGATAACTGAAACAGAGATGTCCGGAATAGTCATAACACATGGAACTAGAACAATCTAACCCCATGGACTAAATAAAAGGTTCAATTCAAAATTGCAACATGTATAACCTGAAGAAGGCCAGAGCGTACAATAGCCAAAATGCAGTGCATGTGGCAAAGATGAGGAAAACAGTTCAAATGATGTAAATAAGTCCACACTAGAAGAGAACATGAAACTAACTTAATAAAAAAAAATAAAAATGACATAAACATGTTCGAACAATCTTTTTAAGAATAAAAAATATGGAAATCATATCTAAAGTATTACTATCAAAAAAAGACGTCCAATGTACACACTTATCCAAAGGAGAGAAAATTTACAAATCTGCTTCTTTTCAACTATGGGACCTCACCATAAAGACAGCTGATACCAAACAATATATGATAACTGCTGCTTGTTTCAAGAAGAAGGCCATCACTTCAGTGTTGAACTGAGTGGCCATGGGCCTGCAAATGACTTTGCAAATCAGAATCATACCTTTTTACATATACAATGCACAAAAGACTTTTGGAGCGTCTTCAGAGTGACTTTCTCTTTGTACACCTTCATGTGTTCCTTCAGCCTGGTGACAGACCTATGTACTCTGTAAGCCTGTTAGGAAGGGCATCCATATAGTCGGCATTAAATGGCCGATTTTCATGTGTGTGATGATTTTATATATATATATATATATATAAAAAGGTAATAAAAAGACAGTTGAAATTTTTAGGGCAAATGATGAGGACTTGGAAAATTTGACACTCACTGAACATATTGAAGGCAAGAGGGACAGAGGCAAAAAAAGCACATAAACTACCTAATGAGCTTACACAAATGGATGCAGAACAGGGTTTAAGAGAGATAACAAAAAGGCAAAATTTACTAAGAGTTACAAAGGACAGGAAGTTGTGGAGAGCCATGATTAACAACAACCTAAAAGGCACAAAATTGGTTCTATGGAAGTATACACACACCAAGAGTATAGAAAAAGAAAACATTCTTTCTGAAACAATTTTATATACATTTTTTTCTCTCTCTCCAAACAAATTCGGTTGAATAATATTGACAAGTTCTGTCTATCCAATTTTTTAAAAACTTTTTCAGATTTCTGAATTAGTTTTATATCATCAGCAAAATTACCAAAGTTCATTCCACAACCTCAAGTAATTTCAAACGTTGCTATATTTGTTTTCAAGGATTGTTTTTTTGTGTATGCTTTTGCTTAATTGTGTTGTTTTCTCATTTACTGGAACCAACTTCTCTAAATTATTTAATGACACACACACATATATATATATATATATATATATATATATATATATATAAATAAAATAATAATTTCACCCCAAGCAAGGCAAAAAATGCCACTAAAACACAGAGGTTACTAAGTGTTAAAAAAAAAAAAAGAAAAAAAAGAAAAACATTGAGTGTGTACAATAAAAGAATAGGAATTAAGAAGACAGTAGATAAAGACATAACATTTTAAATTTTAAAGATCATAGTTGGCTTGAAACAAGATCATATCTTAATGACATAAAGGTAAGGTCTGTCTAGAAGCATACCCACACAAAGTATAGATAAAAAAAAGATAAAAATGATCAGCTCCCTCTGAAACACACACAGACATTATATATATATATATATATATATATATATATATATATAAATAAATTTCGTTAAAAATAACTGACAAGGTATGGTGGTTGAGATTTTTTTTTTTTTTTTTTTTTTTTTTTTTTTTTACACATAATTTCTTTCTTTTCTGGACATAAATTCTATAAAAATTGTGCAAATGTTTCAAACCTATACGAAACTTGCATAAAAGTGGGATTGCTGCCCAAATACATATATATATATATATATATATATATATATAATTATGAAAGCAAAAAGAAAATCCTAAAAAAAAAAAAAAATTATCCATTTGCACAAAGAAATAATTAGAGTGTTTCTTATGACATACTTTTTCAGACTTGTGCAATAAAATCAAAAAAAATAAAAAAAAAGACTATTTTATATCTATAAAAATATATACACTTAAAAAGTAGGTTAGACAGATATGTATCAGCTGCTTGATGAGTAACCAACGATTACATTCCACAGCAATGAGAAAAATCAACCCACACCATGGGAATAGATGCCTGGTGCGAGCTAGTCTGGGTGACCATTACTACTGAGTAGTAAGTTCAACCCTCACTATTATGACCTTGTGCTAAACTAAGTTTAGTAAATTTAAAAAAAAAAAAAAAAAAAAAACATTTGAGCATTAGTCTGGTTGACCACTCTGAATTCAAAACCCCCAACTATAGGTTAAATAGTCACACAAACCTGCAACTGGCCAAGTGTGCTAAGTATGGCTACCTTGCTGAAGTATTGCTATTATTCAACAAAACATGTTTGAAATAATTTTTGCTGCCTAAATACACCTTGTACATTATGTTTAATTCTGGCATTCTCACATTTGCTGAAACCAATTTCAAGTTACTCAATGTGATATCATTTAACAGTCAAAATGGTATATTTTTATGGGTATTTAAAAAAATAATATACACTTCAATATAGTATACTCTATGAAGTAAGATACCTTATTTAATGTTGGCTTCTCTCTGTTTATACCCCTCACATATATATATATATATATATATATATATATATATATATATATATATATAAAGATTTGGTAAAAAAAAAAAAATGCCCACTAATGATAAAAAACAAAAAAAAAATTTCCCAAACTTAAAAACAAAATTTTATCAAAATCCTTGTTATTATTGAAAGGAAAGATCAAAGGATTTTATTATTATTATAGTTTTAATCCCTTTTAGAATGTTCAAAATTGTAAAAAATTGTTTTTCTTTCATCAGCAGGTGATGATAAATTAGCAAAGGAAATTTTTTACATCTGTTACTCTCCCCACCGACACCCAAATTAATTTTGTAAAATTTCATAAAATTCCTTTTTGTATCACTTAATATTTATATTAGTTATATGCTGAACTCCTTGAAGAATTTAAATCAATTTCTTTTTGTAAAATAGAACCCCCACTTACTGAAAATCTGCAATAATGCTAAGACATTATTTAATTAGAAAAGCTTCTAACTGCCTTTATGAATGACATGTTGTGGACATTGTCTCAAAAAAATAATTTAAAATGTTATGTCGTTATCTACTGTCTTCTTAATTCCTATTTTTTTCAATGAATAATGAATTTTTACAAGCATTGTTTTCATTTTTTTTTTTTTTTTTTTTTTAAATTTTAATTAGGCTTATAAAGTTTTAAATCTTTTAAAATTCTGCATTAATTTGTACAGGTTGCGTGATTTTGTAATTAAGTAAAAACTATATTTACTAATCATAAATGGAAAAGCTTACTACAATTCAACAAGCCCCAATAATTTAAAAAATATTTAGAATTTTTTTGTGCATGTATAAATGTGCCAACTTCTGTAAAATTCAATAAAATATTAGATTACTTAAAAATTTAGGAAAATGTTCTAAGATATCAGGGTAGTTATTAACACCTTAGGTAAACAGCTACCTCAGTATTAAAAATGTATTTCTGCAATATTTGAAACTAAAATAAATAATGTTCCTTTCATATCAGACTAATTAAACTTTAAATTAGCTAATGTTCCTCAAAAAAAGTTTCAGAAAAATACATTTTATTTTTGAAAGATTTTTTAATAAAAGAGAATTACGTTGTGCTGACTGATAGCGAAAATCAGTGATTTTTAGCAATTTAAAAAATGAGGACAAGTTCGAGAGAAGAAAAATAAATGAGGACAAGGTGAAAATTTTAAAAAGGGGGATTTTACTTAACATTGTCTGGCATTAAACTGATTAAGTAAAAAAAAACAAAAAAAAACACGTCAATGTCCTTTGGAATTGAATGACAAGATGTTTGCATAAGAAATTCTTGGAGAAAGTGCCAAAGCAGAATGGCAATAAACAAACTACACAAAGAGTTTCAGTGAAGCATATAAAGTTAGTTTTTAAAAAATGACCGAAAATGAATGGTGTATGTGATTTCATGTCATCAATAATTACACAAGACATTTTCTTTTTTTTGTCATTTGGTGCAATGACAATTTTCTGAGTGTAAACTGATTTAATACAAACTTTTTTTTTTTTATACAAATGCACCCAGAAAATAAGGTAATGAAAGTAGAAAAGGAGGATGACAGGTGAATCAATTGAGGAATAAGTTTTTCATGAAAATAAAATCATCAGTATTAATGATTAAAGAAGAGAGGGCAAAACAGAGAGAGACAGAGGGTTACCGAGAGAGAGACAGACAGACAGAGGGTTACCGAGACAGACAGACAGAGGGTTACCGAGACAGACAGACAGAGGGTTACCGAGACAGACAGACAGAGGGTTACCGAGACAGACAGACAGAGGGTTACCGAGACAGACAGACAGAGGGTTACCGAGACAGACAGACAGAGGGTTACCGAGACAGACAGACAGAGGGTTACCGAGACAGACAGACAGAGGGTTACCGAGACAGACAGACAGAGGGTTACCGAGACAGACAGACAGAGGGTTACCGAGACAGACAGACAGAGGGTTACCGAGACAGACAGACAGAGGGTTACCGAGACAGACAGACAGAGGGTTACCGAGACAGACAGACAGAGGGTTACCGAGACAGACAGACAGAGGGTTACCGAGACAGACAGACAGAGGGTTACCGAGACAGACAGACAGAGGGTTACCGAGACAGACAGACAGAGGGTTACCGAGACAGACAGACAGAGGGTTACCGAGACAGACAGACAGAGGGTTACCGAGACAGACAGACAGAGGGTTACCGAGACAGACAGACAGAGGGTTACCGAGACAGACAGACAGAGGGTTACCGAGACAGACAGACAGAGGGTTACCGAGACAGACAGACAGAGGGTTACCGAGACAGACAGACAGAGGGTTACCGAGAGAGAGAGAGACAGAGGGTTACCGAGAGAGAGAGAGACAGAGGGTTACCGAGAGAGAGAGAGAGACAGAGGGTTACCGAGAGAGAGAGAGACAGAGGGTTACCGAGAGAGAGAGAGAGACAGACAGACAGAGGGTTACCGAGAGAGAGAGACAGACAGAGGGTTACCGAGAGAGAGACAGACAGACAGACAGAGGGTTACCGAGAGAGAGAGACAGACAGAGGGTTACCGAGAGAGAGACAGACAGACAGACAGAGGGTTACCGAGAGAGAGACAGACAGACAGAGGGTTACCGAGAGAGAGAAAATGTAAAAATAAAAGGTATATTAGGCAGCATGAAATCTTTCAAACACGTTTTACTGCATAATACTACCAAGGTCTCTTTGCTTAACATTTTATTTAGTTTTTTCCAATTGAGTGTTTTTAAGTAAGAATTAAAAACGGTAAACTTTTCTAAGTTTATTTTTATGTCTTCAAGTCCTTTTGACACTCACTAGTGTAGCATTATCAGAAATTGCAAGTTATATAATAATAATTATATATATATATATATATATATATATATATAGTTCTCCTTGTATTCTTGTACCAAAACCTGATGGCACTTACAGATTTGTAACAGACTTTCGAAAAGTAAATGCAATAACCAAAAGTGACTCTTTTCCAATTCCTAGAATTGATGATTGTATTGACAACATTGGCAAGGCGAAATATGTCAGTAAATTTGATTTAATGAAAGGTTATTGGCAAGTACCATTAACTGACAACGCCAAAGAAATTTCAGCATTTGTGACTCCAGATGGTTTATACCAATATAAGGTTATTGCGTTCGGGATGAAAAATGCGCCTGCAACCTTTCAAAGAATGATGCATTCCCTTCTACACAAAATTCAGGGATGTGAGGCCTATATAGATGATGTAATAGTGTACAGAATGACTTGGGACGAACATATACATATCATCAAACAATTTTTTCTTAAGCTGGAAGAAGCAAACCTATGTGTGAACCTAAACAAGAGCAAATTCTGTCATGCAAAAATAAATTATTTGGGTCATACTGTTGGTCAGGGACAGGTTAAGCCTATCACATCAAAAGTGGATGCTGTCAAAGTATCCTATCCCAACTAACAAAAAACAACTAATGAGATTTCTTGGTATGGCGGGATTCTACAGAAAATTTTGTAAAAATTTCTCATCAATAGCAAGTCCTCTCACCGATCTCCTTAAAAAGGAAGTAAAATACAAGTGGAGTGAAACCTGTAATAAGACTTTCAACAGAATCAAGTCGACTCATTGGTGGCCCAGCTCTTGCAAATCCAGTTTTTTCAAAACAATTTAAACTGCAAATCGATGCCAGTGATGTCAGTATGGGTGGTATCTTAATCCAAGATGATGAAGGCGTCGATAGAGCCATTGGATTTTTCTCAAAAAAGTTCAACACCTACCAGAAGAACTATTCTACTATTGAAAAAGAATGCTTGGCGATGTTATCAGCACTACAACATTTTGACTTACCTCAATGTTACTGTTTATCCTGTTCTGATTTTTACTGACCATAATCCATTAACTTTCCTTCTAAAGATGACTAACAAAAATCAAAGACTTACAAGATGGAGTATTCTCCTGCAAGAATATGATATTATTATAAAACACATTAAAGGAAGGAACAATGTTATTGCAGATGCTTTATCTAGAGCATAACTTTTCAAAAAAAAAAAAAAAAAAAAAAAATTGATGACATTTCTTTACAAAAAAAAAAAAATAGACTGATATTGTCTTAGAAAAGTTTTTCATTCTAATATAAAAACTTTTACTTTGAAGGGGGGAAGTGTTACGACGATGCATTTCTATAATAAGGGATTCCACTGAGTTCTACTTGTTATTACAAAAAAGTTTTCATTCACGAAGTAGTTGTAAAATAGAGAAATTAGAAATAGAATGTTTGGAAGATTATTCTAGTATATTCGAGAAATATCTAGATGATTTGAGAAACATCTAGAAATGTGCAAATGAGGTGTTAGCCCCCTATAAAAATGGGATTTTGGAAAAGGGTTGTCAGTTGGCAAAGGGAAATTTCTGCTGTTTGGTAAATAGAATTTTGACCAATTTTCATTGACCAAACTAAAAATTAATATTTATTTACACACCTTTGTGGATTTCCAAATATAGCACTTGCCCTAAAGTGATAAAGATATTTGATTCCCTTTCCTTCTCCCTCGTAACACTTCGCCAGTAACTCTGTGTTTTCTGTTTTGTAGGCCACAATTGTTTATCCTGTATATATTTTATGTTGTGTTTTAGTAAATTAAATATTTGTTTGTGATAAATCATTTTTTTTTTTTCCTGTTACAATTATCAACACGTAACAATATATATATATATATATATATATATATATATATATATAATATAATATATATATATAATATATATTATATAATATATATATATATATATATATATATAAAGAAAGGCTCACAAACAAAAAAAGATAAAAATCAAAAAAAAAAACCTTCTGGAAAAGGAAAAAAAGAAAGTTTCATTGCCCTAATTTCTTTATCTTTGTTTTTCCAATATTCTTGCAGATGCACACACACACACACATATATATATATAATCTGGCCCTTCCCTTATTGCCAGCTACAATAAAGAAATCCGAAACGAATTTTGCCCTGAAGAATAAACTAGATTCTGGTTCATGAGGTCGACATTTCAGTAGTATAGGAATTTTGATGAATGAAAGGATACATAAGACCCATAGTTTTTAATTTTTTTCTTCCTCCGCAATCCATTTCCGATATTAGGGTGAACTGGCATCCCCCATGTTAGCATTGCACTGGTAAATGGAGCAGAGTTAATGTAAGGCTTTGTATACCAATGTTCTTTGGCTTTGTTGTTGGCATGTTGCTCTCAATAATGATGATGATAATGATGAGAGGAAGAGAGAATAAAAATTAAAACTGTACCCCTTATTTACTGCCTTTATGTTTAAGTTAATGAAGAAGAATGAAGGCAAATGAAGACGAGGGAGAGAAAGAAATAACAAGGTAAAGAAGATATTTCTTCCAAACATTTCTAATAAACATTCATGAAGACTTACCCCACCCCATCAGCTCAAAGTTTCCTTCCCCACTCCCCTTATTTCTTGGAGGGAAAACCAAAATAATGCTTGAATTGTTTGAAATTTTGGATGATTCATCAGTTGTACTGGGGCAAAATGGGAAACAAGAAGAAAAGGTCAGATGCATGGAAGGAAAGGATAGTGAAGAAGTTTCTCTGAAAGGTTGTATATAAAAAAATTAAAAAAAAAAAATATTCACGTTTACTTTGTTTCATTTTATTATTATTTTTTTTCAATCAATTCACCCGCAGTAAGGTGATAATGCCACAAAGATGCAAGGGGGCTACTGGGAGTGAAAAAGAATGAGAAAACTTTACACAAAACTAGAAACAATATTATACGGGGGAAGAGGGATAAACCTCTATTCCTGTTTAAAAAATTGGGAGTAGTGTGAATCGGACCTCAGGAAATTTTTCAAAAGGTTACTTTTGGTTAACTATAACGTTGATGCAGAGAATTTATATATATATATATATATATATATATATATATATATATAAACAGACAAGTGAAAAAACTAGACTAAGCTGATGCATTTCAGCCTCTGAGTGACTTTATCAAGGCTAATGTACCATTTTGCTGCACATGTTTATATACAAAGGTGAGGATGTCATTGGTTTATCAAGGCTTTAAAATTTGAGAAAGCTCAGTCAAAGCATGTGGATAACTAATATATATATATAAGTTTTTTGTGATACAGAATTTAATAATAGATAGGAAAAGACAAAAATTTATAAGCCATTTTTTATAAAAGAAAAAAAAAAACACGTTTCGTCCCACGTTTCGTTATTTTTATGGGAATAGGAAATTTATAAAAGCGTGTAAATTAAATTAACGAATGAAACGGAGAAAAAAAAAAAAAAAAAAAAAAAAATTTCAAGAAACTAGAGTCCAATAACACACATTATATATACATATATATATATATATATATATATATATATATATATATATATAAAAATAAATAAATTGTGTGTATTTAGGCAGCTTTTTTTCATTCATACATATTTCATTAAATAATATAGACAAATGTTGTCGATTTATGTAAATTCCTTTCATAACGTCTGATAAGCTTAGTAACATTATCATTAAACGAAGAAAGAAAATCACAATATTGATCCATATTTTTTAATCCAATCTAAGCTTTCGGCTTACATAAGCCATTATCAAAGATGTCAATTACTGTACAATATATTAAGCCAGATACGGACAAGACAGTGATGATAGTCTGTTATTGTTTACATGGATGATTTCCAAGCAACGATAAACACGTGCATAGAAGATGCTAGAAGCGAAAATCTCACCACAGCTCATGACGTCACACATGACCACACAAGTTACATAAAATAAATAGACAATACTTGTCTATATTATTTAATGAAACATGTATGTATGTATGTATATATGAGAGAGAGAGAGAAATAACAAGAGGAAAACTTTTCTTTACCAATGCATTTCATCCTCTGATGGACTTTATCAAGGCAAATGTAAGGATTTTAAAACCTAAGTAAAATACTGTTAGGTTTTAAAAAAATTTAAATTTAAAAACAGTTGTAAATGTTCTCCAGGCTAACTGAAAGTCAAGCTAAATTATGGAGGATGCTAAGTGATAAAATTTAATGACTAATAAACAAAAGTTAGTAAATGAGACTGGAATTTTTATTTTCTTATTTAATTATCTTTTTTATTTATTAATGTAATCATTATTATATAATATTTTAATTTAATAAATTACTTATTTTAATCAATAATAATAATTATACGTTTTTTACTGAACTGTTTCCCTTTTGAAATTTTTTTATGGTAATGTATGTTGGCTTGGAGAAAGAGTATTCCTTATTACATACAAATGTGTTATATTTTGAATATTATATATAATATTTATTCAAAAATTATAAACATTCTATAACATCACTACAAAAATAGCCATTTTGTTTCAACACAGCTATTTTTGTAGTGACATAACATGTTTATGTTATAATTTTTGAATAAATAATAGTTGCTCTACTCTGTATTGAGCACTCTTAACCCTAGAACACTAATCATCAATTAAAGTTATACCACTACTAACCAATTTTGAAAATATCAAAAAAAAATATTAAATATAAATCTTTATTTGAAATATTTTACATGCAGGCACTTCAAACTTTGTACTTTGAGTTAACATTAATAGGAACTGAAAAACATTATTTAGCTAAGAAAATCAGGTACTGAAAATTGTAATTAAAAATAGGAAACTTTGTGCTGGGTACTATATACCCATAGTTAGTGTTCTAGGGTTAACATGTCTTCATTTATATGCCAAATCCTTTCTGGATATAGAAGAGAAAATCAAGTACTGAAAATTGTAATTAAAAATAGGAAAATTTGCGCTGGGAACTATATACCCATAGTTAGTGTTCTACGGTTAACATGTCTTCATTTATATGCCAAATCCTTTCTGGATATAGAAGAGAAAATCAAGTACTGAAAATTGTAATTAAAAATAGGAAAATTTGCGCTGGGAACTATATACCCATAGTTAGTGTTCTAGGGTTAAGAATCATATTTTTGGTTATTGGAATTTATTCCGTCTACACCAATCCTATACTTGGGGATATATATATATATATATATATATATATATATATATATATATATAATTTGTTTTTAAATGTTATTTTAATGGATACTCATATTTCAGTAGATGCTCTTTTTATTATTAGTATATTTACATCTACCGATATGAAACAGAGCATCATGTCTCACTTCTTGGCATTTTTATATCATCCATATATTTATTTTTCTCCTTTTTCTTTGGAGAAGAGACAATATCTTGTGTCTATCTTTCCTTCTCTCTCTTATTTTCTTTCTTCATTTTTTCTGTTTTAGATGTGACTATATCTTGTCTTTTCCTTAACTATATCTTGTGTCTTGCTTTTTTTTCTTTTCAGGAAGAGACTATATCTTGCTTTTCTATCTTTTTTGACTATATGCTGTGTCTTTCTTCCTTTTCTTTTATCACAGTAAAAAGAGATTGGAAGTAAATATTAAAAATTGTAATAACCCTTATTTAGCACCACCTGATAAGACGCAATGATATGCATTGAAACATGAATGCATTTAGGATCTACTTTTGCATCTACATATATATATATTACACACAAAGAAATATAGTTTTAAGGTGTGCTATATTTATAGGATAAAGTGCTCAATATCAGAGACAGAACATGTGTAAATATAAATATAAAAGTGAACATAGAAGCCAACACTGAAGCAACAGGCTGTTTCATGCTAGATGCAATCATCAGGCCGACAATTGTGTCAAGCATGAAATCACCTGTCACCTCTGAGTGTTGACTTTTATGTTTTATATATATATATATATATATATATATATATATAGTTTACTGCTGGACTTGAGTGCTCTCCTTAAAAAGGGGAAAATACAGCCTTGCTTACTGTGACATACTTTAAGACCCAAGTGATAAAGCATGCTGAATCAAAGAAAAATATATATTTCTAAATAATAAATATATATATTTATTTGTAATCCAAAATTTTTATTACTTCAAACATTATTATAGTAGATACTTGTATTTGAGTGTGTATTATTTTTATTGGCTTGCACATCCAAGAAATCTTGCATCCCCCTTTGTAGGGTAAACCATCATTTGATCCAGCATTCTTTACCACTCAGGTCCCAAAGTATGTCAGTAAGCAAGGCTGTATTTTCCCCTTTTTAAGGAAAGCACTTGAGAACAGCAGTAAACTTTATATATATATATATATATATATATATATAGATATGTGTGTATGTGTGTGATGGATGGCTAGTTGTGTGTGGGGCTAGCAACTCCACCTTGCAAAAACCTACTGCTGCAACATCTCGTCTGGAGAGAATGTAGCCCTATATGCCACAAGTGAGTCTACAGGGTAATTGGCAGAAATCAAGCTTAAAAAGGTAGGAAACCATTTTCCTCAAACTATGGATTAAATAGTAGGGTAGATTGTGCTTTCTTGTCTTGGGTGGCAGCCAGTGTTAAGAAAAAGAAGGACAAACACCATACCAACTTCTGATATATGTGTGGTGTCTCGGAATCATGATCAGGATAGGAATTTGGCTTTTCCCAAAAGAATCAGGAATAATAAATCTTATCCTGTCATTCTAACCCATGTTTTAGGTATCCTGTATAAGTATATATACACACACACACACACACTATATTTACGATAATATGTAACAGTCAAATTTATATAACAGCCTGGGTTATGGAAAGGTTTATTAAAATGCCAATTTGACTATGAAATTTTTAATAATAAATAAAAAAAAAAAGGTCTCCGCAAAACAAACTAAAAGAAAAAGAAAAAAGAAAAAAAAAAAAAAATTGAAAAAAATAAAACACAAACAAAAACACACAAATACAAACACAAACAAAAAAACAAATACAAACACAAACAAACACACAAAAAAAACAAAAACAAACACAAAAAAACAAAAAAAAAAAAAAAAAAAAAAAACAAACAAAAAAAACAAAAAAACAAACACAAAAAACAAAAAAAACAAACACAAAAAACAAACAAACAAAAAACAAAAACAAACAAAAAACAAACACACACAAAAAAACAAACACACACAAAAACAAACAAACAAAAAACAAACAAACAAACAAACAAAAAACAAACAAACAAACAAAAAAACTAACAAACAAAAAAAAAAAAAAAAATGAAACAACACACTTGTGTACCCTCTATATGTTTCTGCCTATATTTCCAAGATGAGGTATTATGCCTCATGCCATGTTTAATGGATGTCAGTTGTCAGTCATCTCCTGTTAATTCCCCTCTCCAAGTTCTCCACTGCCTTAACCGAGTATTGAACTCACACTCTTTTAGTTCTGTCACTGGATCTAACTAACGTCTTTATCCAATGTGCTATGTGTTCTCAAGAACACATGGCATGGTGGATTCAGCACAGGGTTCAGTTTGACATTCTAACCACCTGAAGAAGGCCAGAGCATACAACGGCCGAAACATTGTAATAAATATGGCGACAAAGATGAGGACAATTGTCCGAATAATGTAAATAGTGTTATGGATATTGATTAAACCCGAAATCAAAAAATGAAATATCTGCTCTAAAAAATTACTGTTTTGAATAATTTTGAAGCAGTTGATATTTTCTTTGTTTAATATAATTAATATTAATTGTTTAGTGTGGTCAGATGTTTGAGGAAATGTCTTATTATATTTGTAATTTTTTTTAATAGTGAAATTAACATTTAACTTAGCTAACTTTTCTTTGTGTGCTAACACCTACCTGAATAGATTACATTATAGAATACCTTTTCTATGTGTGACAAATTAGAAATCATTCATGTCTACATTTAAAACAACCAACAAAGTTTTAATAGAATTAGCTAAGATTCAATTTGAATTGGCTCAGAGAGAGATAGACAAACACATGACTAAATTAGACAAGACTAGGTCCATAGAGGTAAAATATTTTCATTTTCTCCGAGTTAACTAAAACAACAAAAAAGAAGGTCACTTGAGGGCACAATCAGACAACTCATATCCAATCAATCAGACACTGAAGCACTGATAATTTGACTTGTGGGCAAAAATCAACATTAATCAATGAATGCCAGTTGTTCTGAAGAGTGATTGGATGTCGAGTGTGTTGGGGGTGGGGAACAGTTAGTTTCTGCTACGTTGGTTTCATTCATTCACTTAAAGCATTGATGTTTACAGTAATTTGAGTTTTTTTTATTTAAAAAAAAACAAAAAAAAAAACAACATGAATTTTATTTAAAAAGTACAAAATGGGATTTCATGCATGCATATAGTTTTGAACAGATATATGAGGAAAATTTAAAGGAGAGGAAGGTGCAGACAGAGCAGGGAGAGGAGAGAGAGCGTGGGACAGAGAGAGAGAGAGAGCGAGAGACAGAGAGAGAGAGAAAGAGACAGACAGACAAAGAGACAGACAGAGAGACAAAAAGAGAAAGAGAGAGAGACAAAAAGAGAGAGAGAGAGAGAAAAAGAAAGAGAGAGAAAAAGAAAGAGAGAGAGAGAGAGAAAAAGAGAGAGAGAGAGAAAAAGAGAGAGAGAGAGAGAGAGAAAAAGAGAGAGAGAGAAAAAGAGAGAGAGAGAAAAAGAGAGAGAGAGAAAAAGAGAGAGAGAGAAAAAGAGAGAGAGAGAAAAAAAGAGAGAGAGAGAGAAAAAGAGAGAGAGAGAGAAAAAGAGAGAGAGAGCGAGTGAGGGACAAAGAGAGAGAGAGAGTTAGCCTTCTAAAGTCTCTGCCCAAACTCTGAAATTTTATTTACTAATAATTTAATTGTTTTTTCTTCTCTTTAATAGGAGCAGATAGGTTTGTCTAACACCCAGTTCATACTCCTCCCCATTCTTTTGAACAGGAGTAGAAATTTATCCCTTGCTTCCTGTTTAGAGCTCTTTTCATTTTAAATCTTATTTTTAGTGGATACCCATGTTTGAAATAGATGCCCAGTTTTTTTAATTTTATTTTACATTTATCAATCACAAAACAAGTTTTCCTTATTCTCAGCTTCTACATGATATTCTAATATGCGTCTTGTTAAATATTCAACAGGAACTTTTTCTAAAGTGTGGAAGAAAGAAAAAAAAAAAAAACAAAAATCAATATTTATGGTTCAGTGTAATGCGGATCAGTTGTGCCCAGAAAGATAAGAATTAATGGAAAAGTGGCTTCTGGTTGGAAGCAGGAATTAGACACTCAAAGACTTCAAAAGAAGACATTCATGTTTCGTATGGCTGTGAATGGAGATGTTTGGTCAGCACATACACAAGCCTATACATCAAAAGAGTATAAAAGAATCAATAGATCAAAGCAAAAGGAGGAGGAGGAGGAGGAGGAGAGAGAAAAGGAGAGGGAAGGGGAGAGAGAGTGAGGGAAGGGGAGAGGAGAAAGAGAGAGAGAGAGAGGAGAAAGAGAGAGGAGAGAGAGGAGAAAGAGAGAGAGAGGAGAGAGAGAGAGAGAGAGAGAGGAGAGAGAGAGGAGAAAGAGAGAGAGAGAGGAGAAAGAGAGAGAGAGAGAGAGAGGAGAAAGAGAGAGAGAGGAGAAAGAGAGAGAGAGAGAAGGAGAGAGAGAGAGAAGGAGAGCCTCATTTTAACCCCTTTCCTGCCAATCATTCCATTTTCAGACAAATTTTTTTTATGTTTCTAATATAGTAACTGAGAAATTGAGGCACCTTGAACTACCCGAGCAATGGCTAATTGTACGAGTTGACAATTGGACTAGTTTCAAGCTCAGAAGGGCATAAACAAACAAGATTGATGTATAAACACGTCTGTAGCTGGTTTTTGAATGTTGTGTTTTGGACATGTTTATTCATCTTAGTCTGAAAAAGACACTTTCGGCAAAAACATACACCAGGGAAGGGGTTAAACAGTGTACATCTTAGTGGCCTGCACATTTGGTAAAGCTTAATAAAAACAATGTGCAAATCTGTGTTCTCCTTTGTAGGAGAAATTATCATTTGACCTGGCAAGCTTTTTCTCCTTCAGCCACAGAGAGCATCACAGCCCATTTCTATTTTCCCCATTTAAGCAACATAAACACCCTCAGTAAGGTTTTCTCAAAAGGCCATATTTGTTCAGTTCCGTATCCTTAATGTAAACAAATCAATTTCTATTTCTAATTTTTATTACTTCAAACATATTTTTAGTGGATACCCAGACTCCCAATTTTTTTAAATTTTAAACAGTGTATATTATTAGGTTGGTGCAAAAATAATGTCGTTTTCTCACATATCTATCAGCCTATGCACCCTGCTGGAGAGCACATTTTCTCAAATAGACAAACGTAGTGGCTAAGTGGTCTAAAGCATGCTATGATCAAACAGTGGTTTTTCCTACAAAGAGGGACACAGGTTCAAGCCCTTCATTAAGTTTTTTTGAGTTTGGAAAAAAGAAAAAAAAAACCAAAGAAAAGAAAAAAAAAAAAAAAAAAACCAAAGAAGAAAAAAGAAAATGGCACATCTATTTCAAACACAGGTAACCACTAAAAATAATGTTTGCAGTAAAATGCTGGAAAAAAAATTCCTTAATTTATATTATTAGGGAATGGTAGGGAGACAAATACAAAAGGACAATGAAGGATTTTCTAAATTGGTTTGTTCCAGGTTTTTTTCTTGATTGCATGCGATCAATATGCCTCCAAGTTGCTGATGCAACTTGAAAGGATGGAACAGGTGTTTCAAGTCGTCAAACACAGATGCCAAACGCAAAAGCACTGCTAAGAACATCAACAAAAAAGAGATTGGAGAGAAAAAAGTGGGGGGGGGACTTGAAACATCAGTGAATGTGTGGGAGGTGCAGAGAGCAAATCTTGAAGTGCGAGACAAAGATGAACCCCAGAAAAAAAGGGAAATAAATAAATAGAAATAAATAAATAAAAAAAAAATAAAAGAAACAAAAAGAAACATACTATAATCTTATCAGATTCCTGTATAGATTGAGTAAAATTTAATGCAATAAATATTTCATGGTATTTCTGCAGTAATCTTAAAAGATGTGACTGTTGTGACATTTAAAATGCAACTGTGAATAGTGGGAAAAGACAATCATTAGCTGGTATGAATAAAAAGTTTGTACTGTTTGCAACAAGTGCTAACATTTGGAAAAACAAATTTTATACATTTAAATCAAAGAACAAAAAAGGGGTAACTAGTTATCACTCCCCTACTATCCCAACTAAGAAAGCAATTTAAAATTATTTAAATTTAGAAATGCCAAGTGATGTGTTTACAACTACATCCATGCAAAATATACATAAAAGATATACCCCACCCAAAACAAAAAAAATGAATAAAGATTAATTTCCTTAAAGACGTTCACTTTCTTGGTCACAAAAATTAAAACGCAAAAAACGCAAAACAAAAAAAAAAAAACATGAAACATGAAACCAAAGCAAAAAAAAACCCCAAAAAACAAAACCAAAAAAAAAAAAAAGACACAAAAAAGACACAAAACCAAAAAAAAAAAAAAAGACACAAAACCAAAAAAAAAAGACACAAAACCAAAAAAAAAAGACACAAAACCAAAAAAAAAAGACACAAAACCAAAAAAAAAAGACACAAAACCAAAAAAAAAAGACACAAAACCAAAAAAAAAAGACACAAAACCAAAAAAAAAGACACAAAACCAAAAAAAAAGACACAAAACCAAAAAAAAGACACAAAATCAAAAAGAGACACAAAACCAAAAAAAAGAGACACAAAACCAAAAAAAAAAGACACAAAACCAAAAAGAGACACAAAACCAAAAAGAGACACAAAACCAAAAAGAGACACAAAACCAAAAAGAGACACAAAACCAAAAAGAGACACAAAACCAAAAAGAGACACAAAACCAAAAAAAAGACACAAACCACAAAAAGACACAAACCACAAAAAGACACAAACCACAAAAAGACACAAAACCGACAAACAAAAATAAAAGAAACCAACAAAAAAAAAAAAAAAAACGTCAGACCAAAACAAAATAGAATTTACATGCACATTTAAAGCACACAAAGACAAAGGAAGGACAAAATTGTAAAATCTCTCATAAAACTTCAGCCTTCAGCATACAAAAAAAAATACCTTCTTGCTCATTCTTTGCTTTTTCAATAAATATAGGAATAGAAGGAAAACTCGCATACCTCAAGTTTAATACCAAGACACAAGAAAATGAGTGGGGGGAATATAAAGAGACAATAATCAAGCAGGTGGAAGGTGTATAAATAGAAACTGCAACTGTGGTACTAGTTCCAATCTTTAC
>OZ010615.1:38309886-38347386 GCA_963932145.1 Acanthosepion lycidas | reverse complement strand
AGATACGCGTGCCAGGGCGAAGACGGCAGAGAGAGATACGCGTGCCAGGGCGAAGACGGCAGAGAGAGATACGCGTGCCAGGGCGAAGACGGCAGAGAGAGATACGCGTGCCAGGGCGAAGACGGCAGAGAGAGATACGCGTGCCAGGGCGAAGACGGCAGAGAGAGATACGCGTGCCAGGGCGAAGACGGCAGAGAGAGATACGCGTGCCAGGGCGAAGACGGCAGAGAGAGATACGCGTGCCAGGGCGAAGACGGCAGAGAGAGATACGCGTGCCAGGGCGAAGACGGCAGAGAGAGATACGCGTGCCAGGGCGAAGACGGCAGAGAGAGATACGCGTGCCAGGGCGAAGACGGCAGAGAGAGATACGCGTGCCAGGGCGAAGACGGCAGAGAGAGATACGCGTGCCAGGGCGAAGACGGCAGAGAGAGATACGCGTGCCAGGGCGAAGACGGCAGAGAGAGATACGCGTGCCAGGGCGAAGACGGCAGAGAGAGATACGCGTGCCAGGGCGAAGACGGCAGAGAGAGATACGCGTGCCAGGGCGAAGACGGCAGAGAGAGATACGCGTGCCAGGGCGAAGACGGCAGAGAGAGATACGCGTGCCAGGGCGAAGACGGCAGAGAGAGATACGCGTGCCAGGGCGAAGACGGCAGAGAGAGATACGCGTGCCAGGGCGAAGACGGCAGAGAGAGATACGCGTGCCAGGGCGAAGACGGCAGAGAGAGATACGCGTGCCAGGGCGAAGACGGCAGAGAGAGATACGCGTGCCAGGGCGAAGACGGCAGAGAGAGATACGCGTGCCAGGGCGAAGACGGCAGAGAGAGATACGCGTGCCAGGGCGAAGACGGCAGAGAGAGATACGCGTGCCAGGGCGAAGACGGCAGAGAGAGATACGCGTGCCAGGGCGAAGACGGCAGAGAGAGATACGCGTGCCAGGGCGAAGACGGCAGAGAGAGATACGCGTGCCAGGGCGAAGACGGCAGAGAGAGATACGCGTGCCAGGGCGAAGACGGCAGAGAGAGATACGCGTGCCAGGGCGAAGACGGCAGAGAGAGATACGCGTGCCAGGGCGAAGACGGCAGAGAGAGATACGCGTGCCAGGGCGAAGACGGCAGAGAGAGATACGCGTGCCAGGGCGAAGACGGCAGAGAGAGATACGCGTGCCAGGGCGAAGACGGCAGAGAGAGATACGCGTGCCAGGGCGAAGACGGCAGAGAGAGATACGCGTGCCAGGGCGAAGACGGCAGAGAGAGATACGCGTGCCAGGGCGAAGACGGCAGAGAGAGATACGCGTGCCAGGGCGAAGACGGCAGAGAGAGATACGCGTGCCAGGGCGAAGACGGCAGAGAGAGATACGCGTGCCAGGGCGAAGACGGCAGAGAGAGATACGCGTGCCAGGGCGAAGACGGCAGAGAGAGATACGCGTGCCAGGGCGAAGACGGCAGAGAGAGATACGCGTGCCAGGGCGAAGACGGCAGAGAGAGATACGCGTGCCAGGGCGAAGACGGCAGAGAGAGATACGCGTGCCAGGGCGAAGACGGCAGAGAGAGATACGCGTGCCAGGGCGAAGACGGCAGAGAGAGATACGCGTGCCAGGGCGAAGACGGCAGAGAGAGATACGCGTGCCAGGGCGAAGACGGCAGAGAGAGATACGCGTGCCAGGGCGAAGACGGCAGAGAGAGATACGCGTGCCAGGGCGAAGACGGCAGAGAGAGATACGCGTGCCAGGGCGAAGACGGCAGAGAGAGATACGCGTGCCAGGGCGAAGACGGCAGAGAGAGATACGCGTGCCAGGGCGAAGACGGCAGAGAGAGATACGCGTGCCAGGGCGAAGACGGCAGAGAGAGATACGCGTGCCAGGGCGAAGACGGCAGAGAGAGATACGCGTGCCAGGGCGAAGACGGCAGAGAGAGATACGCGTGCCAGGGCGAAGACGGCAGAGAGAGATACGCGTGCCAGGGCGAAGACGGCAGAGAGAGATACGCGTGCCAGGGCGAAGACGGCAGAGAGAGATACGCGTGCCAGGGCGAAGACGGCAGAGAGAGATACGCGTGCCAGGGCGAAGACGGCAGAGAGAGATACGCGTGCCAGGGCGAAGACGGCAGAGAGAGATACGCGTGCCAGGGCGAAGACGGCAGAGAGAGATACGCGTGCCAGGGCGAAGACGGCAGAGAGAGATACGCGTGCCAGGGCGAAGACGGCAGAGAGAGATACGCGTGCCAGGGCGAAGACGGCAGAGAGAGATACGCGTGCCAGGGCGAAGACGGCAGAGAGAGATACGCGTGCCAGGGCGAAGACGGCAGAGAGAGATACGCGTGCCAGGGCGAAGACGGCAGAGAGAGATACGCGTGCCAGGGCGAAGACGGCAGAGAGAGATACGCGTGCCAGGGCGAAGACGGCAGAGAGAGATACGCGTGCCAGGGCGAAGACGGCAGAGAGAGATACGCGTGCCAGGGCGAAGACGGCAGAGAGAGATACGCGTGCCAGGGCGAAGACGGCAGAGAGAGATACGCGTGCCAGGGCGAAGACGGCAGAGAGAGATACGCGTGCCAGGGCGAAGACGGCAGAGAGAGATACGCGTGCCAGGGCGAAGACGGCAGAGAGAGATACGCGTGCCAGGGCGAAGACGGCAGAGAGAGATACGCGTGCCAGGGCGAAGACGGCAGAGAGAGATACGCGTGCCAGGGCGAAGACGGCAGAGAGAGATACGCGTGCCAGGGCGAAGACGGCAGAGAGAGATACGCGTGCCAGGGCGAAGACGGCAGAGAGAGATACGCGTGCCAGGGCGAAGACGGCAGAGAGAGATACGCGTGCCAGGGCGAAGACGGCAGAGAGAGATACGCGTGCCAGGGCGAAGACGGCAGAGAGAGATACGCGTGCCAGGGCGAAGACGGCAGAGAGAGATACGCGTGCCAGGGCGAAGACGGCAGAGAGAGATACGCGTGCCAGGGCGAAGACGGCAGAGAGAGATACGCGTGCCAGGGCGAAGACGGCAGAGAGAGATACGCGTGCCAGGGCGAAGACGGCAGAGAGAGATACGCGTGCCAGGGCGAAGACGGCAGAGAGAGATACGCGTGCCAGGGCGAAGACGGCAGAGAGAGATACGCGTGCCAGGGCGAAGACGGCAGAGAGAGATACGCGTGCCAGGGCGAAGACGGCAGAGAGAGATACGCGTGCCAGGGCGAAGACGGCAGAGAGAGATACGCGTGCCAGGGCGAAGACGGCAGAGAGAGATACGCGTGCCAGGGCGAAGACGGCAGAGAGAGATACGCGTGCCAGGGCGAAGACGGCAGAGAGAGATACGCGTGCCAGGGCGAAGACGGCAGAGAGAGATACGCGTGCCAGGGCGAAGACGGCAGAGAGAGATACGCGTGCCAGGGCGAAGACGGCAGAGAGAGATACGCGTGCCAGGGCGAAGACGGCAGAGAGAGATACGCGTGCCAGGGCGAAGACGGCAGAGAGAGATACGCGTGCCAGGGCGAAGACGGCAGAGAGAGATACGCGTGCCAGGGCGAAGACGGCAGAGAGAGATACGCGTGCCAGGGCGAAGACGGCAGAGAGAGATACGCGTGCCAGGGCGAAGACGGCAGAGAGAGATACGCGTGCCAGGGCGAAGACGGCAGAGAGAGATACGCGTGCCAGGGCGAAGACGGCAGAGAGAGATACGCGTGCCAGGGCGAAGACGGCAGAGAGAGATACGCGTGCCAGGGCGAAGACGGCAGAGAGAGATACGCGTGCCAGGGCGAAGACGGCAGAGAGAGATACGCGTGCCAGGGCGAAGACGGCAGAGAGAGATACGCGTGCCAGGGCGAAGACGGCAGAGAGAGATACGCGTGCCAGGGCGAAGACGGCAGAGAGAGATACGCGTGCCAGGGCGAAGACGGCAGAGAGAGATACGCGTGCCAGGGCGAAGACGGCAGAGAGAGATACGCGTGCCAGGGCGAAGACGGCAGAGAGAGATACGCGTGCCAGGGCGAAGACGGCAGAGAGAGATACGCGTGCCAGGGCGAAGACGGCAGAGAGAGATACGCGTGCCAGGGCGAAGACGGCAGAGAGAGATACGCGTGCCAGGGCGAAGACGGCAGAGAGAGATACGCGTGCCAGGGCGAAGACGGCAGAGAGAGATACGCGTGCCAGGGCGAAGACGGCAGAGAGAGATACGCGTGCCAGGGCGAAGACGGCAGAGAGAGATACGCGTGCCAGGGCGAAGACGGCAGAGAGAGATACGCGTGCCAGGGCGAAGACGGCAGAGAGAGATACGCGTGCCAGGGCGAAGACGGCAGAGAGAGATACGCGTGCCAGGGCGAAGACGGCAGAGAGAGATACGCGTGCCAGGGCGAAGACGGCAGAGAGAGATACGCGTGCCAGGGCGAAGACGGCAGAGAGAGATACGCGTGCCAGGGCGAAGACGGCAGAGAGAGATACGCGTGCCAGGGCGAAGACGGCAGAGAGAGATACGCGTGCCAGGGCGAAGACGGCAGAGAGAGATACGCGTGCCAGGGCGAAGACGGCAGAGAGAGATACGCGTGCCAGGGCGAAGACGGCAGAGAGAGATACGCGTGCCAGGGCGAAGACGGCAGAGAGAGATACGCGTGCCAGGGCGAAGACGGCAGAGAGAGATACGCGTGCCAGGGCGAAGACGGCAGAGAGAGATACGCGTGCCAGGGCGAAGACGGCAGAGAGAGATACGCGTGCCAGGGCGAAGACGGCAGAGAGAGATACGCGTGCCAGGGCGAAGACGGCAGAGAGAGATACGAGTGCCAGGAGGAAGACGGCTGGGAGACAGAGAGAGAGAGAGAGAGAGAGGGAGGGAGGGAGGGAGACGTGTGCCAAGAGGGAGACTGCAGGGAGAGAGAGAGGGAGACGTGTGCCAGGGGGGGAGACTGCAGGGAGAGAGAGAGAGACTGCAGGGAGAGAGAGAGAGTGAGACGTGCGCCAGGGGGGGAGACTGCAGGGAGAGAGAGAGAGTGAGACGTGCGCCAGGGGGGGAGACTGCAGGGAGAGAGAGAGAGTGAGACGTGCGCCAGGGGGGGAGACTGCAGGGAGAGAGAGAGAGTGAGACGTGCGCCAGGGGGGGAGACTGCAGGGAGAGAGAGAGAGTGAGACGTGTGCCAAGGGGAAGACAGCAGGGAGAGAGACGTGTGACGGAAAGGTGGGGAGGCAGAGAGAGACGTGTGACGGGAAGGTGGGGAGGCAGAGAGAGACGTGTGACGGGAAGGTGGGGGCAGAGAGAGACGTGTGACGGGAAGGGGGGGGGGCAGAGAGAGACGTGTGACGGAAAGGTGGGGAGGCAGAGAGAGACGTGTGACGGGAAGGTGGGGAGGCAGAGAGAGACGTGTGACGGGAAGGTGGGGGCAGAGAGAGACGTGTGACGGGAAGGTGGGGGCAGAGAGAGACGTGTGACGGGAAGGGGGGGGGCAGAGAGAGACGTGTGACGGGAAGGTGGGGAGGCAGAGAGACGTGTGACGGGAAGGTGGGGGAGGCAGAGAGACGTGTGACGGGAAGGTGGGGGAGGCAGAGAGACGTGTGACGGGAAGGTGGGTGAGGCAGAGAGACGTGTGACGGGAAGGTGGGGGAGGCAGAGAGATGTGTGACGGGAAGTGGGTGATGAAGTGGTTGATGTGTGCCGGGAAGGAGGTGTGGGAGAAAGTGACATGTGCTGAGAAGACGGTGGGAGAGAGAGAGTGTGCTTGGAAGGTGGTGCGGAGAGAGAGAGATATGCCAGGAAAGGAGGGGGGAGAGCAAGACGTATGCTAAGAGAGAAAAATATAAGTTCAAAATTCATCAGTCAAGACATTTGCTGAGATCCAGGAAATTTGCTTACCTGAAAGATCTCAGCCAATGTCAGACAATCAACAGATTGAAACTTCTTACTAAACCTTCTCCAAAATACTAACCAATTAAATGGCAGAAATTATCCACTTTAAGCTCATAAAAACCAGACACTATAAATAAAAATAAAAAGAACGTTTCAGAAAAGGACAGTTTAAAGGTGGGGCACCTAATGTCAGCCTGGGAACCAACCAACATTGGAGATGCTTTAACATGTTGATGGTCGAACAGAAATCAGTATAGGGTCATATTATGCCATTATTATTACTTTTTTTTCCAAATTTTTCTTAAAAGAATGTGTTGGGGATCAATGAAAATTTTTTAGTGCCAATATTTTTTTTTGGAAAAAAAAAATCAAAAATTGGGAAATTGCAATAATATATATATACACACACACACACATATATATATATATATATATACACACACACACACACACAAATGTTTAGAGGTACAAAATTTATATAGTTTCAAAAACTAGGAATTTATTGATTTTAATTTTATTAGTCTCTAAGGCACTTTCAACCAACATCTCATCAGGAGACAATCATTGGATCATTAACGAAAAGAATAGTAACGAAAATGAGGAGCAAAAAAAGGGGGGAAACACGCTAAAATAACAAACAAGTGTATCTACTTGTTACGAGGGGAGGGGAAATAACGTGTAAATAAATTAGCAAGGGACAGTTGAAATAAAATATCCCCCAACAGATTAAGGGACTTTACAAATTCTTTCTGCCGGCAGAGAGAAGGTTTCAAAAATCCTATACAGACTGATTCCAAAATCTTCAAATGGTTGTTGGAACCAGCCGTATGAATGATTTTAAACCACTCTTTTATACAACTTGGCACAGGCTATATTCTCAACTAAGTGTTGAGCAATAACCGATTCCATATTTATGGGGAGGGGGGGGGGAAGATAACACATTTTTATCTATCTTACCAAGTCGTATTTTGGAAGGTACATGCTGATTGATTCGAGTTTCCAAATGCAATGTTGTACGCCCCACATAACCAGCAGCACACTGGCAATTAAACTCGTATACTAAATTGCTGAATTTGATGTAGGGCAATATATATATATATATATATATGTGTATATATATATATATATATATATATATATATATATATATATAAAAATATATAAATAATAGAAGATTATAAAAAATATTTTGAAATCACTACACAAAAGCTTTCATGTTTCAATACTATGATTGTACTTCTTCAGGCGATCGTAAGTAACTGGTGATTAAAAAATAATTAAAATTATAAATACAATCATAGTATTGAAACATGATTTACTCTTTTATAAGCTAAATAGTCAAATAAAAGCTATACATGAATAGTATAATACTATTTAGTATATAAAAAGAGTAAATCATTCTGAAGATGGCTCATGTGCCTCAAAAGCTTGGATCAAGAAATAAATTAATAAAAAAAATATTCAAATGTTGGACAATTTTTGTCTTTATTTTCACCTGAAATTAAAGCAACCATACAAAGTTTAAAACGACTCATGATTAAACATAAGTGACATCCAATGTCTGTTATATTTAACAATCATGACCTGATGCCCCCCAATGCAATAAATAAAAAATAAAAGTGAAATAAAACAGCTAACAGGGTTCCAGCTGCACTTGTATGCAATACTTTCTCCTGCACTGTTTGTGGTCTTTTGTGCAATTCTCAAGCCAGCCTCAAAAGTCATGACCACAGGCATGCAGATAATTAGTAGGTGGTCACCGGAACCTCATACATTGAACTCAATGGGAGAGTCCATCATTTTTTTATATATATATATATATATATATATGTGTGTATGTATGTATGGCTAAGTGGTTAGAATGTTTGCTTTCTGACGATGAGACCCAGGTTCGAATCTCATCATGGTTGATTTGTCAGGAAGTAGACTTCCTGATGGTATTGGTCTGGAGGGGGTCAATCCCAGTGCGCGGCACCCTTTGGAAAGGGGCTGAAAACCATACCTTGTGTTGACCCAAGCTTTCTATGTGAAATTGGGTAAACGAAACCCTTGGGGGCCATCTATAGCTGTGCTAGCATAAAGTCACAAATCATTGTGACCAAGGGTTTGAGTGTACTGGTGTTGTTTAGATTGTTGATCACGCTAGATAACACAATCTCTCCCAGAAACTGTAACTAATGTCTGCCCAACACAGTTGCAGTACAAACCACAGGTTGGCTCTGCAGATGTTGAACAAACACAAATGTGCCTGAGCAAGCATCTGCAATAGGGATTGGCTAGCTGCCCTAATAGATGGGTATCTTTGAATACAAGTGGCCATCTATATATATATATATATATATATATATTAGGTTGGTGCAAAAATAATGACGTAATAACTTCGTTTTTTGACGTATTTTTTAACGTCAAAAAACGACATTACGTCATTATTTTTGCACTAATATATATATATATATATATATATATATATACACACGCACACACACATTACAAGCATTGTAAACATGATTTGGCACAAATTTTTTTTTTTTTTTTAATTTAATTTCCATTTCTGTTAAAACGTATTAAAATTTAAATTATTACTAAAAATGTTATTAAGATGAAACTTTACATAAATTTTATTTTCATGCAAATTATAAGCCGACTAAATTCTACTTAGAATTTGTTTTTACTTGCCATCTCAGGGTTCATTAGTAATATCTTGAAAAAAAAAAAAAAAAAAAAAAAAACAACCTTTTGTTTCAAGTTCAGCTTATAAAATGTTTTCATGAAGTGTGTTATTTTAAGTATATCAAATTTGTTTTATTAAATTCTAATTTATATAGATTTTAATTATTATTAGTGATGCACTTTTAATAATCAGTACAAAATCAAGTTAATAATAGTAAAACATTTGAAGATACAAAAAATACAAGAAGATTCTCTCTCACTGGTTATATGATATAATCACAAAGACAATGAAACCAACAATGAAAAAAAAAAAAAAAAAAAAAAAAAAAAAAAAAGAGAAAAGTCATTTTCAACATGGTGAAGAACAAACCAACTTCTACATCTGCTTTGTTTCATATTCACATAAAAAAATCAATATCCACTGATCGATTGATCGGCAGAATGGTGCCACTAACAAGACAGAAACTTGAAGCTGTTTGACTGCATTTGCAGAACAAAATGCATCAGTTGCTTCCAATGATTTCAGAGTTTTCTATTTGCAGACACAGAAAGAAGCTGGAAGACTAAAATGCACAAATTATTCATGGTTGTAACTTTTAGCTTTAGACAAGGTCAGATTCTTAAACCCAGTAATATATTTACAGAAATGCTCATTATATATATATATATATATATATATATATATATATATATATATATATATGGAAGAGGTTATAGTTGTTTCAATGAGAGAAAAGAGTATATTTTGAAAAGAGAGAAATCGCAAAGTTTTTGTTTATTATGTGAATTTTATATATATATATATATATATATATATAAAATTTTTATATAAAATTATTTTATTATATTATGGAATATATATATATATATATAAAAATCCACATGATAACCAAAAACGTTTGCGGTTTCTCTCTTTTTAAAATTGTGTGTGTGTATATATATATATATATATCAGTCGGTTATTTGTTTTGGTTTAGTGGCATATCAACCTCTACAGGTTATTTAATGCAGAAATCTAAATATTTAATATGCAATTTTTTTGGGGGGTGGTGGGGTATGAGGATTTAATTTTACTAATTAATCCATAGAAGGGGGGAATGTGGATTCATACCTTTTCCAATAGTAATTACGCATGAGTAAATGAACTGGAACTCAGCTCTCCAATTAACAATTCCGACAAACCAATATTCATCACACCATCTGTACATTCAGGCTTACATCATCTAGTATTCCCAAGTGATCATCCATTTAGGTACAGACCGGGCTTGACATTGATCACCAAAATTAAGCAACGTTTCAATACTATATTGCTGTTCACCTTTAATCCTCATGTCATTCACTCCTAATTTTTCTTAGATCAGGGCAGGTTTTTAAAACCCAGTACTATATTTATAAAAATGCTTGTATATCAATATTCTATAATGTAACTTAATAAAATTGGTATTATTATGTTGGTGCAAAAATAATGTCGTTTTCTCACATATGTTACTTAGTGAGAAAACGACATTATTTTTGCACCAACATAATGAATATTGAATATTGGTAAAATTTTGAACAAACTTTCATTTATGTGAATAATATACCATGTGAATGCCAGCTTATAATATCTACATGATAAATACTGATAGTTACTCGATTTAGGGTTTTCAGGTTCTGTTAGAGAATGTGCAGGTGGTGCAATGGAGAATGAGAAATTGGAGTGAAGAGTTCAAATTCCAGTCGGGTTCATTACATTCACTTTCATACAAATACCTTTGTGAAAGATATGAATCTCTTTCCCTCCCATTTATGGGTTTATGGTTAATGGGAACCAGTCTAGGAAAAAGACTATGAACTGAAAAATTGTATGCAGCCCTAGTGAAGCACATACTATGCTGCTAAGAAAAGGTTAGTGTTCACAATGACTATGATCACAAATGTGGTTGTGAAAAAATATAAAAACAAAAAACCACAAACAACATGGAAAAACACAGAAAAACAACACACAAAAAAAACAAAAAAACACAACACACAAAAAAACACAAAAAAAACAAAAAAACACAACACACAAAAAAAACACAACACACAAAAAAAACACAACACACAAAAAAAACACAACACACAAAAAAAACACAACACACAAAAAAAACACAACACACAAAAAAAACACAACACACAAAAAAAACACAACACACAAAAAAAACACAACACACAAAAAAAACACAACACACAAAAAAAACACAACACACAAAAAAAACACAAAAACACACAAAAAAAACACAAAAACACACAAAAAAAACACAAAAACACACAAAAAAAACACAAAAACACACAAAAAAAACACAAAAACACACAAAAAAAACACAAAAACACACAAAAAAAACACAAAAACACACAAAAAAAACACAAAAACACACAAAAAACACAAAAACACACAAAAACACACAAAAACACAAAAACACACAAAAACACAAAAACACACACAAAAAAACGCACAAAAAAAAAACGCACAAAAAAAAAAACACAACACACACAAAAAAAAGCACAACACACACAAAAAAAAGCACAACACACACAAAAAAAAGCACAACACACACAAAAAAAAGCACAACACACACAAAAAAAAGCACAACACACACAAAAAAAAGCACAACACACACAAAAAAAAGCACAACACACACAAAAAAAAGCACAACACACACAAAAAAAAGCACAACACACACAAAAAAAAGCACAACACACACACAAAAAAAAGCACAACACACACACAAAAAAAAGCACAACACACACACAAAAAAAAGCACAACACACACACAAAAAAAAAGCACAACACACACACAAAAAAAAAGCACAACACACACACAAAAAAAAACACAACACACACAAAAAAACACAACACACACACACAAAAACACAACACACACACACACAAAAAAAAAATGATAATGAATATGAAAAAAAACAAGACACGTCTAAACCTTACTGGTAGTGGAGTTTCACTTATGGATCTTCGGGCAGTAATCTGAAGCATTTTCTTTAAATCTTATTGGTTACTATCTGAATATCTATAGGTGAAACTCCACTACCAGTAAAGTTATTTATTTTTATTATATTTTTTTAAAAATTTAAATTGCTCAACTAATTACTATTATTCTTATAATAGATTTTTATGACTTCTCAACAGTTCACTGGTTATTTAAAGCTAGAAAATATTTTTAGATTGTAAGAATTTTTTGAAGATAATCTACTAATCAATCCATTGTTAGGGGAGAGGAGATGGATTCATACCTTTTCCAAGGATATTTGTGCAGAAGTGAATATAATGAACCCAATTGGAATTGAAACTCAACTCTCAGATTTCCAATATAAAAAAATATCAACCGACAGACCTTGGCAGGTGAATTTAACAAAACTTGTTTCGATATATAGAAGTGGACATTTATGTCAACACCCAGTACCAACAGCCTATTTCATGTTTAAACGCAATCATCAGGCCATACATTTAGGAATCAAACAAACTGTTGCTGCTGGATGTTAACCAACATCCACTTTTGTATTTACATAAACTGCTCAATGTCAGGTATAGAGTGTAATTCATAAATATAGCATACCTTAAAACTATATATATATATATATATATATATATATAAAGAGAGAGAGATATGTACTGAACATTTCCCATTGAAATGAGGGTGATTAACTATGAAGCAAAAGAAATAACAATTAAGTCTAGAGAGGAAAAAACAACAGGAGAAGAAGCATTCTACGAAGAAAATGGAGGGGAAACAAAAAAAAAAAAAACCCCTCCCCACAGGAAATTGGAGGAGGGAATACAAAAGGTGGGGGGAGTTCCATGGGCTTCAGAGATAAGATACAGGGTGAGACAAAGTTTTACTAAACGATAGGCAGTCTGCGATTTTTCAATTTCTATGGCTTTCTTTTGCCGCAATCATTGTTAATGCAACATTTATTCATCAGCAGAAGCAGCAGACAATTCTACTCCCTCAGGTCAAAGTGTGCTGACAAAAAAAAAAAAAAAAAAAAAAGCAACAGGAAGTTGAAAATAGGAGAATATATTTAGACAACTGAGAATCCTCTTTGCAAATTTGCATTTAATACATTTCAACTGATACACTCCCCAACCCTCAGCAGGCATATTTCACAGATTTTTTAGTTAGTGAATACATTATATCTACTTGCTAGTTTTACTCATTGTAACAACTGGAGATAGCTAAGGAAATATAATGCTGACTGCCTGATAATAGTGTATTAGTGTGCAATAAACAGGTAGTTGTGAGTATGGTTTATATATATATATATATATATATATATATATATATATATATGTGTGTGTGTAAAGATATGTAAATTTTTATATAACAAGAACAATTTTGGAGGAAAGTTGTATGTGACAAGATTCATCCCTTATAAAAAAAAAAAAAAAAAAAAAATTCAGGTTGCTTGAAATTTTTATAAGGAACGAAATGAAAAATGTTACAAGAAAACATTCCACTTTGTCATGCTATATGTGTGTGCACGCATTTGGGAAGCAAATGTTCTTTAATGCAAATGTTATTGGTTGACTTTTTTCAAATAATGAATAATCCTTGTTAGATAAAGGAGGAACAAAGTTCAGACCCACCCTGATGATGACAACTTCAAGTCGAAACCTTGGACCATATTTCTTCCAAAATGAACTTTTGACAATTTCTGATGGTATTTCATCATCTGAGAATGATTTGGAAAAGTCAATCAATGAAATTAAATCAATACAATGTCTATTTTATAATTTCTTAAGAACAAAGATTGCTTTGCAAAAAAAAAAAAAAGAAAAAGAAATCCAAGCACTACTGATAATGTCCTTTTTCTCAATTCATAATAGTACACAGTTATCAACGACACGAGCACAGATTCAAATTTGTTATTTGTAAATAAAAACTAAGTACAGATAACTCTTTAAAAGTCAAAAATCATATGGACAACGTATTTGTATTATGAATAGAACACCACTTAAGAAAAAGGAGAGGAAAAAGAAGAAATCAATATTTTTCAATTATAACAAATGGCTCACAGGAAGGTTATATGAATACTAATATTTAAAAATTAAAAAGTTGTTGCTTATTTTTTAAGGAGCAAACCAGGCAATTTTAATACTTGTCTGTTAATGGAGATGACATGGATTAACAGTTAACAGTGCAGAGAATGGAATTGACAAACACATTTCAAATTTGATTCCTTTTGCACTAATAACTTTGAGAAAGGCATGAACCATTGATGCTTGCTCAGCTAAATAGAGCCCTCTTTTCTAAGTTGGCAACCAGTCTAGGAGAAGGAAAATTCATAAACCAATCCACACTTTGCCTGCAAGTGTGTAGAGCTATGATTAATTGCAGACTCAGGGAAGAGAGAGAAAGGAAAGAGATGGGGGGGAAGGAAGAGAGAGAAAGGAAAGAGATGGGGGGGAAGGAAGAGAGAGAAAGGAAAGAGATGGGGGGGAAGGAAGAGAGAGAAAGGAAAGAGATGGGGGGGAAGGAAGAGAGAGAAAGGAAGGAAGAGAGAGAAAGGAAGAGAGAGAAAGGAAGAGAGAGAAAGGAAGAGAGAGAAAGGAAGAGAGAGAAAGGAAGAGAGAGAAAGGAAGAGAGAGAAAGGAAGAGAGAGAAAGGAAGAGAGAGAAAGGAAGAGAGAGAAAGGAAGAGAGAGAAAGGAAGAGAGAGAAAGGAAGAGAGAGAAAGGAAGAGAGAGAAAGGAAGAGAGAGAAAGGAAGAGAGAGAAAGGAAGAGAGAGAAAGGAAGAGAGAGAAAGGAAGAGAGAGAAAGGAAGAGAGAGAAAGGAAGAGAGAGAAAGGAAGAGAGAGAAAGGAAGAGAGAGAAAGGAAGAGAGAGAAAGGAAGAGAGAGAAAGGAAGAGAGAGAAAGGAAGAGAGAGAAAGGAAGAGAGAGAAAGGAAGAGAGAGAAAGGAAGAGAGAGAAAGGAAGAGAGAGAAAGGAAGAGAGAGAAAGGAAGAGAGAGAAAGGAAGAGAGAGAAAGGAAGAGAGAGAAAGGAAGAGAGAGAAAGGAAGAGAGAGAAAGGAAGAGAGAGAAAGGAAGAGAGAGAAAGGAAGAGAGAGAAAGGAAGAGAGAGAAAGGAAGAGAGAGAAAGGAAGAGAGAGAAAGGAAGAGAGAGAAAGGAAGAGAGAGAAAGGAAGAGAGAGAAAGGAAGAGAGAGAAAGGAAGAGAGAGAAAGGAAGAGAGAGAAAGGAAGAGAGAGAAAGGAAGAGAGAGAAAGGAAGAGAGAGAAAGGAAGAGAGAGAAAGGAAGAGAGAGAAAGGAAGAGAGAGAAAGGAAAGATGAAAAAAAAGGAAGAGAGAGAAAGGAAAGATGAAAAAAAAGGAAGAGAGAGAAAGGAAAGATGAAAAAAAAGGAAGAGAGAGAAAGGAAAGATGAAAAAAAAGGAAGAGAGAGAAAGGAAAGATGAAAAAAAAGGAAGAGAGAGAAAGGAAAGATGAAAAAAAAGGAAGAGAGAGAAAGGAAAGATGAAAAAAAAGGAAGAGAGAGAAAGGAAAGATGAAAAAAAAGGAAGAGAGAGAAAGGAAAGATGAAAAAAAAGGAAGAGAGAGAAAGGAAAGATGAAAAAAAAGGAAGAGAGAGAAAGGAAAGATGAAAAAAAGGAAGAGAGAGAAAGGAAAGAGATGGAAAAAAAAGGAAGAGAGAGAAAGGAAAGAGATGGAAAAAAAAGGAAGAGAGAGAAAGGAAAGAGATGGAAAAAAAAGGAAGAGAGAGAAAGGAAAGAGATGGAAAAAAAAGGAAGAGAGAGAAAGGAAAGAGATGAAAAAAAAGGAAGAGAGAGAAAGGAAAGAGATGAAAAAAAAGGAAGAGAGAAAGGAAAGATGAAAAAAAAGGAAGAGAGAAAGGAAAGAGATGAAAAAAAAGGAAGAGAGAGAAAGGAAAGAGATGAAAAAAAGGAAGAGAGAGAAAGGAAAGATGAAAAAAAAAGGAAGAGAGAGAAAGGAAAGAGATGGAAAAAAAGGAAGAGAGAAAGGAAAGAGATGGAAAAAAAAGGAAGAGAGAGAGAGAGAGGGGGGTAAGAGTGGAGAGAGAGAGAGAGTATATAAGTTGTTCTTCTGAACAGCTAGCATGCCCATTAGAGGAGTATTTGTGAATTCATGACTGTGTCATTGTCATGAAGTACTCACCTAATGTACAGATAGATGTTCAGCCTTGGTTGACAATCTAGCTCGAGATATGGTAAATACTCATGGCCTTGTGCTATAACTAAATTTGGTTAATTTTGAAAAGAATTCAACAGAATGTCTCTGAAATTCTTTGCAAGTCCAAACTTGCAGGATTGTTTGATTTGAAAGGAAATCCAAGAGTCGATCAGTAGATTTATTTAATCTAGGATTATCTCCACAGAATCTGATATTGGACATGCCTATGCCATCCACTGAATCTTCATCGTCTGATTTTCAATAAGGTGAGCGATTTTCATGTCAGAAGATTTTTGTTATTTTTTTTCTTCTCTCTCTTCTCCCTATTCCCCCTTCTATCTCTCCTCTCTCCCCCTCCCCCTTTTTTTTTTTTTTTTTTCAAAAAACTAATGATTTGTAAAAAATATTTTGTGCCCAACTTTCAAATTGAGTGCAATACCACAGTTTCTAAATCAACTTGCCCTTTTGGCCACTTGTGTGCTAACAGACTTGTATTTTACAAAATGATAGTGTTAATTTTTTTTTTTTAGTGGAAATTATAATATTGAGATGGTACAGTTAGCAGCTTGGATTGGGGAAACACAGAGCCGAGTTCAAATTCCAGTCAAATCTATTACATTCACTTACCCTTGGGAAAGGTATGAATCCTCTTCTCTACCCATCTATGGATAAATAGCAGGATAGATAGAGTTCTATAGCATTGGATGGTCTACCACAATCTACTGCTGGAAAAAAAATCTGCCTCATCAGTCATGTATTGAAAGGTACATGATTGCCTAAGTGTGTATCACGCATAGCACATAACTGACAGACTGAATTATAATATTAACCATGAGTAATCTTTGATATCAAATGCATGTGCTGTCTGGAATTGATATGCAAATTTTTCAAATTATTGTATCAATTCACAATAAACATTTTGTAAGGAAACATTCAGCATTCACTGAACGAGCAGTTGAATTATTGTCAGTTGATATTTGTAAAATAATTCTCATAAAACAAATTTTCAGGAAAATAGGTTTCTCAAATATTGAAGGGAGTTTCTTTCCTAACCATTTACTTAAAGTGGTGTGGAATGTCAACATCTAGATTATGTCATTTTCTCTTTGAGTACATATGATATCCATTTTAACTTTTACAAGTCATCATAGGGATTAGGAGAGATAGCAAAAAGACAAAATTTAGTAAGAGCTACTAAGGACAGGAAATTGTGGAGAGCCATAATCACCAATGTCCTGAAGGGACACGGCACATCAAAGATGTGTATGTGTGATAAAGAGAGAAAGTGAGAAAGATCCATCTCAATGTTTTGAATCGTTTAATATGTAGACAAGGTTGCTTCCTAATTGTAAATGACTTCTTGCAGTGACCCACAACTGGATTTTAAAATCCAGCGCCAAAAACCCTGCTGGCATAGTACACATCAAAACTGATAGGATTATTTCATTAATTAAAATCATTGTCATATTTATCACGTTTTGGCCGTTGTACGCTCCGGCCTTCTTCAGTTGGTTGAAATGTTGAACTGAACCCTTTATTTTGCTTGCTGGGGTAGATTTTTCTAGTTCCATGTGCCATGTCTAATGGATGTCAGTTATCTCCTGTTAATTCCCTTCTCCAAGTTCTCCACTGCCTTAACCAGGTATTGAACTCACAACTCTTTGGGTCCTGTCACTGGATCTAACCAACGCCTGTGCCATGTGTCCTTAAGGAGGTGAATTAACAGGAGATAACTGGCATGGCAAGTGGATCTAGAACAGTCTACCCCAGTGAGCAAAATAGAAACGTTGTGATAAATATGCTAACAAAGACGAGGAAAATAGTACGGATAATGTAAATAGTGTACATAATACCTTATCTCAGAAATATAGAGATACTGAAAGGCCGAAACGTTGTAATAAATATGACGACAAAGATGAGGACAATAGTCCGAATAATGTAAATAGTGTACATAAATGTACATATAAGTGTCTCAGAAATATAGACAGATACTGAAGGATTATTTCACATACAAAACTTTGAATATTTTCTAAGCCTTGATTATGAATACAAAGTAAATTATAGTACAGATTATATCTCCAACTTCCACAAATCCTCTTGGTATGAACAAGAAAGATATAATTGTTTTATTTGATATTTTATGTAACTTTGGCCATTTGTGTGCTGTCTTGGATTTAACAAAACGATGCGGAGATCTCTACAGAATTTGCTTCTCTATAAAACTGATTTAAGGAATTATCAGCTTTAAAGAACACACTCTCCCTCCAATTAATTCTTTAAATCAAGCGTTTACTGTAGAATCTCTTACATGATATTGAATGCTGGACTATCTCCTTGCAGGAAACAAAAAGTCTTAAAGTAACAAAGACATGGTTCAACAGATTCAACTTTTCCATGCCAATAACCATTACACAAAATGGGCACTAACTTTATGACACAGTGACTAAAAATGGCTGCAAGAAATGTAGTCATTGAGACAAAGGAGAAAATATCCTTACACGTGTGTACTAGTTGACAAGTTTTTATCCTTGAAACAACTGACACACAAATATTCTTACATGCCTGGCATGCTGTTCAGAATCTTGGATAATGGATGATAATGACCGACATTTTAATAATTGCTATCTTTCACATTCCTTGCTTTATACTAATAGGCCTGAAGAAAAAATATTTGTACTTGGCAAAAGGGAGCATAGTTATTCATAACATCAATTCCACTATAGGATCAGAGAAAACCTAGGGAATGGTATTCTTGTATGCTTTTTCAATGTGTTGCATCAGATTTCAATGTCAGAAGTAAAAAAAAAAAAAAAAAAAAAAATGGAAATTTTCAACAAAGCCTCAGCTAGCTTTGTTAAACTCGGTGCCCAGCTGAAATCGAGGAAGCTGATTTATAAGTGCAAATGAGAAACATGTTTTCTATGCAAAACTTGTTTAGAGGAGTCAAGGCCAGATCTCTATCTACAAAAGCTGAGATCCCACAATCCCAACAACACAAAGAGGAAATCACCAAGCGGGGACATATTTACACTAAAGCACAAAATGTCAAAAAGAAAACCACCTGGAGACTCTTTCCAAAAGAGCTGCTGTTAATTGACCAAATATGAATTCCAGATACAAATATTTAGAGATTTGATTCTACTGAACTATTTCGGTAATGGAGGTTACTTGGCAGCATGGCACACAACATACATAAGGGTTTCACACTAGACATTGCAATCAATCCCAATATCGTAACATTTTGTGAAACTCAAGTCAACCCTATGCTTTGGTTTGGTTTGTTTTACGGCATATCAACCAAAATGGGTTATTTAATGCAAACAATTTTTATTGCTGTAATATTTTTTTTTTTTTCAAAAATGTATAGCTGGTATTATTTTTTTTTTTTTTCTTCCAAAAATGTATAGTTTGGTTTGATTTGTGGCATATTAACCTTATAGAGGGTTACTTAATGCTAACAAGATTTTTATAATGGGTTACTTAATGCTGACAAGATTTTTATTGCTGGTAATATATTTTTTTTCAAAAATGTATTGCTGGTAATTTTTTTTTTTTTTTTTTTTTTACAAAGTATTTCTGGTATTAAAACCTATTTTTACAATTTCATAGTATTTTGACTCCAGTTTGTGGGTTAACTATTTTGCCCATAGCTGGGACCCTAACAGGTGCTACCACCCCAGGATAGGGTGGACCTGGAAACACCAGCAATTCAGAGGTGGTTCCACACACCTCAAAAACCTCCTGATCAGAGGCCTTGCTGTTGGATGTAGTTTATTGTCTTATCCAGGACACGGATGTAGTTTATCATCTTACCTAGGGCAGCAACCCTATAGAGACAATACACTAGGCCCAAGGAAGGAAAAGAAGCCAGATGATCCATAAAGTCAGTAACTGAAAGGAATATAAAGAGAAGAGACAGAGATCGAAGTCGGAGAGAGCGTAGCATGACGTAGGAGTTGATAGGTGTTGCTAGACATGTCAACAATAAGGGGTTGTCAACAAACATTGAGGTTTACATTTGGGATCATGGGTCAACAACATGAGAAGTTTACAGCAGCCCCACACTTAATTTCAAATTAGCCCTTCAACTTGTAAGTTGCACCTGTTAGATTTTCATCAGGTGGATAACAGGTAAATACCATATTAGACAAGTGTTTTCATATTAAAATCTCACCAGTTTTGTACATTTCTGTCAACTACACACTTTAAAAATTTAAATGCAATTTCTTTCCTCCCATTTTAATATAAAAACACTTTATCAAGATCTCACGATTGTATTATCTTATCTACTCTGAAGAGCATCATTCTACAAGTGCCAAGCAGATAAGATTTTGCCAATTCTGCTAATGCTGTCTAGAATCGTCAGGCCAATGGGAATTCTTCAACTTCTAAATTTTTTTTTTTTTTTTTTAAATTGAAATCACCCCAAGCAAAGCAATGCCACTAAAACACAAGAGGTTAAATGGTGTGGAAGAATTTGAAAAAGATACAATGATGAGCAGAAAGAGAAGAGAGTAATGACGTGGGCAGTAGATAGCTGTTCTAACCTAGGAGAAGGTTACTGAATATGAATAACCAAAATGAAGGTTGGAAATGGAATGATAATATTTATAACAGAAACAACATACAAGATTTGCCAGCGGTGTGTAGTAAGTAATCAACAAGCTGGTGGTGAGCTGGAAAAGAATCAAGGTGAATTGCAAGTGAATCCAAATGACTACCACATACAGTATATTTTACTATATTTATATGGATTGGGACATACCCATTATAGTCCACAGGTACAGTATAACAATAGCAATTGACATTGCATTTAAATTTTTGCAGATTAAAGTTGGCTGGAAAGCATTGAGCTGAAAAGGAGTTCCACAAGTGAGAAGTGCAAGAAAAGAAACTGTTAGCATAGAATTTACGCTTACATTTAGCCAGCTCAACTGTAAACTGATGAGATCCTGACGCCAGTCTAGTGCTGTGCTTAAATTCAGAAACTTTAGGTAGCATAGTGAAAGAGCTCATCCGAACAATTACCATGAAAGTATTTATAGAAAAGGCACAGGGAGGCAACTTTACGGCGATGGGAAATAAAATGAAAATGTGATTAGGTTTTCTGATGCATCATTCATAAAAAAAAAAAATAATCAGTCTGCAGAAAAAGAAATTACTCAACTCGCAGGTGATGAATTATTTCCCATCCTACAGCCTCTTTCTTCACAGACGAAACACTGTTACTCTATCATTATTACCAAGGCAAATGTCCAAACTAGTTACATTCCTTAGTTCTGCCAGTTCAGACCATGTACACTGCATCAAATCATCCTTATTCCCTTTGTATTCCTTTGGTAAGGAGTATGTTCCACTCAAATCCTTCATTTTGTGAAAGACTCCCAAGAGGATGCTTCTCTGACCATTACATTCATAACCTCAAGTGTAAGTCCAACTTATATCTATTCTAAATAGTTTACAATAATTTACACCACTTCCCTTTATACCTTTACAAAAATCTCTCGGTAATCCTCTACCATGAGTGGCTCTTGTGCCTTGTATTGAGTGAACAATAGTATTAAAAAAAAAAAAAAAAAAAAAAAAAAAAAAAACGGTGTTCCATACCAAATTAAGCACCATGCTGGAAGAATTAATTTACTCATGCTGGCTCTTGTATTTGCTACATATTTTAGTAAGTGATACGAGATAATTTATATAAGTTATGCTGAGATTTCTCTAAGGGCATCTCTGGGATGCACCCTGTGAGGACAAAACTCACATTATATAACCACAGGTGATTGTGACCAAATGTCAAAAAGATAAATAAAGTCAAAAAAACAAAGAAAGAAAATAAAAAAATAATAATATAAAAAAAAAAAAAAAAAAATAATTTTATATTGTTTTATTACAAATGAACACCACAAGGATTTTAGAAGAGTTTATTATCTCCACCAGATAATGATTCAGGGTAACCACACCTAAATTTATATTAATGTTTATAATAGAAACCACACCTATTGAGTCACAGATGGTCAAGGATTTTATAAGCCAGATAGAGGGGTGGGGGAATAATACATCAAAAATTTAAAAAATTATTTACCAAAAGAGATATCACCGATCCACACACAAAGGCTATTACAAACAAAAAAGGTAGCACTTAAAAAAAATCAAAGATTTTAACAGCAGAGGATGGCCAGAAGGGGGAGGGGCAATCAATCTTATGAATCTAACTGTATGAGCCAAAGAACTGATTTGTGCAATATTGATTAAATGCACCCATCCTGAGAAAAATTTATTAAAAAAAAAAAAAATTTTTTTAAATTTTAAAGAATTAAAAAAAATAAAATAAAATAAATAAATAAATAAAATAAATGAATAAATAAAAAAAAAAAAAAAAGTAAATAAAATCAGTCACACCCTGGATTCAATATCCTAATTATCGATAATTTATTCAAACCTGATGACAGTGTTTCCCAATGGCACTCTTAGAGGAAACCATGTCCTGATCTCTCCTATGAAGGCTGAGGCAATTTTCTTTGTAAGTTAAACCACCATCTGAAGAATTCACTTTTTTTTTTTTTTTTTTTGTTCAGCAAAAAAATAAAAAATAAATAAAAAAATTAAAAAAATAAATAAATAAAAAAATATCAAGATATTTCCTATTACCCCAAGTGTTATATTTTGGACACACTGTGGTGAATCTGGTGTACTTTTAGACTGCACATCCATAGACAATACTTTCTCTTATAGGTTTGAATCCTGCTGGAGAGCAGGCCTTCTTCAGGCGGTTGGAATGCCGAACTGAACCTTTTTTTTTTTTTGTTCACTGGGGTAGACTGTTCTAGTTCCCCGTGCCATGTCTAATGGATGCCAGTTATCACTTATCTCCTGTTAATTCCCCTCTCCAAGTTCTCTTCCGCCTTAACCAGGTATTGAACTCACACTCTTTGGGGTCATGTCACTGGATCTAACCAACGCATGTGCCATGTGTTCTGAGTATTATAAACCTAATGTCTCAATCATTTTAATTTTTTGCTGAGAACTGATAACTGACATCCATTAAACATGGTATGTGGAACTAGAACAGTCTACCTCAGTGAGTGAAATAAAGGGTTCAGTTCAACATTCCAATCAGAAGGCCTGAGCGTACAATGGCTGAAACGTTGTAATAAATATGGTGACAAAGATGAGGACAATAGTCCGTATAATGTAAATAGTGTACATAATACCTAATCTCAGAAATATAGACAGATTAAGTTTTATACCCACATACACCATTAAAAACCCGAGTATATTTTCTCAGGAATGATATTCCCACACCATAAATAAAAAATTAATTATCAAAGTGATCAATTGTTTTATTCATCTATCAAATTTCATAAACTGCCAATTCTCATAACACATGGCCAGTTAAGGAATATCACCCACATATTTTTTTCTTTTAAAAGACAGTTCTGTTTTCTTTTGGTAAACATTTTCTGAGATTTTGTCTTGGATAAATATCCAACTTCCTTATCAACAATCCAGCTTATGTTCAAATCTCATCTCTTCCAGATATTTAGTTCAAAATAGTAAATTCCTTTTATAGAAGAAAACATTTTCTAACCTATTTTTGATTGTCATGTAAAATCCAAATAACATTGACCAGTTATATCAGGTTTTCACATTAGCCTATAGAGTAAATTTGAAGCACTTAATGGATTTTTGAAACTAACAATATTTCTTATTAGTAACATTTAATTGGTATACAAGCCCCTGGTTATATAATCAGAACATTCACTTTCTGACTATGAGACCCGGGTTTGTATCTCATCATAATTTGATTTGTTAGAAAGATGACTTCTTCATGTTATCAGCCTTGAGAGAAGAACCATGCAGCACCTTTGGAAAGTGCCTGAAAAACCATAGCAGGGGTTGACCCAAGCCATGTGAGTGGGAATGGGTCAACGGAACCCTTGGGGGTCGTTGATGGTTGTGACCGAGGGTTTGAGCCTGCTGGCCTTGTTCAGATTGCTGATCATGATAGATAACACACTCTCTCCCAGACACCGTAACTAAGGCCTGCTTAGTTGCATTATAAACTAGGTGGGCTCTGTGGGTGTTGAACAAACACAAATGTGCCTGAGTGAGCGTCTGCAACAGGGATTAGTTAGCCACCATTGCAGACTGGTGAGTCATTATACATACATATGCACAAGTGTGTGTGTGTATATATATATATATATATATATGTGTGTGTTGGTGCAAAAATAATGACGTTTTCTCACATATGTTACTATGTGAGAAAATGACATTATTTTTGCAGAAACCTTATATATATATATATATATATATATATATATATATATATATGGGTGGTTAAAATGCTCACTTTCTGACCCTGAGACCAGGGTTTGAATCTAACAAGGGTCAGTTTGTCAGGAGGGTGAATTCTTGACGTTGATATGGAGGAGGCCATACCATCTTGCAGTACCTTTGGAAAGGTGCCTGAAAAACCATACCTTTGGTTGACCCAAGCATTGTTAGTAAAATTGGCTGGATGGAACTGTTCAGTAGCCCTCTATGGTTGTGCTAACACAAAATCAAAAGTCATCGTGACCATTTGACTCATTGGTTTATTTTCTACAGCTTAACCATTTGCAGGTTATATAAAGTAAAAAATATTTTGGGATTCTAAGAATTTTTTTTTGTAAGTTAGTGATTTAGTAATACAAGTCTTAATAATTAACCCATAGATGCGGTAAAAGAGGGGGGGATTCATACCTTTCCGAAGGATATCCGTGTCTAAGTGAATATAACGAACCAATATTAGAACTTGACTGATTAACAATTCTGAGCCATTATTCATTACCCCACCCACACCAAGCTTATGTCACCTGGTATTCTCAAGCAGCATCATGAGCAAATGTCAGAGAATATTGGCATTATTTGAACTGTTGATCATACCAGATTATGTGCGCTATCCCAGAAACTGTAACTAAGGTCTGCTATGCATGGCAGCAATATAAACCACAAGTGGATTCCATAGATGTTGAACAAATGTGCCTGAGCAGGTATCTGCAATAGGGATTGGTTAGCTGCCCTAGAAGATGGGTATGTTTGGAAACAAGTAGCTGGAAATTATTTAGTTGTTTTTAATAATAATAATAATAACCACCACCAGTGTAATTAATGTCTACCAGCCTAGAGGTAAAAAATCTTAAGACAATGTGCGACTCAATAGGAATCAAACCTGTATCCCCTTTTTAATTAGGGGGAAACAGCTTTCAAGCCAGTGTACTTTACCATTAAGCCACAAGACATTAAAGAAAGATAATTACCCAATTTAAAAATGGCCTATCTCATTGGAACCTTTAGAAGTAATTTTATTTTCATAACTGAAATGTAAACAAAATAATTTTAAGCAATTCATTTTTTTTTTTTTTTTTTTTTTTTATAAAATTAGACCTTATTTATGTTAAAATTAGTAGGTGCAAGTAGCCTTCTGAAATTAGTGTCTACCTATCAAGCTAATACCATTCTTACCAGCAACTTCACTTTTTCTAAATTATTATTTATATCAAATTCATCCCAGGCAAAGCAGTTAAAACCACTAACACACAAATGATTACTGGGTGTGGAAAAATTAGAAAACAGAAACATTACTAAAGAATGAGAACAATATAAGAGTAATCATGACTACAGTAGGTAACTGTTCACATCGAGACCTAACTGCCATTCTAGTATTGTACTTAAATTTATAACGTCTAGGTAGAGCTCATCTGAACAATTAACATAAAAGTATTTATAGAAATAGTCACAGGAAAGCAACATTATGGTGGTGGGAAAGTGACTGAAGCCAAGACACCAGTTCTTTGGTTTGCTTTGTTTTACAGTATATCAACTTCAATGCCGACAAGATTTTTATTGATGGTAATATTTTTTTCCAAATGTATTGCTGGTATTGCAGGATGCAGATGTAGTGTATCGTCATACCCAGGATGCAGATGTAGTGTATCGTCATACCCAGGATGCAGATGTAGTGTATCGTCATACCCAGGATGCAGATGTAGTGTATCGTCATACCCAGGATGCAGATGTAGTGTATCGTCATACCCAGGATGCAGATGTAGTGTATCGTCATACCCAGGATGCAGATGTAGTGTATCGTCATACCCAGGATGCAGATGTAGTGTATCGTCATACCCAGGATGCAGATGTAGTGTATTGTCATACCCAGGAAGGGCTGATTCTTTGGATTTTATCAAAAATCTCTAAATATATAACAGGAGCACCAGAATGTATGTGGCAGCTACATGCTAAATATGGGGTATGGTAGACTTATAGAGATGCAAGATAGATTCCAGAGAGAAAAAATGTCGAGCACAATACAGTGAACCAACTTTTTTTAGCAATGGATACAATATAATCTTTCCACTTCATGTCAGCTGAGAACATTAACCAGAGAAGGTGTAACAAGTCACTGTCATGGAGCTTAGCATCAGCCATGCTGATGGACAGCAGAAAGGGGTATCTCAAATGATTAATAAGGAATAGTTTTATACGAGATCTTCACATTGCTTATATGTTCAGTCCATGGTATTCTCGGCATCCTATGCTATAGGAATGCATTAGACATTATTTATATAACCAATTTTATTATCAGTAGGATTTATTAAACAAATCCATGAAAACTTTAATTCCCTCTAATGATTACACATATTGAAATAGCAAATAGAAATTCATTGTAGATGATTTTAATACTAGCTTTTTATGTCACCGTTGATATATGAGGTAGGATTTCTTTCATTCCCTCTAATGATTACATATATAGGGACATTGCAAATACTAAAAGCATATATAGAAATTCATTGGAGATGATTTTAATACTAGCTCTTTACGTAACCCTTGATATACGAGGTAGGATTTCTTTCATTCCCTCTAATGATTACATATATAGGGACATTGCAAATACTAAAAGCATATATAGAAATTCATTGGAGATGATTTTAATACTAGCTCTTTACGTAACCCTTGATATACGAGGTAGGATTTCTTTCATTCCCTCTAATGATTACATATATAGGGACATTGCAAATACTAAATGCATTTACCCAAACCAGTAGATGCCAAATTTTCCATATGACATTTACATATATGAACTGAGCGAAACTCATTCAAGTGAATCATTTAATTCATATCTATATACTACTAGGGGAAGGGGGGCGCTTAATATTAATTACAGAGGCCTTTCAAGAGGGTAAAGAGTACATTTTGCTCCCCATTAGAATGGACTTCCTAACAGCTGACATCCCTTGGAGAAGGGCATTCACAAGGCCACAAATGAAAGATAATCGCACCCATAGCATTAAAAGGGGAATTTGAGGATTCAACCCCTGAAATGTGAAATTTGTAATGTGGATTTTTTTGAGACAGTAAAATGTGTACTGGGAATCAGAGACAACAGTATTGTCATTGGTCAGAAATTAAAGCAAACATTTTGGACAGAAGGCAGCTACACGAGAGGTGTGCTGAAATGTTCTTGATCCAACTCACTTCAATGTAGAATAAAATAGCAGATAATGAGGAGCCAAAGAATACATCAGAAAAGTGGTGAAGGTAGTGGAGATGGATGACAGACAGGAAAGTTGATGGAGGGGGGGGAGAGAGAGAGAGAGAGAGAGAGAGAGACAAACAAAAGTATGTCTAATGAGGAGGAGGAGGAGGAAAAAACAAAGCAAAGGAATGGTGAAATCCAAAGATGAGAGACATGGAGAGGGTAGGGAAAGAGATGGCGGGAGGGAGGGAGGGAGAGCAGGCAGGGGAGGGGAGGGAGAGCAGGCAGAGGAGGGGAGGGAGAGCAGGCAGAGGAGGGGAGGGAGAGCAGACAGAGGAAGGAGAGCAGACAGAGGAAGGAGAGCAGACAGAGGAAGGAGAGCAGACAGAGGAAGGAGAGCAGACAGAGGAAGGAGAGCATTTTTTTTTACCAGTAGGTATCCCAAATTGAAACTTTATTTCTAATATATCTTTAAAAAAAAATTGACAAGATCTATAATTTCAATTACATCAATGTATTATTTAGATAATTTTTTATTTATGATATTTACATAATTTTGATGTTTACATTATTTTGATGTTTTATTTGATATTATTTTGATAATATTAATATTATTTTAATATTATTACAATATTGTAGATAATATTAATTAGATAAACCGAGTAAACAGAGGAGAATAAAAATAAATGTTTTAGTGAGAAAAATCAAGTGCTAAAACCTAAAGAATAATAATTACGTATTTTTCATGGGTATTATACTTGTCTGTATGTACAAATATAATTTTTTAAAAATTAATGGATTTATATTTTAATACATGTTATTACCTCCAATGTCATATTTTTTTTTAATTTTTTTAATTTTTGTGAATACCCATATTCAAGCTGATGCTCCATTTCTCATTTAGCAGTGTACACACTTGAGAAAGATTATTAGATAAAATGTGCACCCCTCCCCAAGCAGGATTCAAACATGTTGCCCTTTGCATGAGAAACACTGCTCAGCTATGAAGAGTTTCACAATGAAGCAAGCTAAAGGACACTCTCTTAAGATTTTTGCAAAAGACATACACACATATCTCAAATTCTGCTTGTCCCTTTCTTTCTAAGTGCTTTAGTTTGCAGGACCATTACGCCCTACCAATAATTCATAAATTCCAATTTGACCCATAAAAACATGAAACTGACATATCAGAGACACTACTTGGTTTCAGTAAAAAAATGTTTAACAGCCACTTCAGTGAAATGGAAAACATTGTCAATCTTTATTTGTACACCCTTAATTATAAGTAAATTTATTAATAACAATGTTTGCAGGAAAACCTTTTCGGTCTAGGCTATATAATTACACACGCGTACACAATGGTACTGAGCTACTATGACATGCATATTGGCACCAAATGTCATCATGAGTAACACAATTTTTGAAAGAAAAGACTAAACATTACTGTTCTTGTCTCATTTACTACCACACCCTCTCCTTTTGCCACCACCTCCTACCAAGGACTGATAGCTCAGTGTTCACAACCCTTCAGGATCTGGTTGTAATCCAGTCAAAATTCTATTCATAGAAACCATATCACCAACAGCTGAGAAGGAAAGACAAATAAACATTGCATAAAGTGACCCATAAAATCTTATCAAACTTAGTTTCTGTTGCTTTTGCCAGAAGAAAGATTATCCTTTGAAACAGATTTTTCATGAAGTTAACCACTAAAGACAGAAACAAAACATTCCAAATAATGTTTGAAAATTAAGAATGGCTTGTAAGACTTAAAATTATATATATATATATATATATATATATATATATACACACACACACACGTGTTTCATTAAAGATGACAGATAAGAAGGTACTATGATTAAGCTTTTTTTTTATTTTGTGTGTGAACAAGTGTTTTCTTTTTTTGGACACACAGTGTGTAGAAACTGTCCAAATGTTCTATAATTCCGAGTGCTTTTGGCTATACTTTTAGCCATTATCAAGGATGATTTTATTTTTTCAATTTAATTGGGCGTGTGGGTGATCTGTATGTTTTTAGTGTTATAGAGATGTTTTATTTTCTAAACACAGCACATTGTGGTCGTGTTCATAGTTAATATTATCAAGTGTTGGCTTTTTCTTTTTTATTATTAAGGCCTCTATTATTTTTAATCTTTTTCTACCTTGTCTGTCATCTTTAATGAAACATGTATAAATGAAGGATTGCTGCCTAAATACACAATAAGTAAATAAACACTAAAATAGTTGTTTCAAATCATGTGTTAAAAACTGCTCAACATCAAGTTAGAAAAATCAAACCTGTATAGTGATTTAATATCCTAAAATAATAAAACCCTGAATGAAACATTACTGCAGTTTCAACCACAAAGGTGCCATCAGGTGGTTAACGTGTGTGTGTGTGTGTGTGTGTGTGTATATATATATATTATAGGGTTGATGCATAATTATCAGGCGTTTTCAAACAATATTTATTATGAAAAAAGAAATAATTCAACAATAACATTTTTAAATGATTATCCTGGAGCATATGATTGTCAACACAAATTTTTATAACCTGAAAATAAAATTATTAAAAAAATGTAAACAAAACAATTTTATTAACAAATAATGCCTAGAAAAACGCCTGATAATTATGCACCAACCATATATATATATATATATAAATAAATAATTTACTAAAAGTATAGCAGTACTCGATCTGAAAATAAATTTTATTCTAGAAGCAAAGAAACTACAGGAAAAAAATATAAAATTCAATGTCATGATGAAAAATAATTTTAAGCATTCACCCTAAACAAAGGGGACTGAAAAAGGCTAGTTTATTTGGGCCTCCTACTTCCCCATGTCTCCCAGTGATTTTAAAGTTTAAAATCTATCACCACTTCAATCACGAGATGAAAAAAATCACTGATTTCATTATTGGGTTGAGTTGTTTTACAGCATATCAACCTGAATAGATTATTTAATACAAACAAGATTTTTATTGCTGGTAATATTTTTTTTACCTTCCAAAAAGTATTGCTGGTAATATATTTCCCCCCCCCTTCAAAAAAGTATTGCTAGTAATATTTTTTTTTCCCCCCTTCAAAAAAGTATTGCTAGTAATATTTTTTTTTCCCCTTCAAAAAAGTATTGCTAGTAATATTTTTTTTTCCCCTTCAAAAAAGTATTGCTAGTAATATTTTTTTTCCCCCCTTCAAAAAAGTATTGCTAGTAATATTTTTTCCCCCCTTCAAAAAAGTATTGCTAGCAATATTTTTTTTTCCCCCCTTCAAAAAAGTATTGCTAGTAATATTTTTTTTTTCCCCTTCAAAAAAGTATTGCTAGTAATATTTTTTTTTCCCCTTCAAAAAAGTATTGCTAGTAATATTTTTTTTTTTTACCCCCTTCAAAAAAGTATTGCTAGTAATATTTTTTTTTTTTACCCCCTTCAAGAAAGTATTGCTAGTAATATTTCCCCCCCCCCTTCAAGAAAGTATTGCTGGTAATATTTTTTTTTTTTTTTTTTTTTCTTCAAAAAAGTATTGCTAGTCATATTTTTTCTTTTTCCTTCAAAAATGTATTGCTGGTATAAACCTATTTTTACACTTTCATAGTGTTTTGACTCAAATTTGAGGGTTAACTATTAGCCCATAGTTGGGACCCTAAAAGTGTGCTACCACCCCAGGTCATGGTGGACCTGGGAACACCAGCAATTAAGAGGTGGTTCCATGCTCCTCAAAACCTCCTGATCAGAGGCCTTGCTGTTGGACGTAGTTTATCGTCTTACCCAGAACACTCATTATTGCAATGTTAATTTCATGAAAGATTTTTCTTCTTACATATGACAAATGTCTAATAAGAAATAATAACTAACGTGTCATGGAGTGATCATATTGAAACCATTGATAGGTCTACCATGAGCAAAATCGGTTCACCATGTCAGGTCAGACAATTTTTCTGATATTTTTTTGTCAGAATCCATCTTGCACAATTACAAATCTACCATTCGTCAATGCATTGAATACTGCTGGCATATCTGGTCTAGCGCTCTCACTATATATCTCGAGATGCTTGATATAATTCAAAGTATGGTCTGTAATGTAATTGATCCTGAACTGGCATCTTTACTTCAGTCTCTTTCTCACTGACGTGACATGGCTTAATATTCCTTTGGTAAAGAATAAGTTCCACTCAGAAACCCAAAGTGAATGCTTGTTGTTTGGTTGATTTTGTTTTGTGGCATATCAACACATCTATAGGTTATTTAATGCCAAAATTTAAATATATTGACTACAATTTGATGGCTTTAACTAAATATGCTTTGAACGTAATTGTATGCCTTCAACTACTGATAAAATGTACATAATTTAATACTTTCAGTGTAAACATTTGTTTTATAGATATATGGTTTGTAGATGATCTGTTGTAGGTGTTATATATGTTGGTATTTAGAAAAATGTGAAACTGGAAAGGGTTCTTTTTGTGACGCATTTCATCCATTAGGATTTCATTGGACTGGGCTTTGTTGATGTTGCCACATCTACACATACGGTTGAAACGAGAGACACAGGTAGCTTCAAGATTTTTTTAAAGAATACTTTTTAAAATTTCTTTTTTTTTTTTTTAATCTAGCCGATATCATACATAAATAATATTTATAGATAAAGAAAAAGAAAAAAATGCAGATGATTCTGGCTAGATTGAAAAAAAAAAAAAAAAAAAAAAAAAAAAAAAATTCTTTCAAAACATTTTGAAACTACCTGCATCTCTCGCTTCACATGCATGTGTAGATGTGGCAACATCAAAACCCAGTTCAATGAAATCTTAACAGATGAAACACATCACACACAAAAAAAAAAAAAAAAAAAAAAAAAAAAAAAAACCTTTCCAGTTTGTCATTTTTCTAAATACTGTTTGACACATAAAATTATACATCATTATATCATGTGTTGATATCTAAACCTATTTCTTTAAGGGAGGACATTATTATGTTGATGGTTTCAGTATTTTCAAATAGTTTTCTCATGTTGGTTTCCTTGTATCTAAACAAGTACATTCAGTTAAAATGGGTTTCACTGCGACTCAAAGTAAAAACGTTAAAAAATGTTTGTTTTAAAGGTTTCAATTTTGACAAAAGATAAATAGAAAAATGGTTTATATTTTATGAATTGATGCTCTGTTGCTATTGCAATAAAAAAAATTTAATAGGACTTCAGCATTATGGTCTGTTAATCAGATATGCTAACATCACATCCACAATAATGAAATAAAGTATAGTTAAATTTCCAGATCAATTCTGTGGACAAGACAGATTGGTATAAAATGACAATTGGAAAAAAAATCTTAGATTTTGCCGACGCATTTCATCTGACTTTTTCAAGGCAAAAATGAAATCAAAATGTTTTTGTTGTTATAGTTACATTAAAAAATCCAAATTTAAAAAGATAGACGCTTCTGTCTAAGCCTTTTTTTCTGGTTAATGTAAATTACCTTTATAGTAAGAGATTTTTTTTTTTTCCCCCCCATGTCAACAATATATAATTTAACTATATTGTCAGCGTGGTAAAAAAAAATAAAATCCCTTACTATAAAGGTAATTTACATTAACCAGGAAAAAAAGGCTTAGACAGAAGCGTCTATCTTTTTAAATTTGGATTTTTTTAATGTAACTATAACAACAAAAACATTTTGATTTCATTTTTGCCTTGAAAAAGTCAGATGAAACACGTCGGCAAAATCTAAGATTTTTTTCCAAAATAAAGTATGTTAATAAAAATAAAAGGCCTTTATTTTAACATAAACAATTCACATATCCCTTCCTGCTACATATTCTTATCTAGTCTATTCCACCTTTAGTAGCTTTTAATTACAAATTTACTTGTTAAATTTAGCTGTTAAATTCTTCCAACCCTTAATGTTGTCTCTTCATGATTAAAAAGAGTTCTTTAAAAACCAAATTCTTTTTACAAGTGGCAATAAAGTTGACTGTATGAAAATAAAAAAAAAAAAAAAAAAAAAAAAGCTCCAGATTATTCATGCAGAAAACACAAAAAATGCAGTTGTAAAAATACTGTCATTTTTTGACAGTACGATAACTGAGGGGTTGAGGGAAGATGAAAAAGACCTGTTGAAATTAAAGATATCCAACGAATAAACATGGAGAGAGAGAAGGAGATAAAAAAAGAGAGAAGGAGATAAAAAAAGAGAGACGGAGATAAAAAAAAGAGAGACGGAGATAAAAAAAAGAGAGACGGAGATAAAAAGAGAGACGGAGAAAAAAAGAGAGAAAGAGAAAGTGGAGGGAAAAAGGAGAATAAAAAATAGAAGCTAAAAAAAGTGATGTTTAGGTCACTTTCAAATTAAAATTCCTTTAGGAAGAAAAACAAGAGAAAGAAAGTAAAAAGTGGTACACTGAATATATTTAAAGTGAATAATTGATGTGGTTTTTACATCTTAGGGAGAATGTGGGTGGACATTTTCAGGCTGTCCCATAGCTTAACACTGTCACTGACACTTCCCTGCCCTGACCACTTTTATATAATGAGTGGTGATTGAATTCAGGAAGAAAGGAAAGTCTCGGAAATATTTCTGTGATGAGAAAGAAGCAGAAATAAAATCTATGTTAAACTTTTAGGATAGATTCGTATGAATAGAATATGTATTCTTTGGTTTAGATTCGTTTATTTTGTTTTACGGCACATCAACATCAATGGGTTATTTAATGCCGACAACATTTTTAGGATAGATTCGTATGAATAGAATATGTATTCATTGGTTTAGATTCGTTTATTTTGTTTTACGGCACATCAACATCAATGGGTTATTTAATGCCGGCAACATTTTTAGGATAGATTCGTATGAATAGAATATGTATTCTTTGGTTTAGATTGGTTTGGTTTATTTTGTTTTACGGCACATCAACCTCAATGGGTTATTTAATGCCGACAACATTTTTAAGATAGATTCGTATGAATAGAATATGTATTCTTTGTTTTAGATTGGTTTGGTTTATTTTGTTTTGTTTTACGGCACATCAACCTCAATGGGTTATTTAATGCTGACAACATTTTTATTGCTGGTAATATGCTTCTCTTCAAAAATTTATTTCTGGTAATATTTTTCCTTGAAGAAATCTATATTTTCAAAAAAATGCATAGCTGTTTGTATTGCCGGTATTTTTTTTTTTTTAAGTATTGCTGATAATTTTTCCTTCAAAAATTATTGCTGGTAATAATTTTTTTTAATTACAGAGTATATCTGGTATTAAAACCTATTTTTACACAAGTTTGGGTGTTAACTATTTGACCATAGCTGGGACCCTGACAAGTGCTACCACCCCAGGTCAGGTGGACCTGGGAACACCAACAATTAAGAGGTGGTTCGACACTCCTCAAAACCTCCTGATCAGAGGCCTTGCTGTTGGACATAGTTTATCATCATACCCAGGACAGATACTGAAAAAGGCTAATTTCTCTTGAACCCCTAATCTCCAAGATGGTCAGTGTGATTTTAAAGTTTAAAATCTATCCCCGCTTATATTATGAATAGAAAAGTCATTGATTTCATTATTGGGACATTAATTTCAGAGAAGATAGATGAAAATAGAATACAATAACATTTTTCTTCTTACATAGGATAAATGGGATATTAATATGTCTGAAGAAATGTCCTATGGGAAATATGTATAGTGAATCAATTTCTAAATCTGCTGCTAGGAAAGTTCATTCACTGTGCCATGCCAGATAATTTTTCTCGTCAGAATCCATCTTGCATGTTTATAAATTGACCATTCGTCCGTCTATTGAATAAGGCTGCTATATCTGGTTTACTTTATATATCTAGAGATTCTTGACAAAATACTATTTTTTTTTTTTTTTGTATACAAACAAATGTTTTCTTTTCTGAACTGAATGGGTGTGAAAATTGTTCAAAAGTTAGTACTTTTGGCTAATCTATTAGCCATTTTCAAAAATTTTAGTTTTATATGTGTATGTAGACAAAAAAAATTAAGGGGATTCTTTTAAGAGGGTGATGCAAATATATAAGCATACTAAAGGATTGAGTCTTTTTTACGACTTAAAACTTTGTATGTCATTTAATGCCAAAATTTGGAATTTTAAGAATATTTGTGATATGATTTTTCCAGACACAAATCATCCTATTTAACCCATAGCTGGGTGGGAAGAAAGATATTTGTGCATAAATGAACATATTTAGCCTGACTGGAATTTGAACTCTGCTCTCCAATTTCTCATTTCAAGCCACTATCCATTATACCACATGCACATCCTGCTGGTGCAAGATGTCAAGATTGGTTATAATAAAACAAACCTTAGAGAAATACCAAACAAGTTTTACAATGTCTTGAAATGACCCTGCTCAGGTTTAGGAATTAAGAGTTGCCTTTCTTCTGGATTGTTTGCCAACCACAGCTACAGACCCCTGTATGCCCAGCTATTAAACACATACACAGCTGTGAGGAGAAGAGAGAGACTCATACTTTTCCCCAGGGTTGGAGAAGAGAGAAATGTGTGTACCATTTCCCATGACCAGAGAAGGGAGGGATGCACACACCTTTCTCCAGGGTACAGAAAAGAAGGACATACACCTTTCTCCAGGGTACAGAAAAGAAGGACATACACCTTTCTCCAGGGTACAGAAAAGAAGGACATACACCTTTCTCCAGGGTACAGAAAAGAAGGACATACACCTTTCTCCAGGGTACAGAAAAGAAGGACATACACCTTTCTCCAGGGTACAGAAAAGAAGGACATACACCTTTCTCCAGGGTACAGAAAAGAAGGACATACACCTTTCTCCAGGGTACAGAAAAGAAGGACATACACCTTTCTCCAGGGTACAGAAAAGAAGGACATACACCTTTCTCCAGGGTACAGAAAAGAAGGACATACACCTTTCTCCAGGGTACAGAAAAGAAGGACATACACCTTTCTCCAGGGTACAGAAAAGAAGGACATACACCTTTCTCCAGGGTACAGAAAAGAAGGACATACACCTTTCTCCAGGGTACAGAAAAGAAGGACATACACCTTTCTCCAGGGTACAGAAAAGAAGGACATACACCTTTCTCCAGGGTACAGAAAAGAAGGACATACACCTTTCTCCAGGGTACAGAAAAGAAGGACATACACCTTTCTCCAGGGTACAGAAAAGAAGGACATACACCTTTCTCCAGGGTACAGAAAAGAAGGACATACACCTTTCTCCAGGGTACAGAAAAGAAGGACATACACCTTTCTCCAGGGTACAGAAAAGAAGGACATACACCTTTCTCCAGGGTACAGAAAAGAAGGACATACACCTTTCTCCAGGGTACAGAAAAGAAGGACATACACCTTTCTCCAGGGTACAGAAAAGAAGGACATACACCTTTCTCCAGGGTACAGAAAAGAAGGACATACACCTTTCTCCAGGGTACAGAAAAGAAGGACATACACCTTTCTCCAGGGTACAGAAAAGAAGGACATACACCTTTCTCCAGGGTACAGAAAAGAAGGACATACACCTTTCTCCAGGGTACAGAAAAGAAGGACATACACCTTTCTCCAGGGTACAGAAAAGAAGGACATACACCTTTCTCCAGGGTACAGAAAAGAAGGACATACACCTTTCTCCAGGGTACAGAAAAGAAGGACATACACCTTTCTCCAGAGTACAGAAAAGAAGGACATACACCTTTCTCCAGGGTACAGAAAAGAAGGACATACACCTTTCTCCAGGGTACAGAAAAGAAGGACATACACCTTTCCTGGGTTTGAGAAGAGATGTATTTGTACCTTTCCCCAGGGCATATTTGCATGTAAATGATAGTAAAGAACAGGACTGGAATTTGAACTCTTAATTTCTCATTCTGAGCTACTATCCGTTACACCACTCGCACGTCCATGCTGAAAAATGGTAGTTGCTCCACTTGCATTCCTCTACCCTACCACTTGTTAGCAACGCACTTGTGTGCATCTGTTTCTGCCACCATGTTCTTTATAGTTCTCTAATCCACTGGGGGTTGGTTGTCTGAATGTAAATCTGTCCATTAACCAGCCAAGGCATGACGGCTTTGCAATTCATTCCTTATTAAGCAGGTGCTTTGTAACTGGGTTGAACAAATTGAGAGAGAGAAAGATGCATCTATAGAAATTTAAAAGAAAACAGAAAAGAGATATATTCATGAGTGGAGAGTGAGGGAGATCTAAATTGACAATGATAGACATCGGTGGGGGGGGGGGGCTGTCGGTGGGGGGGGCTGTCGATGGATAGCCATAAAGTAAATGGGAGAGCTGGTGGGGATGTGAAATAAGAATTTAAGATTTATGCCAATGAGAG
>OZ010615.1:38219886-38297386 GCA_963932145.1 Acanthosepion lycidas | reverse complement strand
TTCACGTGTTATTTTGAAGATTAGAATTTAAGAACCATGAAGACAAAACAAGAACAAAATGTCAAAACAACAATCACAATATAAAAATTAAACAAAAACAAAACTAACCCCCCCCCCAAAAAAACCCAAAACAAACCAAAAAACAAATAAAACAAAACACATAGCAAAAAACAATGTCAAAACAACAAACATCTTAAAAATACCATGTCGCCCCCCCCCCCCCCCACACACACACACACACACCTCCAATGAAATTCTTAAAAACTAAACCTGGAAAAAAATTTATTTACATTATTTTGTTATGTTGAAGATGGAGAAGCAGCTTTACAGCCTGTAATATGAGAGGTGCGTTTTGACTCTCTACATCAAAATTCTTTATCATTTCTTGGTTAGAAGTTTTCAAGACACTCTCATAGGAATACCTCTTCTAATGCCAGAAACAAAATTCCCCTTTGTCAAAAAAATCTTCACCCTTTATTTTCCTTAAATATTACTGCTTTTCTTCCTATTCTAACACATGGTAAACCTAATTTGTACAAGGAATCATGTAGACTTAACTTTGCAAGATCACAATGCAAGATCACAATGCCCTTATAAATATTTATCCACAGAAACAGTCACATCTATAAACATATTCAAAGTGAAAGTAGACATATTATACAAAAGGCAAAAATTTCTCATTGCTTTGCTTGCTGCCATTCATTCTAAGGCTAACTTATTAATATATTGACTGATCTAAAGAGGATAGCATAAAAATATCCTGTCATTAATGAATTATTGATCTGTTGACTGTACATATAAATAGCACAAGAGACTATCAAGATCCAGCAATACCTTTTTCTTCAACCAGCCATCTATCTTCCTTGGGACCAATGGCTGTTGGTATCAACAGTTTCTGGATAAACGCTATCCAGTTTGAATCATTAACATTTTTGTTTTATAGGCATAGTACCTACACCCCATGTCTTAACCATCTTTTTACAGTTTCAGGTGGCTGAGGTTTTGAACTCGTCTGCCCCGCTATTTAATCCATAGCTTGTGGGAGAAGAAATGGATTTCATACATTTCCCCAAGAGTATTTGTACAACAATGTTGACCTGAACTTGAACTGTTCACTAATTTCTCATTCTGAGTCATACTAATTCTATATTCACATAACAATCACCAAGATAACCAGTGAAGGGGGGGGGGTAGAGGTTATTATAAAATTCCACATCATCTTAAGGTCCCTTCTTAAGGACTTTACAATTGTGGTTACATAATTGTTATCCTCATCAATTAATAAAAAATAAAGTAAATAAAAAATAAAGTAAATAAAAAATAAAGTAAATAAAAAATAAAGTAAATAAAAATAAAGTAAATAAAAATAAAGTAAATAAAAAATAAAGTAAATAAAAATAAAGTAAATAAAAAAAAAGTAAATAAAAAAAAAGTAAATAAAAAAAAAATAAATAAAAAAAAAATAAATAAAAAAAAAATAAATAAAAAAAGTAAATAAAAAAAAAAGTAAATAAAAAAAAAGTAAATAAAAAAAAAGTAAATAAAAAAAAAGTAAATAAAAAAAAAGTAAATAATAAAAAAGTAAAAATAAATAAAATAGTATCCCTAAGATATAAAAACAAGGTATCTCCCATCAAAAAGGGAGCAACCAACTGACAGTGTTCTAGTTCATAAAATATTCTACTATCCACTCCAAGAATTATAATAACCCAATTTCCAGATATTAAAAAAAAAAAAAAAAAAAAAAAAAGGGAAACTGTGGAGAGCTATAATTTTGTCCTGAAAAGGACATGGCACTTTAGAAATAAACCTTAACTCTCGTGTGTTATATATTATGAGAGAGAGGGAGAGAATAAACATATTGTTTGAATGAGAGGAAATTGAAAATCTGGGTTAATGTACAAACCGAAACTTTATTATTAGATATAGTATGCCCTTTTGTAAAGCATGCAAAGCGGATTTTGTCCTTTCCAAATAGTGTCAGTAGAATTTGGTGCCTTTGACCTGACAGAGGAAAATATCTAAATCTGACATGTATGCCACTCAGAAAAACAAGGTGACAATATATAAAACAGACTATGTTGAGAAAGTGACATTTAGTTTTATTATTATAACATTATTACTTATAGTATAAAGAGCTGGAACTATTAGGTTGTTTTTTTTTTACTTATTTTTTAACGTCAAAAAACGCCATTATTTTTGCACCAACCTAATAACTAAATTGACTGTTCTGACTGTTAAAAAAGAAGGGGGAGATTTTTTTTTTTTCTGGCAATAGTTTTTGTAGGTTAGCATTTATTAAACTTTACTTTATACGCAATGTCAGAATAATAAAAAAAAAAAATATGAACTTTTTTATCATTTTAGAAGTAGGTATTGTTCATAATATAAATACAGTGTCCACTATTTACATTATTCAAACTATTGTCCTCATCTTTGTCGCCATATTTATTACAATGTTTCGGCCACTGTACACTCCGGCCTTCTTCAGGTGGTTGGAATGTTGAACTGAACCATTTATTTCGCTTGGTGGGGTAGACTGTTCTAGTTCCATGTGCCATGTCTAATGGATGTCAATAATCAGTTATCTTCTGTTAATTCTCCTCTCCAAGTTCTCCACTGCCTTAACCGGGTATTGAACTCACACTCTTTGAGTCCTGTCACATTCCAACCATCTGAAGAGGGCTGAAACGTAATAAATATGGCAACAAAGATGAGGGCATCGAATAATGTAAATAGTGTACATAATATATCATCTCAGAAACATGGACAGATACTGAAATACAGTGTCATGTCAAACCTTAACATCTTAAAGAGTTATCTGTACTTTGTTTTTATTTACCAATGTATGAAACTGCTTATGTCCCCTTTCTAAATTTGTAATAGCATACAATTATCCAAGTCATATAAAGTTTCAAATATTTTTTGATTGATTTTTTTTTTTTGTAACAGCTTGTCGACCCTTTTTGAGTTTATTTAAAGCCAACACACATCTTTGTATTTTTAAAATTTTTTGGGAGATAATGATTTTCTGATATAAATCTTACTATTTAACCCATAGCTGGGATTAGAAGAGGCAGATTCACATTTCGCAAATGTATTTGCACATAAGTGAATATAACAAACTCGATTGGAATTTGAACTCTGCTCTCTGATTTCTCATTCCGAGCCTTTATCCATTACACCACTTTTACTGTCAAGATTATAGCATGTGGTATTCCCAAATGGTCATCATCTAGGTACAGACAAGGTTCAATATTGCTTAACTTTGGTGATTGGAGGAGAACCGGTGTTTCAACATGATACGACTGCAAGCCGATATTTTTTAAGAATAAAAATGGAAGTACAGTTAACTCTAACAAGTCATGGGATCGATTTGACGCTGTATTTATATTATGAACAGGACATCTTTACCGAAAAATCAGTAAGTAATTAAAAAATCAGTAAGTAATTAAAAAATTCTAACAAAAGTCATGGCTTGAAGAAGTTCTAATGCATAATTATCTGCAAATATTTTAACAATCAGACCCGCCAATATAAGGACTGTTTTTCTGTCCGCCACACTGCAAGCACCTGACTTTGCATACATACAAGTAACAATGCATATATCTGAGGTGTGTGCAAGAGATTTAAATGTGATTATGTCACTTAACATAAAAAAGCACATGTACAATTTGATAGAGTTTGAAATAAGACATTGGAATAATGTATTACCCTCCCACTGTTTAGACAACCACTATCCTGGGCTGAGAAAAAAAATATCTAAGTTAGCAACAAGAGAAGCAAAAAGAAAATGTTAAATTTTAAACCTTCATAAAGTCAGATAATTATAAGATTTTATCAAACTTTTTGGAAATTATTCTGTAATGAATAGAATTGTTTTTAAAGCTTTTTTTTTTTTTAAATTTTATAGAAGTATTTTTAGGTCTGTCATTGCTGAATTAAGGAACGTCTGTGTCAATCCCTGGTTAACAAGAGGAGAGCATAAACCCCGAAATGTGCAGGGCCTTTGAAGTCATTTTTATGACTTCTCTATTTAAACTGAACATATTTTCTATTAAATGTACTATTTTAAGTGAAAAATTTAGCTTTAAAATTTGATCATCTTGCCATCAGTGAAGTGACATGGAAAAAGGAGAAAGGAGAAAGGAGAAAGAAAGGAGAAAGAAAGGAGAAAGAAAGGAGAAAGAAAGGAGAAAGAAAGGAGAAAGAAAGGAGAAAGAAAGGAGAAAGAAAGGAGAAAGAAAGGAGAAAGAAAGGAGAAAGAAAGGAGAAAGAAAGGAGAAAGAAAGGAGAAAGAAAGGAGAAAGAAAGGAGAAAGAAAGGAGAAAGAAAGGAGAAAGAAAGGAGAAAGAAAGGAGAAAGAAAGGAGAAAGAAAGGAGAAAGAAAGGAGAAAGGAGAAAGAAAGGAGAAAGAAAGGAGAAAGAAAGGAGAAAGAAAGGAGAAAGAAAGGAGAAAGAAAGGAGAAAGAAAGGAGAAAGAAAGGAGAAAGGACTTTTTAATTAGAAATTTTAAAGGTGTACTAACATTAGTCAAATTAAATATTTTTTCAAATTTTTCATTTTAGTTTTAATTTTAAATAAGCTGTCATTAACTAAACTTTTTCTCTTAAAATTGAAGATAGCACTTAAAGTTACTGAATGAAACAAACAGTTTAGCGTCTGATATATAATTGTGATGGTAATGTTTTAAATAACATGTTACTATTGCTATTAGCATTTATCGCAAATATAGAAATGTGGAGATTTTTAGGTACATTAAGATTACCTGAAAAATTACTGACATTGGTAAAAAGTCTTTTCTAAACATTAAAGAGAAGAAATTAATTTTTTTCTATTCCCTTTATTAAGGGAACAACAAAAAGTCAACGACTTATGAAACGACCATTATTACTAGATGAGCATTAACCAATACTCTATTTAACGGTCACACTTGACACAAACTGGGAAAGGAGAAAAAGTCATGGTGACATGGTGACACTTTGAAGGTAGAAAAGGTGAAAACGGTTATCCAGTGGCCCGCTTAGTGGTACTTTATGTTCAGTGGTTGATTTTTAAATAGGTTTACAACCACCCACACAACAACTGATAGGAGTAAAGTGATTTATAATCTTACATGCATTTCACAGTATAATACCCACCTGTATTTCTTAAAGAAGCAACACCCACTTAGATTTTTTTGTTTTTTACTCATAATTTAAAATGTCAAAATTCAGGCTACTAACTCATTGTTAGCCCAAGTGGAGGTCATAGATAGTTTAGCGTTTGTCAAAAATATTTCTAAAGAGACGGGAAAATTTGGAACGAGTTTAAAAAAAAAAAAAAAAAAATAAAAAAATAAAAAAAAATGAAAATAAATAAAATAATGAAACCACATCAAGTAATTATTAATACTTTTCTCACTCCAGGCCCCCCTCAAATGTGGTCTCTAACATAAAAACCTCTATTATGTTTTATTTTTCCTGACGTAATATATAAAAAAATATTGATTGAAAAGAATAAAATAAAATTAAATGAATATACTTGTGTGTGAAAAAAAAAAAAAAAAAAAAAAAAAAAAAAACACTTCTAGAAATTCTAAAAACATGTATAGTTCAAGGCTAGAACCCTGATAAATATTTGCATTAATGCAAAATGATTTATAAGAGTCACCTTTCAAGATAACTTTCATTTCGCAACATAAGATTGAACCTGCTGAATAATTCAGACATAACGTGGATAAAACCAGCATGCCAATATCATGTCTAAAAAAAAAAAAAAAAAAAAAAAAAAAAACAAACATCATATTAGCAGGTACACTTGAGTTGACATCCTTGTTATTATAAATTAATGTCAATCTGTGGCAAGATTATGTTGTCTTACTAAAGAAAAATGTGCCACCTGACGAGAACCAAATCTGTGTCCCTTTTCCCATCAGGGAAACCATTTCTTTAGCGAAAAGGTGCCATATCAGATCATGATGATAAAGCAAGTTACCCAACATAAGTAATGTTTGCAGTAATAAATAAATAATATGATATCCAAAACAATCTATCCAATCTGAACAACATGAAAATAACTACAATCACATCCAAAACTATTAGGGATATGATCAGAACCACAGAAATACCACCAACAATAATAATCCTGAAGCAGATATATACAAAATAAATTGCCAGAACTGTTCTCCACAATACATTGGGGAAACTTGCAGATACTAAAAAAAAAAAACTATGAACATAAAAGGGACCTAATACACAATTTATCAAATGCATTAGTCATACATAGAAATAAATTCAAACAACTTTGACCTAATGAATGCCATACATATTAAAAAAAAGAATAACTTAGATGGAAAATTAAGAAAAATGCTACTGTAGGATTTTATGAAAATATAAATCTGCACCCCGGATTTTTCCTAATATCCCCTTTCCTGAAAGAACTGCTACTATCCCAAGCTAAGATGCATGACCACAAAAATACTAAAAATAATTAAAAGGAAATTGTTAAATCCATAACCTCATGTTATTCAAAACATGACACATAACTCAATCCCAAATAATTTTTATAATATATATATATATATATATATATATATATATATATATCTATCTCACTTTCATTTTTTAGTCATTGAATGATATCACCTCATGTCGATGAACTTGGAAGAGTTTTCTGATAACCTGATCAATATTCATGAGCACACCCCATACCAAACATTTTTTGAAAAGCCAATAACATATTTCCTTTTATATTTAAATACTTGTCACAAAGTAAAATCCTTACATTTGCCTTGATAAAGTTCCTTAGATAGTTCAGATCAATTTTCCTTTAACAGGTATACTATATATAATTAAATTAAAAAAATTTAAAAAAAAAAAAAAAAAAAAAAAAAAAAATCATCCTTGATAATGGCTAAAAGTATAGCTGAAAAGCGTTTGGAATTATCGAAAACATTTAGATAGTTTCTATATACTATGTCCAGAAAAGAAAACACTTGTTCAAACAAGAAAAATTAAAATTAAATAAAAAAAGCTTAATCATAGTACCTTGTCTGTAATCTTTAATGAAACATGTATAAATGAAGGATTGCTGCTTAAATACACAATATTTATGAAAGGCATATATAAAACAAACAATCACAACTGTTTCTTAGAATATATTGGAGAAACTTACCAAAATTTGCATTGTAATCAATTCACCCCAAGCAAGGCGATATTACCACTAAGGTGAAAGGGGCTACTAGGGGTGAAATAAAATGAAAAAGACTTTAGAAGGAACCAGAAACCAAATCCTGAACACAAAACAAGGGATACAACTCTACTCCTGTTCAAGAGTAGGTACAAGATATTAGGCAAATATATATATATATATATATATATATATATATACACACACGTGTGTGTGTGTTATATATAAAATAGCTGCCCACTCATATTCGAGGATACCCATGTACTAGGGCAGCTAGCCAATTCCTATTGCAGATGCTCACTCAGGCACATTTGTGTTTATTCAACACCCACAGAGCCAACTTGCAATCTAATGTGATCACCAATTTGAACAAGGACAGCACGCTCAAGCCCACAACCATGATGACTCATGGCTTCGTGCTAGCAATGTTATCAATGGACCCCAAGAGTTCTGTCTATGCAATTTCACTCACAAGGCTTGGGTCAACCCATGGTGGCATTTTCAGGCATTTTTTAAAGGTGCCACACGCTGGAATCGACTTCCAGCCAGTCTGATAACATCAGGAAGTCCCCTTCCTGATAAAGCAACCAAGATGAAATTCATACTTGGTGAGCGAAATTGGGTAGACAGAACCCTTGGGGGGGGGGCCATCAAGAGCTGTGCTAGCACAAAGTCACAAGTCATCGTGACTGAAAGTTTGCGCATGATGGACTTGTTCAGATTGTTGATCATGCTAGATAACATGTTTCTCTCACAGAAACAGTAACTACAGTCTGCTCGTCATAGTTGCAGTATAAACCATAGATGGGCTCTGTGGGTGTTGAACAAATACAAAATGTACCTGAGCAAGCAACTGCAATAGGAATTAGCTAGCTGCCATAGTAGACAGGTTTCCTTGAATAGCAGTTACTCATCTAGGGACTGACCAGGCTCAGCATTGCTTAACTGCGGTTTCAACATATGGCCGTAACCCTGTGTGGGGAGGGGGGCTTGTGTATACATTAAGTATGCACATTTAAGTCATTAACACAATGCAGACACATACATATACAGTACGTGTGCAAAGTCACAATGTGTATGTGTGTGTAAGAGAGAGAGAGACAAATCAGCTCTTCTAGTTGAAGTACCCCATCTAGGCTGGGGTAAAAGGTCAAGAGTTTATAATAACATTAAAACAAGCTCTAGAAATACCAAACAAGTTTTACAAGTTTTTTTTAGTTTATTATTACCCAATTTTTTCTTCTTTTATAATTTTTACCTCGTCTAGTCAAGTTTAAAGTTGGTTGTCAGGGCAACCAAAAAAAAGTTCCATGGGAAAGTTTGTCTAATATCCTTTTGGTACCTATACACATTGTACACTTGCATACATCAATGAGTGCGTAAAAAAAAAAAAAAAAAAAAAAATGAATAAATAAATAAAAAAAAATAAAAAAAATAAAATATAAATACAAAAAATAAATAAAAAAAATAAATAAATAAATAAAAAACAAGAAAATACACATACACAAATCTGAAAACATGTATGGTTCAAGGATAGAGCTCTGATAGACATCTGCCTTAATGCAAAATGATTTAGAAGAGTCACCATTCACGACAACTTTCATTCCGCGATTTGACAAGATTAAATCTGATCAATAATGCAGACAGAATGAGCATAACCTTTCACTTTGTGAATAAGATCAACATGCCAAACCCTGTCAAATGCCTTCGAGACATCCAAAGGCAACAGCCCAGGTTTCACCATTTTTATCTAATGCTTAATCCAGTGGTGATGTAGATCAAAGATTATACACTGAAAATTTCAGATCAAAAGCCAGCTGGTAACATTTAAGACAACTCACCTTTTCACCACCCCACCCGCAACAAATGTTAAAAGAAAGATAAAAAAATTCAACTCCCAGGTATGTGTGTCTGATAGGTTAAATGAGTAGTAATAGCAGCTTTTATACCGATTGTTGGTAGGGCGATGAAAATATGCAAGCTTAGATGCAAATTTTTACAATTTTATTTCAGATCTTATATTTTTTTTCCTCCTTCACTGTATAACTCAAGGATTGCAAAAGACATGACCCCCAACTTTTCTATGGTTACTTCTTAGACTTCAGAGTATGTTTTAATATATTTAGCTTTTGACAAGTTCCAGTAAAAGAAAAAAAAGCCAAAGAGAAATCCTTACTGTTTGTCCATTGTGCTAGCTAAATTAAACCATTTTTATTAACACTATTTATATTGTTGTCCTCATCTTTACTGTCACATTTACGATGTTTCGGCTATTGTATGTTCTGGTATTCTTCAGGTCATATTTGTTAGAATTTCAAACCAAAACCTTTTATTTAGTCCACAGATTGTTCTAATTCCATGCCTTTTGGATATTTCAGTCTTAGTTAATGACATCAGTACCTGGTTTCAGAGAGAAAATGCAACTAGAGGAGAGAGAGGGAAAGCGCAAAGAGGGAGAGAGGGGGAGAGAGAGGAGGGAGAGAGGGGGAGAGAGAGGAGGGAGAGAGGGGGAGAGAGAGGAGGGAGAGAGGGGGAGAGAGAGGAGGGAGAGAGGGGAGAGGGAGGGAGAGGGAAAGCGCAAAAAGGGAGAGGGAGAGAGAGGGAAAGCACAAAAAGAGAGAGAAAGCGCAAAAAGGGAGAGAAAGCGCAAAAAGGGAGAGAAAGCGCAAAAAGGGAGAGAAAGCGCAAAAAGGGAGAGAAAGCGCAAAAAGGGAGAGAAAGCGCAAAAAGGGAGAGAAAGCGCAAAAAGGGAGAGAAAGCGCAAAAAGGGAGAGAAAGCGCAAAAAGGGAGAGAAAGCGCAAAAAGGGAGAGAAAGCGCAAAAAGGGAGAGAAAGCGCAAAAAGGGAGAGAAAGCGCAAAAAGGGAGAGAGAGAGAAAGGGAGGGAAAGCGCAAAAAGGGAGAGAGAGAAAGGGAGGGAAAGCGCAAAAAGGGAGAGAGAGAAAGGGAGGGAAAGCGCAAAAAGGGAGAGAAAGCGCAAAAAGGGAGGGAAAGCGCAAAAAGGGAGGGAAAGCGCAAAAAGGGAGGGAAAGCGCAAAAAGGGAGAGAGAGAGAAAGGGAGGGAAAGCGCAAAAAGGGAGAGAGAGAGAAAGGGAGGGAAAGCGCAAAAAGGGAGAGAGGGAGGGAGGGAAAGCGCAAAAAGAGAGAGGGAGGGAAAGCGCAAAAAGGGAGAGGGTGGGAAAGCGCAAAAAGGGAGAGGGTGGGAAAGCGCAAAAAGGGAGAGGGTGGGAAAGCGCAAAAAGGGAGAGGGTGGGAAAGCGCAAAAAGGGAGAGGGAGGGAAAGCGCAAAAAGGGAGAGGGAGGGAAAGCGCAAAAAGGGAGAGGGAGGGAAAGCGCAAAAAGGAAGAGAGAGGGAAAGCGCCAAAAGGGAGAGAGTGAGAGGGAGGGAAAGCGCAAAAAGGGAGAGAGTGAGAGGGAGGGAAAGCGCAAAAAGGGAGAGAGTGAGAGGGAGGGAAAGCGCAAAAAGGGAGAGAGTGAGAGGGGGAAAGCGCAAAAAGGGAGAGAGTGAGAGGGGGAAAGCGCAAAAAGGGAGAGTGAGAGAGAGAGAGAGAGAGAGGGAAAGTGCAAAAAGGGAGAGAAAGAGGGAAAGCAACTAATAAAATGGAAAAAAAAAAAAAGGAGACTGTAACCAAAAACAGAAACTAAGGGACAAAAAAAAAAAAAAAAAAAAAAAAAAAAAAAAAACCCTCATTGGCTGAAAAAAAACAAAAGAAAGAAAATTGAAAGCAATAAATATTAAAGCAACCGAGAATGAAGTGTTATATTGTGCTGTTTCAGTTTATTAGTCTCATAAGCCAATGCTAATGCATCTTTGTTGCTTTCTGGGTATTTCATGCTGACATATCTCAGAAGCACGCTCTCTCTCTCTCCCTCCCTAAATCATTAAGTAGGACATCTACTGATACCACTTTGGCTAATTACACATTCTTCAAGCCTCCTCTGAAGACGGTTCTTTCTTCCAAGAAAGCAAGTTGACCTCCAGTTGAACTAACTTGCAGCAACAAGCATCAATATTGATTTCTACTTGATGGCAAGAAGTAGATCCACCATTTTATCTATTATCTGGATGAGTAGCCTCATCCTGATTGTTTTTATCGGGGGGGGGGGAAGAAACTAGCTGATCTAAGTTTTTTGATTTGTAATTTTTTTTTTACCAGTTTGTCATCTTGTTTTGTTTTACATGACATACCAAATGCAATAGCCATTTCATTAGTATTAATTGTTGACTCATCTTTCTTTCAATTGATTCCTTTTGCTTCTTTACACCTAGCAATTAGTATTTTTTCCACAATAATGTTCATTCTGGACAAGGCCCTAGAACCACTCAAGATAGAGTTACAGAGTAAGTGGTAAGAGATATAGTTTATGGTGATATGTGGAAGGGGGGGTGAAATAACAGAAAAGAAAAAGCGAGGGACAAAAAAAAAAAAAAAAAAAAAAAAAAAAAAAAGAAAGAAATAGTAGCAGTAGGAGGAGGAGGAGGTTTGAATTTCTTAGGCAAAGCATTGTCATTAAGTTTTGGCTAGTTAAGCTTATTTTTCTTGCTTTTTATCCATATATCCAAGGTCATTTTCTAGATCCTGCAACCATTAAGCAAGCAGACTAGAAATAAATAATTAACCAAGAATATGATGCGGAAACATTTTAACTGCTTTAAAAGTTATTTTGTCCCTAATATTCCTGTGGTAAGGAACCCATTCCACTCAGCTTCCGCTCAAGTACTGTTGTTTTGAAGAACAGAATCCTAGGAGAATGCTTTACCAAGCACTACAATCTACTCTCTCTAAGTCTAGGGTTAGCTGTTATCTTTACCATATATCCAAATAAAATGCACCCCTTGTTGTTACTGTTCACACATCAACTGCCTTCAGTAACCTCTACCTTGAGTAGCTCTTGGGCCTTGTAGAAGGTGAACGTTAATACCAAAAAAAAAAAAAAAAAAAAAAAAATCCTTGTTGCTTAATAATGGACACCAAATATAAAACTGATCCAAGTGTTTTGATAAAAAAGCAGCAAAAATACAAAGATAAACTAGTAAATAAATTTAAGGATTACAAAACTTCATGTTAAAAAAAAAAAAAAAAAAAAAAAAATCATCCTGGGTAGAACAATAAACTACATCCAACAGCAAGGCCTTTGATCAGGTTTTGAGAATTGTAGAACCACCTGTTAATTGCTGGTGTTCCCAGGTCCACCCTGATCCAAGGTGGCACCACTTGTTAGGGTTCCAGCTATAGGCAAATAGTTAACCCCCAAACTGAGGTCAAAACACTATGAAAAGTGTAAAAATAGATTTTAATACCAGAAATACTTTGTAAAAAATTATTACCAGCAACACATTTATATATAAAAAAAAAAAAAAAAAAAAAATATTTACCAGCAATGAAAATTGTCAGCATTAAATAATCCATTGTGGTTAATATGCTGTAAAACAAACGAAACCATTCATGTAAAATAATTCAAGTATATCTACTATTATTACTATTATGTGCAAGTTTAACGACCCTTCACCCTCTTGTGGGTCATTTAGAGCCAAACTGATTGTATTGTAAAGATATTTTATAGTTCATTGAATGTGATTGAAAGTAAGTTTTATAGTTCTTTCAAGTTGAAGGAAAATTTTCTAGTTTGTTAGATATGGTTATAGGAAACTTTTTTCCAAGGATGGTAGGAAAAAAAAAAAAAAAAGTTCTATTGTTTGCCTAGAAAGATTAAAAGGTAAGTTTTATTATTTGTCTAACACTTATAAACAATTTTTATATATTTTATTGCAAAGACCAATCTTTTTGACAAATTGCAGTATGTTATCTGGTTTAATATTTTCAAAAAGTTCTAAGATTGTCCATTCTGTAATACTCGTTTTGGATTTCCCCCAGAAGCTGCAACATTCCAACTACTATGTGCGACATGTAACAAAAATATGATGAAAGAGAGACAAAAATACGAATAATAATGATAAATGTAAGTTCAGGCCTGCCCGTAACAGCAGGATCACATGGCTTCCAACAATCTAATGCTGCTCGGTATTAAAAAGAGGAAAAGAAATATGCTCAAAGAAGAACTTGTCAAAATTAAATCATCAATGGTTCAGCTAAGAACTAGCTCAATGTAACCATAATTTTTATTCTTATAGTAGGTTGGTGCAAAAATAATGTCGGTTTTTGACGTAATTTTTTTAACGCCAAAATACTGACATTATTTTTGCACCAACCTAATAGTTTCTTTTCTCACACTTCTCGCCTGTGGAACTCCCTTCCGATTTCTTGCTTCCAATGCCACATATAATCTTAAAAAATTTTTTTTAAATTCCTTTGTTGTCTTCCCTTCACTAAGGACTTGCCTTTCTCTCACTACCTGTAAATCCCTGTATCTTAGTATCATTATCACCTTGCTTTTTTTTTGGGTGGGGGGGAGAGATGAAAAAGAATAATCATCAAGCAAGATTCTTGACAAAATCCAAAGATGTACCTGCAATATAATTGATCCTGATCTGGCATCTTCAGTCACTTTCTCACCAACATGACATGGCTTCCCTTTGTTTTTTCTACAAATATTTTCATGGAAACTGTTCTGATGAGCTTTTTTTTTCTTTTTTTTTTTTGGTTAGTGTCTCAAGTACATGAATTTAAGCATGCTACTAGATCAGCAGTTAGGTCTCTCAGTTTCACTGTTGAAATAGCTAGATGCAACTGTAAGTTGTATTTTTTATACTTTTTCCCTCAAAATTGTTACCTGTTGAACTCTTCCAGTTTTCTGGTTCCTTAGTGAGATTTGGGGATCTTGCAGGCCAAGCACAAAGGGCAAGGCCTTGGTAAGTGCCTGAACGAGGTGTAGTCTGTAAGGTTTCAAATGTAAACATATTCCTACCACACGTCAGATAGTGGATTGAGAAATTGCAAGCTCTGGCTAGCTCGATTTGTGGACTTCCTTCAAGCGTAGCACAGATCCTTGCCACTTGTTCCTCCGAAACTCTTCCTTGACATAGACACCTACTCCCATAAAACTGTTTAAACCACCGTCAGATATTCTTAGGAGAGGGTGGATTAATGTCAAATTGTCTTTGAACAGCATGCTGCACAGTGATAACTGTATCTGTTTTCGAGAACACAGAAGGCCTTTTGCCGAGGACTCGCCATTCTGGGAGTAAACAAACACCTGAACGTTGCCAGAGATACAATGTGACTACAGTGCTCCTGTGGCAGACATTCATAAGTTAGAAAACTCCTCTTTCAAATGGTCACCGACTCATTACGACATTTGAAAGCTGAAGAAATGCATCAGAAAATCAGTTCATTCTTTTTTAATAACCTATATAAAAAATAATTTTAAACCTATTTGGTTAGATTTTGGAAAGGGATTTGGATTGAGAACTTGTCTGTACAAAGTTAGAATTATGATACACTTACATAAATTATACACCTGAATGCTGCTTGACTAGTCAAATGCACATGAAGCCTGCTTATCCAATGAAAATCAAACAAAAAACAAAAATAAGTTTCTCATTCTCTGATGAAGCTTTAATGAAAGCAAAACATTGATTTATAAACATTTTCTATTTGTCCTTCATTATGTTAGATTGCAATCTATATTTGATCCTAATTCAGACTCACTAATATATAATTATGAAGAACTAAATTTTAATATATTTTCTGTTTATATGTTATTTTTATAGACACAAATGTTTAAGTAAATGCTCTGTTTATAATAAACAGTATTAACTACATTAACCAGCTTGAATGTCCAAAAAACAAATTTCTCATGACAGTTCTGTGTAGGACACAGTTTTGATTCCTGCCAGGACATATATTTTCTCAGATATTCAGGCCAGGTAATATATACACACACACACAGGTTGCCACTTGGTGTTGACCTCCATGTTCACTTTTATATTTACACCATCCTAAATACAGAGCACTTTTACCCATAAATATAGCACTATATATATATATATATATATATATATATATATATATATATATATATATAAAAGCAAGAACAAAACTTTTCTTTACCCAACACATTTCATCCAAGGAGGAACTTTATCAAGGTATATGAAGAAATTTTATTTCATAACACATTTATATGTTGGAGAAAAAAATATTGTCATGTTTCAAAATTTTAAATTTGAGAACAATCTAAAATATTCTTAAAGCTAACTGTATAAGGAAAGTTAAAGTATGGAGGCTGCTAAGTGATATAATTTATTGCCTAATGAAAATGAGTAAATGCTGATTTACTTTTGTTTTTTGTTTTTTTTTTTTTTAGATAATTATTACTATTGTTTTCATTTTAATTTGCTTAATTATTCATGTCTTAATTTAATTATTTAAAGATTTTTAGTTAACCATTTATTTTAATTTTTAAAAATTCTTATGGTCATGTATATTGGGAAAGGAGTATTTCCTTTAAGAAAGGAGATATTTGAAAAAAAAAATCCAGGGTTTAAGTTAACATTTTGGCAAGATTCAATAATTGCAGTTTCATAGAACTTTTTATCTAAGTAAATTAGATCTTAATAAGTATAACATTCTTGAGATCAAAGTCATGATTGAAATTATTTATGTGCATAACTAATGCATTGGATAAATTGTTATGTAAGAGAAGGTTATGCTCAGGTATTTTTTTTTGTTTGTTTTTTTCTTTCTTCTCTCAAATTTCAGCTAGTTTCCCCAACATATTGTAAAGAACAGCTGTGACTGTTTATGTTAGATCCTTGCTTCAGAATTGTTATGGGTTCTGATCATATCCATAACACTTTTGAATATGGTTGTAATTATCTTGATATTGTTAAGATTGAATAAATTGTTTTTGATAAATGTTAAGGAGCTGGGAGGTAATACTTTATTTAAATAAATAAATAAATAAATAATATATATATATATATATATATATACACACACACACGCGCGCGCAAGCAATATATCCCATCTTCAACCGGGTGTTTCATTACTGGGAATTTTTGCCATTCAATAAGAGCAGTTTAAATTTAAAGTCAGCCTACCCAAAAATCAATATTACTAACAACAATTGACTGCAACTGAAACACATCCCCAAAGGGGGGGGGGGATAATTTCAAGGGGGGGGCATAAAAAAGGCCGTTTTTGCGTTCTCAATCTAGCAAGGAAGGAACCTTAATAATAATTTTTTTTTTATTTTTATAAGTTTTTTTATAATTATAATAATCTTTTGTGTTAGATTTCAACTCTCTAAATTGATTGTACACTTTTTTTTTCAGACATTATATTTTGCATTTGATTTTTGTGCAAAGTGAAAAATAAATCAGTTTTTTTCGATTTTCCACCTTCAAGGTTGTAATTTTTTCCATTTTCGGCAAACAAAAAAAAAATTTAATAAAAATCAGATGAAAACGATAGATACCTATAAACAACATCTGATCACACATGCATTGAGAATTTTATATATATATATATATATATATATATATATATATATACAGGATTTATTATTTCCCCTCTTATCAAAAACAAACATTTTTCCATATTTTTCAAATTATATTTCCAGTATGCTGTAATCAACTGACTAACAGAGTTTTTCTCGTATTTGTGCAATTGTGAGTAAATATGCACTTTATACACCCCCTCCCCCCAGGCAAGTCCAAGATGTTAAAAGTGTAGTTAAAGAGTGCATACCATGCACACACCAACTCACCGAGAGATGGGGAGAAAAAAATGCCTATCCAACAAGGATAAAATTTTTTAAATATATTAAGACCCCATCATTTAAAATGGCATCGAGCTCTATTTATCTGGTGTGCCATGATAGAAGCCTCTTAGGAACTGCTTATATAACTTATCCTCTGATATTAAAACAAAAACATGCCAAAAATCACAACACAATTACACTTATGTTTACTATAGCTCAAGGAGACGCTTGTAGCATTGAAACATAATTGTAATTGTGCAGCAATTTTTAACATGTTTTTGTTTTAATATCCTATAATAAATTTTTAGCTCTACGTTGTATTGAGCCCTCTTTTAAATTAAATGTTACAGACATTTGTTCTCATTTTAACTAGAGGTGTGTGTGTGAGAGTGAGTGAGTGAGTGAGGTTAAAGACACTCAACATGACAAAGTTTTTATTTAATCTTTGTGTTAGTACAATTTTTCTTAGACACAAAGCGTGTAAAAACTGCATATCCAAATGTTTTCTTTAGCCATTATCAAGAGTGATTTTTATTTTTAACTCAACGTGTGAATTTTTTTTTTAATGTATCTGGAGTTATAGGAATGTAATTTATTTTTCCAAATACAGTCAACACATTGTGGCCATGTCCATAATTAATGTTACCGAGTGTTGGCTATTCCATTTTTTTATTATTATTAGGTTGGTGCAAAAATAATGACGTAATAATGTCGTTTTTGACGTTAAAAAATACGTCAAAAAACGACATTATTACGTCATTATTTTTGCACCAGCCTAATAGTTCTATTTTTCAACTTTTTCTTTCTTTTTCATACACATGGAATAATATTAACTATGAACATGACTGCATTTGGAAAATAAAAAAAATCCCTATAATGCCAGACACATAAAAAAAAAAAAAAAAAAAAAAAAAAAAAAAAAAAAAATTCGGTTAAAAATAAAAATCATCCTTGATCATGGCTAAAACAATAGCCAAAAGTGCTTCACATGCAGAACTTCTTTACAGTTTTTACATACCGTGTCCAGAGAAGAAAACACTTGTATGGATACAAGAAAAACTAAGTAAAAGTTTAATCACAGTTACCTTGTCAGTAGTCTTTAATAAAACTTATATAAAAAGAGGGATTGCTTCCCAAAAACAATATTACATGAATCATTCATACAAAAAACAGATATAGAAGTTAATGATTTAAATGGCGAGAATACATCTTCACAAACAATTTTAATAAAGTACACTAACCCCAAACATGTATATGAATGTTATGATCCCTGTTTATAAATTCCAGTTGCATAAGGTCTTTAGTTTTTTTACAAGCTTTGGTCTGTTCCTATAGAGATCTTCAGGTATGGAAATAGATTTGTTTTTTTACTTCTTAGTAATAACAGCATCAGCTATAACTACAGTTTTCTTATTGTCATTTATATTTATAAATATTGTCTTTTCTACAGGTTAACTCCGTGAAATTTTCATATATATATATATATATATATATATAGTGCCTAAAAAAAAAATTTCAAACCAATGCATTTGTTCCATGCAACAACAGAATTAAAAATTTTGCTGACACTATTGATAATATTGGTAAACTTGCCACTATATAATTTATTGTAATATGAAAAAGATTCACATTAGATACTTTAGGATATTTTTCCTTTAGCGGATTTAAAAAGCAAATTTCTCTCATATAAAGAGAAATATAGTTAAGTCTAGAGATAAAAAATCCTAGATTATCTGCAGAGAAAATATAACCACTGCAATTGCAAATTTAAATATAGCAGCCATTTATTGTGTTTTTTTTTTTTTTTTATAGTATGGGTAAAAATATATATCGTAATATGTAACAGCTTCATACTAAATTTCTTTGAATATTTTTACTATATTACAAATTGGTAAAAAAAAAAAAATAAAAATTTAAGAAATCTTATCTATTTTTTTTTTTTAAATTTGTTATGGTGGAGATAAACTAGCATCTAATTAAAATAATTAAAAATTTCAATGTTGATTACTAATTAATTAATTGAGTTGGAAAATAAAATTCCAATCAGAAGAATTTTTTACAAGAGACGATAAAGCTATGAAAGTTTACAGAAGGTTCCAGCAAGCCGGAATTCACTGAACAAAGATTCTTAAAGAAAGCCAAGATTAATGATAATCTCAGAAAATCCCTCAAGATGAATCAGATGACAACCGAAAAAGGGGGGGGGATTAAGCTGCTATTAGCAAATGTGAGCAATACCCAACTTTAATTTTATTTATTACATATTAACATCAATGAAAGACTCAGTGGCTTCATCTCTCTCATTCATGTGTGTGTTTGTGATATAAATATAGAATATCATTATCTGTCTATATTTCCGAGATGAGGTAGGGATCAGGTTGAGATCATAGACAAAGAACAATATTGGAAAATTTGTTAGGAATCGTCACATATGCTAGGCCACAAAAATCTCCTGAGCAGCCCAAGCATAGAAATAAATACAATATGAGAACCAGTAATAAGGAGTGCAGAGAAAAGCGATACATGGCACAGTGGATAAAGGCGTTGGTTAGATCCAGTGACAGGACCCAAAGAGTTGTGAGTTCAATACCTGGTTAAGGCAGTGAGAACTTGTAGAGGAGAATTAACAGGAGATAACCGACATCCATTAAACATGGCACATGGATCTAGAAGAGTCCACCTCAGTGAGTGAAATAAAGGGTTCAGTTCAACATTCCAGCCACCTAAAGAAGGCCGAAGTGTTGTAATAAATATGATGACAAAGATGAGGACAATGGTCTGAATAATGTATATAGTATAAAATATCAAGCATGACCATGGCCACAATGCACTGACCATGTTTGGAAAATAAGTAAAAAAAAAAAAAAAAAAAAAAAAAACAAAAAAATAAACAAACATTCTTACAATCAGGGGTGTGCAAAGCATGGCCCACAGGCCACATGTAGCCTGCCAAAAGAACTCATGCAGCCCACCAAATGTAAATCTGAAAGAGAAAGTTACTATAAATAATTTTGTTTTCTTCCCACACGTGTGAACGTATGCATGGGTGAGTGCTGATGAAAAGGTTACAGACACCGACAGTCTTCACTAGGACTGAGCGACTCCCAAGCTCAAGTTCGTAACAATGATTAATCTGACAACTAATCTGTTACCATGCCAATGATTTTATTTATTTACTAGCAGCATGGCCCGGCGTTACCCGTGCTCGATTCAAAAATCGTACGACTCATACAGCAATTGCTATCACTTGACTTAAAATATTTTTGCCCTTCCTTGCCTTTAAAGGAGTTCCCTTTGCCGTGCTGATGTTGCTACATACCTTACTTCTTGCCTATCTCACATTGTGAATTTTTTCTAAGCTCTATACTAAACATTAAATTTGTTACGAAAAAAAGAACTAAACAAAGTGAACACAAAACGATCAGCTTTAAAAAAGGACTCGTAACTGGAAAAACTGAATGAAAAAAAGAATGTTAAATACTTTTTCACACCCAAACCAGTTCTACGGAATTAGAATCAACATTGAGTTTAAGCAAGCGAATAAGCCAATTGGAGTAAAGTGCCATGCAGATTTAAATTTTTCCCACTTGTGACGAATGCAGCTATCGATTTTTTTTTGCATGCTAGCATGCTGGTTAACATTCGTGTCAGTCAGCTGTTGACTCTCACTCTGGCCAGTAGAAAATGGCTGCAAACTACATGAAAACTGCCGTATAAGCATGAAAAAAATCGATCATTTCCACTATTGATGGGAGTTGGGAAATGTAAAGTCGGTCTTGGCCTTCCTGCTAACTTGGAGCATGTGCATGTAAATTTTGGTGCAAATCAGTCGAAAATTGCGGCCGTGCATTCGTTACACACACACACACACACACACACATCCTGCCTTTTATATATATTTATTTATGATTTTATTGCTTTTCATTTGAATCATTTCAGTGTCATGGCAGTTGCCAAAGAGTTAAGATGTCGGATATTTTATTTCAGCCGAGCTTTTATTATCTTATAAACGTTACCCAAAATGACTTATTCAAAGGCATCAAAAAGCAAAAAATTGAAGACAAATGCTGAGCGTTTCACAAAGAGTGAACTGAAAGGTATTTCTTTATTGACACGGGAGTTAAAGTTATATGTTTGATTTGTCATGAAACAGTAGTTGTGTTCAAGAAAAACAATTTGAAATGGCACTTTCAAACCAAGAATGCCAACTTTGGACACATCAAAGCAAGAACTGCAAAAAAAGGCAACTGAACTGGTAAATGGTTTGAAGCAACAGTAAACTGTTTGAGAAAACTGTCTTCACAAAGGAGAACGACAAAATTAAGTTTTGTATTGGCAAATAAAATTGCAAAGCAAACAAGTCATTTGGAGAAGCAGAATTTATTAAAGATTGCATGGCTGATGTTGCCAGTGTTGAGGAACAGCACAAGCAACTTAATTTTAACAAACTAGTAAATAACTGCAGTTTTTGGTTAATATACTATGCAGCTCAATAAAATTGTGAATTTTTTTAATGTGGCCCTTGCACTGAAAAGATACCTACATAAAAAAATCTCTACATTCAGTTAAAAAAAAAAATCAAAATCATCCTTGATAATGGCTAAAGGTAGAGCTGAAGGGTCTCAGATATACAGAACATTTGGACAACCCTTACACAATTTATGCCCAGAAAAGAACACACTTATATGAACACAAGAAGAAGAAGAAGAAGAAAAAAATGAAATAAAAAGCTTAATCACAGTATCTTTACAATTGTCTTTAATGAAACTTGTATAAAAGAGAGATTGCATTATATATATATATATATATATATATATATATATATATGGTGTGAAGGTTCCATGTATGCAATGCATGTGCTTGTATGCCTTACATTTTTTCCAAGATAAATAATTTTGTATAATATAAATTAATTATTGATAATTTTCACTATCCTCTTTGTACTTTATTTTTCTATTTCCCCATTTTTTAGGATAATTGTTACAAGCAACATTATTTATGGAGTGTAAGTAGAGAAAACACTAAATTTGCTAAACTTTTTAATAGGGTGCATGAGAGACAGATCATAAAAAGGGTGGGTGAAAGAGAGAAATTCTTTTGCTTACATTAGAAAAGGCCATTGCTTTAGCCTTCTGTTTTATTATTCTCTTCAAACTGGGTGCATGAAAAAGATACAGAATAATAAAGTGGGGGAGGGTCAGAGAGAGAAAGCCACAGAAAAGCAGAAATTCTCTTGCTTGCTTTCCAGCCATATTAAGCCAGCAGACACACTTGATTGAAGTGATTATGTTTTTACTGCATGCAGCTGAAATCAAAGACTTGCTTATTCAAAGGAATTATAGTCGGACAGATTTAAACAAAAAATTTGTATTGATTCTAAAAAAGTATGTAAAGAAAGTCTGATGACTTTAGTATCACATCAAAAGTTTTGTTTTTTTTTTATTGAATTTAAAAAAATTTTAATCCCTAGAAAGTATTCTTGACCCCCTTCTTAAGACACATATTCAGTCATGGGACTATTATCCAGAAAGTTTTTGACCAGTTCATACATGGAGCAAAAAGGAGCAATCAGCAAACTATTTTCTGTGATTAAAGAGTAAGTTTTCAACCATTTCAATGTCTTAAGATTTAATTTTAAATGTTCAAAGTTTTCTTTTTTAAAGTTATGTAAACAAATTTATTGATAATATTGTATATTATTTCATTAAACATGTTAAATTTTGTTAAAGGACATTTTAAAAAAATTCACTACAATACCTAATTTTAAAATTAAATTAAAAGTATAATAGATCTCCTCTAAACCAAACATCCAAGATGTTCAGTATTGAGGTTACTGTTTGGATTCAAGGAAGAAAAGGCTGATGTAGCAAGTTTAAAATTTTTAATAAGTTTTAGAGTTTAGGATAAAAAGCCCACAAAAGGTAGCTTATAATGTTGATTTGTTTTTGTTTTTTTTAAAGTGTAGATTAAATATATAAATGTACAAAAAATAATTGACAACCAATAGTATTAAAAAAAATTTGAGCTGAACAAATATTGTAACTTGTAAAAAACTAAGACATTTTATGAAATGTTTAAAAATTTATGAAAGTTATAAATTTATCATTCATCCATTTTCAGATCTTGAATTTTGCTGCATTCTTCATTTGTGTTCATGACAATTATTTCTTTGATCCTTTTGACAGGAGTTCAACATTATTTCACTTTACAATTGTGCAGTTTCTTTTTGATAATTTCATTTTGTAATGCATGTGTCTGGATATTCTAGTGGTCATTGAAGCAAGGGTTCTGCTCAATGAATTTGAGTGGAGGTTCAATAGACTTCTCTGCTCCCCCCCCCAATGATACTGTTGCATCCGCCAATATACACTAACTACTACTACCACTATTAACACTATCTTGAATACAGTCTTCATTGTGAGTATCATCTTCTATTTCCGCTTCTTGACCAACCCATACTACATCTGCATCAAGAGATGCAAGACTTTTGTGTTCGGTAGGAAGCTCGCAAGTTTCAATAATTTTCTGCACCTCTGGTTCTTTTTCTAAACAATTTGTTTCGCTTTTGTTAACATTACTTTCTGCAACACTGACTACCTCGGTACAGGTTTCCCCCTATGCCCTTCTTAAAGGGTCAGCTTTCACCTCATCCCACAATTGTGTGAGTAAAAACATGGCATCTTTGGCGGTAAAACCTTTCTGAAAATTCTCTAGGCTAACATTGCAGTTCAGTTTCATCATGAAATGATTTTTTGTAGAAACATTTCAGATTCCAAATGACACCTTGATCCATTGGCTGGATCAACAATGTAACATTTGGCAGAAAATAGTACGCAAAAACATTTACAGAAGATGAAACTAATTTATCTTCATGTGGATGAGCTCTGCAATTGTCTAAAAGAAACAAGCATCTTGAATTTGCCTAATTTAAAAAAAGCGGCTATTTACATTTATCATCCTCATCTTTATTGCCATATTTATCACAATGTTTTGGCCGTTGTACATTTCAGCCAAAATGTTGTGATAAATATGGCAACAAAGATGAGGATGATAGTCCAAGCAATGTAAATAGTATACATAATACCTCATCTCAGAAATACAGACAGATCAAAAAAGTGGTTTGGTTTATTTTGTTTTACGGCATATTGACCTCAATAGGTTATTTAATGCCGACAAAAAATTTTATTGCTGGTAATATTTTGTTTTGTCAAAAATCTGTTTCTGGTAATATATTTCCTTCAAAAAAATATTTCTGGTAATAATTTTTTTCAAAAATGTATTGCTGGTGATAGTTAACTATTTGCCCATAGCTGGGACCCTAACAGGTGCTACCACGCCGGGTCAGGATGGACCTGGGAACACCAGTAATTAGGAGGTGATTCCATGCTCCTCAAAACCTCCTGATCAGAGGCCTTGCTGCTGGACGTAGTTTAATATCTTACCCAGGATGCGGGTGTAGTTTAACATCTTGCCTGGGACGATAAAAAAAGCAGGGTTTTTTTTTTACAGATGGGACAAACTCCTGAAAGAACCAATCAGTAAACAGATACTGATCCCTCCATGTATTTTTCAAGGAATTGTATGCGACTGGTAATTGCACAATTCCTTTCAAAGAACAGGGAGACTTTGATTTTCCAATAACTAAAAGTTTAAGTTTGTACCTACCTGATGCATTAGCACACACCAGCACCGTCATTCTTTCTTTATTATAGTTTATAACTTGTTGTTTTTCATTCGTCCACACCAGCTGAAGTTTTCGTGGGCAAACATTTCTAATAGATACCACTTTCATCAGCATTTTAGATTTTATCTGTGATTAAATCATAGTCCTCCATAATTTTGAAAAGTTTTCACAAAATGTGAAATTAGCTGAGCATTGTTCACCTTAAATTTTTAATTGCCGTATTCCATGTCAAGTCTTGAAACTTCTAAGCCAAGCTTCATTATATTTCATGTTTGTTTTCATGTCCTTTTCAGTATAAAGAGCCTTTGCTTTGGCAATTAGCATCGAAACTGATATTGCCAAACCTTCTAATCATTTTGAAGAAGGTCAAACTAACATTCTTTTGGTCCATGAAAAGTTTTTCATAAAGCATTTCTCCATTTATTTTCACAGGATGAAGCAGCTTGTAAAACTGACAGTTTTTTGTTTTTATATATATATATATATATATATATATATATATATATATATATATATATATATAGAAAACTATGCTTCTTCCATTATTATATTCTTTCATTAGAATCAAATTACTTATTCCTTTATCTATATTCACAAGAATTTTATGTTTTGCACAAAAGTCAAGGTAATTCTCTGCATTTTTTAAACTCGGTGACATTATGGGCAAAAAAATATCTTATTCAAAAACAATTACAATCTGTACAGGAAGTCAAAAATTAAGTTATACATCACAACCTGTCTAAACCAAACATCTAAGATATTTGCTATTGAGGGTACTGTTCTGATTCGAAGAAGAAAAGGTTTCATATTCATGTCAACACAAAAGTTTTGATTTGAAGATGAGCCCTATTCGTCTATATTCGAGGAATTCTACATTATGCTATGTTTGCATTTGGGGAGTTCTACTGCGTGTGTATTATATATATATATATATATATATATATATATGCTCTTGTAAATAAATACATATTACAAAATAAAATCCTTGCATTTGCCTTGATAAAGTCCCACAAAGGATTAAACATGTCAGCCAAGTTTTTGTTTTTCTTCATTTAATAATAAACATGTTTATTTAGTTTTATACTGATCCCTTTCAGTTCTCTAATTAGTTTCTTGATGTTAAGATTAAATTCAAGGAAAGTGCTATAGGTTTTTCCTACCCAAGTACTTTCGATCTCCTCCAAAGGGGTAAATTATAAAGACACACTTATTGTAATTGTGATAAAATCTGCATTTTGGTGTGATGATGATCTTTAAAAAAAAAAAAAAAAAAACATGCATGAACATGCTCTGTTATAATTAATTTAAAATTTATCTATTGTATCTATGGAAATTTTGCAAAACAAGCGTCCCACTATGAGAGGGCTGGCTGGAAAATGGTAGACATGCAAAATGGCATTAGTATATAAATGTTATATGCACTTTAATGTTGCATCTTAACATCAAGAATTGGAAAGAATCAGTATAAAAATAAAGACAATATGCCTATATTATTCAATACAATATTTTTGAATGAAGATATGCTGCCTAAATAATATATATATATATATATATATATATATATATATATATATATATATATATGTACACACACACACACACATTGTAACAGCAAAATTGTCCAATTGTTATTTTTAAGCTCTGAACCATTGTATCTTAGAAATGATTAAAGATATCTTACTGGAATTCTCAAAAAAAAAAAAAAAAAAAAAATGAAAATTACTTACAATATAATACATTCCTTCTTGCCAGCAATTTTGATGGCACGGGTACACCAGTATATATTAATAATACCCACAGTACAGCTCTAAATATGATGTAAATTTATTTCACTAACTGGGTTGTATTCTTCAATTGTGTGTCTGTGTATGTATAAATAAAAAAAAAGAAAGTACTTGGATAGGAAAAAACTATGGCGCCTTCCGTGATGAATTTCAGCTTAACATCAAGGAACTAATTAGAGAATTGGAAAGGATCAGTATAAAAATAAGTAGACACAATATGTCTATATTATTCAATGAAACATCTCCATACAGGTTTAACTGAAAATAATTGATATGGTCTGTCTGCTTAAATTGTTTTTTATTCTATTTTTCCAATTTTTGTCACGAGCTGTGTATCGGGATCAAAATTTCAGCTAAGCTCTGGCCATATTCATAAATGAATATATCTACTTTCAGCAACTTTATCTGCCTACAACAAAACTCATCATCTAGGTTTTACTTCATCACCAAGAAAGTTAACCAATAAGGACAATGTAGTTAACTTAGCTATCACTGCAGATGAAATTACCAATGTCACAGTTCTACATCATCTAGAAAATGCAGACAATGAGGTTGGATTTTATGTCAATGTCTTCAAAACTGAATTCATAAGCTTCAACCCGCAAGGCTCAATAAAAAACTGTCTCAGGCAAATCAATAAAATCTGTTGAATCTTTAACATACTTAGGAAGTGAAATAAATTCTACTAAAAAAGCATGTGAAAATTTGCATAGCTAAAGCCTGTGTTGCCTTAAATAAAAATGGATGTAATCTGGAAACAACATCAAACAAAGCTTCTTTTATGTCACTGTAGAGTTGGTTTTAATATATGGTACCACTGCTTGAACATTGACTAAAAGTTTGACAGAAAGATGCTGAGAGCTATACTTAAAATCTCTGAGAGAACAGCAAATTAAATCACAGCTCTATGGACCCATACCTGATATTTGTACAACCTTACAAAAATGCAGAATGCACTTTGCAGGACGCTGCTGGTGAACAAAACAAGAACTTGCGAGTGATCTACTGTTCTAAACAACTAGCTATGGTGCAAGATGGGCCAGTTGCCAGCAATCACCTACATTGACCAGCTGTGTTAGAACACAGAATGCAACCCTAATGACCTCGATGCAGGACCATGATGGTTGACATGATAGACTCATAAATGTCAGAACTAGCTCAACTTAATACAATAAAACTTATACTACTATAGTGTAAAAAAAAAAAAAAAAAAAAAAAAAAAGATCCTTGAAAATAGCTAACAGTTTAACTGAAAGTGCTCAGAACTAACACATATTAGGATGATTTTTACATTCATTAAATCCAAAGAAAAGAAAACACTTGTACAAGGTGTGATGGATAAATTGTCATTTAAATTACACAAAAATGAAAATAACACCAACATCTCATTTTAACAGATATATTTACCTAAATTACACAAAAATATGTTTAAATACTAAAGAGTAAATTTATTAAAAAAAAAAAAAAAAAAAAAAAAAAAAAATCACCATTGGCTTCAACCATGGCCTCGAGACAACTTCGGAATCTCCTGCATTTATTATGGACAGTCAACTTGTTTAAGTTGGTGAGTGCTGCCATAATCCTTGCCTTCAGTTCATCTTTGGTGTTACAAGGAGAACTGTGTCCCACAAATAATAATCAAGGGGGTGCAGTCTGGGGAGTGAAGTGGTCAGATGTAAGGAGCGATGTGGTCGCAGAAATTGTCTGACTGCACCATGCTTGTGTGGCATGTTACAGTGTCCTGTTGCCAGACAAAATTTTCCATCAAACACCTTCTTGACCAAAGGGCAGCACTACCTCCTCAAAGCACTTGATGTAGGCCTCCACGTTGAGTCTGAGGTTCTGTGGGAAGATGAATGGAGGTGCAATGTCACCATTACTATTGAACTCCTTCATAATCACCATTGGACTCATCCAACTCTTTCCGAATCCTCTGTACTGTCTTCAGATTGACACTTAAACACTGAAATGTTCATAGCAGCACTTCTGACACAAATGCCAAGCAGTACAGCATGCAGTTCAGTTTCAAAATTTCTGGCATAGTGAATTGCTCTCTTCCTCACAGATGGTGCACAACTGACTCTACTACGCTGTGCAGTCAACAAAAAAAAAAAAAATACAATGCGCATGTGAAAATAAAAATATGAAATGACAATTTAACGATCACACACTCTGCATGTACACAACAAAACCATAATACACTATTTACATTATTCAGACTGTTGTCCTCATCTTGGTCACCATATTTATTACAACATTTCGGCTGTTGTACGCTCCAGCCTTCTTCAGGTGGTTGGAATGTCAAACTGCACCCTTTATTTTGCTCACTGGGGTAGACTGTTCTAGTTTCATGTGCCATGTTTAATGGATGTCAGTTATCAGTTATCTCCTGTTAATTCCCTTCTCCAAGTTCTCCACTGCCTTAACCAGGTATTGAACTCACACTCAAAGCTAGAACTGGAACTCTGGAACTAGAACAGTCTACCCCAGTGAGCGAAATAAAGGGTTCAGTTCGACATTCCAACCACCTGAAGAAGGCCAGCGTATACAACAGCTGAAACGTTGTAATAAATATGGTGACAAAGATGTGGACAAGAGTCCAAATAATGTACATAGCATACATAATACCTCATTTCAGAAATATAAACAGATACCAAAACCATAATAATAAGAATAATAAATAAACAAAGCTAATTGTCAGTCTTGTTAAAAAAAAAAAAAAAAGTGTGCGTGTGTGTAGTATTGCTCACTTTTTCTGAAGCCTATATTAACGGTGATAAATTCTAACAAGTCTGTTGGAATATTTGCCAAAGAATTTCCTGAGAGAAATATTTAATTTCATAGCAGCTTCCATGTGATGTGTATAATGAGAGTGTCAAAAGATACATTTCCAAATTATTATTAGAGTAGCAGATGTACCCAGCATTTCTCAGGGACTATTTTATTTTAAATAAGGATATTTTACTTATCAAAATAACTATACAAAGTAATCAGTTATACACTTTGTTGTAACCTAGAAAAGGTTTCTGAATGAGGAATAACCAAAACAGAGGTTGGAAATGAAATGGTAATTTTTATAACAACAACAAAATACAATACTCGCTAGTGGCGTGAAGTAGGTAAACCACTGCTAGTGGTGGTCTACTTAGACAGCATATTACTCCCATTTACAATAGTGTCCAAATATTTATGAGGATTGAGACATACACATTAGTGTTCATAGGTACAGTATATAACACACTATCTGAAGCTGATTTACCTCTAGAGAAAGATAAATAAATACACAACAGTAATTATTATATAGTGTTGATGACCTCAGTTGGTAAAATCAATAATCCAGCAGAGTTCTGGAATCAATAATGATCGAAAAGTCAGTGGTATAAGTATGCATAATGAAATGAAGAGATATAAAAGAAATACACATAATTAAGTGTTTTTTTTCTTTCTTAAAAAGCACAAATTTTACTTTCCCCTGTTCAGGGAAAAAAAAAATATAACAAATTTCCATGCATGGATTCAAAAGAGAAAGAAGGAAGAAGGGATGAATAATGATTACTCAAAAAAAAAAAAAAAAAAAAAAAAAAAAAAAAAAAAAAGGCTTTTTTTTTTTTTTTTGCTTTTTTTAAATGAAAGAAAACATTAAAAAAACAAAAAATAAAAATTCCTCTCTTGCTGAACAGATCTTCAATAGCAAATTCCCACTTCTTGGATTCATTTACTAAAGCAATTAAAAAAAAAAAAAAAAAAAAAAAAAATCCCCCAACAGAAAAGAAAACATTGTATTCACAATAAGCAACATTCCAATATATTGAATTGAAGGTAAGTAGCTCATGTAAATGTTATTAATTGTTGATACTTTCATCACCAACATATTTTTATCTCTATCTACATTTCTCTCTCTCTCTCATATATATATATATATATATATATATATATAAGTGCGCAGGTATGCAGAAAATAGAAAAGAACACGTTGGGTGCATAATCCGAAGTTCCTTAGTATTTTTGTTTTTATTTTTAAGAAGACAGTGCTCCATACAGAATTAGAGCTTATATTATATTTTTTGTTTAAAAATATGATTCCTTTGCTACATAAGAGTTCTCATGTTTCAAAAACGAGAGCAGAAACCATCCCAATAATTATTTATATATATATATATATATATATATATATATATATATATATATATATATATATATATATATATATATATATATATATATCTCACACAGACACACACACACATCTCTCTCTATTCATTGGTGGAAACAGATGAGCAATAAGAATATGAGATATCCCTAGACTGTGGCACAAGAACAATCTAACCCCACAAAAATTAATTAAAGAATTCAGTTGGTAATTCCTACATAGTACAGACTTGAGCAAAAATTGCAATAGGAGCACTGGTAAAAATGGTTACAGAAGACATTAGGTTTATAAGTCCCAGAAATTCATACACAGATGTTCTTAAGGACACATGGCACAGTGGCGTTAGTTAGATCCAGTGACAGGACCCAAACAGTTGTGAGTTCAATAACTGGTTAAGGCATTGGAGAGGGGAATTAACAGGAGATAACCGACATCCGTTAGACATGGCACATGGAACTAGAACAGTCTACCCCAGCGAGTAAAATAAAGGGTTCAGTTCGACATTCCAACCACCTGAAGAAGGCCAGAGCATACAATGGCCGAAACGTTGTGATAAACATGGCAACAAAGATGAGGACAATAGTCCAAACAATGTAAATAGTGAACTATTCCTTGGCATCGATGATCCACTTGCAGATGTCTTTAAGCACTGGTTTTCTCATTCATCCTCCTGATATGTAGGCATGATTTATTTCCCTTTGTTGCAATAAGCCATTAGATAGACATTATCTGGTAAACAAATATTTTGTTCGTTTTGAGTCCTGGAATAATAGGATAGAGTTCTTAACTAATGTATACGATGCAGACTTTTGGATATGATTTCTGATAAAATTATATACACAGGATTATGGTAATAATTATAATAATCAGAATATAATTAAATATAATTGGAATAAAGCATAGTATTCACTTCAGAAGTCTGCATTACTTGGCTCTGCAAATATACTGTGAAAGATGCTGTTTGAGCCGTACAACTTGAAGAACACTCATAATGCAAGCTCTCCAGTTGAAAATGAAAAACTATGTGGCAGAGATGATGATAATAATAAGGCTCATATTACCGCAAGAGGAGAAAAAAAAAAAAAAAGGCTAATATTACCGCACGAGGAGAAAAAAAGGCTGATATTACCGCACGAGGAGAAAAAAAGGCTGATATTACCGCACGAGGAGAGAAAAAAAAAAGGCTAATATTATCGCACGAGGAGAAGAAAAAGAGGCTAATATTACTACTGCATAAGGATAAAAAAAAAAAAAAGCTAATATTACCGCACAAAGAGAAAAAAAAAAAAAGAAAAAAAAAAAAAAAAAGAGGCTAATATTACCGCATAAGGAAAAAATATATTACCTTAAAAAATGAGAACAGATACTACACTTTGATCATAGTCTGATGGCTAGAGAGTGAAGAAAAGTATAACTCGTGCAGGACTGACTGCTCGACCAATGAATGCCAAATGTTTCCTTATAAGGAAACGGCTAATATTACCATATAACCGCTATATCATGAATTGTGAACCACATGATTGGAATCATATGAAGGTAATTACTGAAGTTTCCATAGTTTCACAACAAGACAATATTTCTTTAATTCTCTTAACGCCCACTAAGTAGCTTGGTAATAAGAAGTACAAAAGAAAAATATAAACTATCTTCCTTCCTTTTTTTTGTCTCTCAACTATACAATACAGTAGAGACAAAACCTGTCTCCTTTTCCCTTTGGGTCAAGCTTCTTGTCCCCCAAGCAAACAGATTTTTTATTCACCTGAATCATATGGCCTATCACAAATACATACTACAGCTAATTACATAGGAATATTTTCTTTTTTTTTTATGAGCTGTTTTGTTTTTATAAAATCAAATATAATTTTCAGGTCTGCTATATTTATGGGTTAAAGTACTCAATATCAGGGATAGAGTGTATGTAAATATAAAAATGGACATTGAAGTCAACACCCAGAGGCAACTGTTGCCTCTGGGTGTTGACTTCAATGTCCACTTTTTTTCTTTTTTTTTTTTTTTTTTTTTTTTACATCTCCATGTGTTGAATTCATTTACTATTAAAGTTCACAACTAAATGCCATAAAAATTATTTTCCATTACAAAATACTCTTTGCTGTTTGATACTATGGTAATAGGAAATATCAAGAGAAAAGTCATGAGGTATGCTGTATTAGGGTAAAAAATAAAAAATAAAAAAAAAAAAAAAAAAAAAGAGAAAAATCGCATTCAAAGAAAGTATCTTCCTTTCAAATAATATTTTTAACAGATAATATTTCAATTTATTTAATATATCTATAAAAATTGGTGTAATGTTTAGTGACTTGGAATGTGAAATTAGCAAGCCAAGATTGAATTCCAGTAAAGTTTGATATATTCAGTTTCTTGCAAATATTCTCGAGAAAGGTATGAATCCATCCCTTCATCCTTGGCTAAATAACAGGGCAGACTAAGCTCTTTAGCAGTGACTAGCAACCAGACTAGGAGAACAACTTTGAATTTCAAATCATATATAACCATGACACAGAAGTCATTGAAAAGATGAAATTCAGAATGATTCTTTAATCATGACTGTGTTCATGAATTATTACATATGACATTACATTACATATGAATTATTACATATGACATTACATTACATATGAATTATTACATATGACATTACATTACATATGAATTATTACATATGAATTATTACATTACATATGACATTACATATGAATTATTACATATGAATTATTACATATGACATTACATATGAATTATTACATATGACATTACATATGAATTATTACATATGACATTACATATGAATTATTACATATGACATTACATATGAATTATTACATATGCTATACTATGACATTACATATGCTATACTATGACATTACATATGCTATACTATGACATTACATATGCTATACTATGACATTACATATGCTATACTATGACATTACATATGCTATTATATTATTGCATTATTACCATATTCCCCTATGTATAATACGCACCCCTAAAATTGTGCTGAAAGTGTGAGAAAATGTCTCTACTGATGCATAATACGCACCCCTTGTTTAGTAATCAAACCCTATAAATTGTACCTCTCCAGTTTCATTATGGCCAGCATTTCCTACTCTTATTAAAAAAAAAAAAAAAAAAAAAAAAAAAAAAAAAATGGTTTTAAACATAGAATAATATTCTAATTTAGATTTATGAAAATTCTTATTTTACGGCAATTTTTTAAAGATTTTTTGTAGCTGTGTATAATACACACCCCTGATCTTGCTTATTACTTCTTAGAAAAAAATGCGTATTACACATGGGGAATTACGGTATATATTATTATCTTAAGAGATCAGTCATTAAATATTTTAATAAAGAGTAAGCAATAAATGTAATTAAGATAAATTAATGACTTATAATATATTTAATTAAAATATTATTTTCCATGTTTTTTTTTCTCTTCTACCCACAAGCCAAAGTGATGAGCAATTTTCAGGCCTCTAACAAAAAGTGTACCTTCCGATTTTTCTTACGTTTGATTCGAAATTCCCATCACCTGAAGGCCAAAACATTGTGAATGTGACAACAAAGATGAGCACAACAGTTCAAACAATGTAAACAATTTATTGATTAGATTTTATATTTACAAAATTCTAAAAACTAATGCAATTTTTATAATTTACCAATTTATAAAGAAATAAATATGAAAACAATTGTTTTTCATAAATTTAGAAATATTCACTAAATTATTAAAATATGTGAACCAACAATAAGGAAATTATTTACCATTTTATAAAGTTTGAATCAGTTGGCAATGTTTTATCAACCATTCCAATGAACAAATAAAGTAAATAAATAATCTAATAAGTAATGTTTATTATTTTTGTTCACAATTCTCAAGAAGAAAATGTATAAATTCACTTTCATATGTTTAGGTTTTATTACAATTCTAATCATTGCTTTTTAAAACAAACACCAAAGAGTGAAGGTAGATACAATAAAAGAAGTGTCATGGAAAAAAAAAATCCTTTGTCACAGATTTTTTGTACATGCCTGAAGATCCATGTTGGCTCAATAAATTTAAGCCTTTGAAATCAAACAGCCAGTATACCATCTGCTGTGCAAAAATGAATATTCTGTACTCATCAGGTGGTCAGAGTTCAAAGCATTAATAACTGTCTGAACTTCTGGAATGATGAGTTATTATTCCAATGAGACTAATGTCCTCATGACATTTTGGCAATTGTGCCCTCCGACCTTCTGGTGTGTTAATCCTACTAATTTTCCAGGAATCATAAACTGAACTCTTTATTTAATCTCTGTGGTCAGATTGTTCTTGTTCCACAGTCCATGTCTAGAGAGATATCATCTTGTTTTTATTTAGTACTGCTCAGTTATTGCTCTCCCTGTTTCCACCAATCAATAACCAACGGGATTTACAAACTGAACTCTTTATTTAATCTATGGGGTCAGATTGTTCTTGTCCTACAGTCCTTGTCTAGGGATATATCATCTTGTTCTTATTTAGTACTGCTCAGTTATTGCTCTCCCTGTTTTTATTGAGTTAGTAGCTTCATGGTTTAAAGTGTTGGTTGATGAAATTGGTGACAGAGCAATCATGAGTTCTGTCACTGGGCCAGGTAGTGCAAACTGAATCAGTGGAAACACTTTCTTTTTCTTTTCCTCCTCATTAAGAGTAGATAGGTTCACCTATTATCCAGTTCACACTCCTCCTCAGTCTTTTGAACAGTAGAGGTTTAGATCTGGTTTTTTGTTTAGGATTGGGTTTCCGGTTCCTTCGAAAGTCTACTTCAACTCTGTACTTCTAATGTCTCTGTTTGAATATAGAAATTTTATTTACTAATTATTTTTTTCCTCTCCTCAATAGAAGTAAATGGGTTCATCTATTGCCTGGTTTATACTCCTCCCCAGTCTTTAGTAGAGGTTTATCTCTTGTTCCCTGTTTATTATCAGATTTCAGGTTCTTCCTAAAATCTCATCATTATCTTCCACTCCTAGTAGCTCCTTGCATCTCAGTGATGTTGGTGCCTTGCTTTTTCTTTTCTTTTTTTTTTTTTTTTAGAGGGGTGTAAAGACGAACTTAAAAAAAAAAAAACAGTATTAAGAAAGCAAGATATCCCTAGACATGGACAGCAGGATGAGGACAATCTATTCCCATAGATTAAATAAAGGGTTCGTTTGAAATTCCGTGAAAGTTACCCTGACTATTAAGACATCTGAAGTAGGCTGGAGGGTCAGTCAGTTATGTGCCATGCGTGATACACGCTTAGGCGATCATGTATATCGATACATGACTGACGAGGCAGATTCTTCCCCCCCACATACACACATAGACATTAGGTTGCCATTTCTTTCTGCATAGACCAGTTGCCATCCAAGGCTATAGAACCCATTCTGTTCTGCTATTTATCCATAGCTGAGTGGCAGAAGAAGAGGATTCATACCTTTCCCAAGGGTATTAACACATAAGTGAATGTAATGAATTCGACTGGAATTCAAACTCGGCTCTCCAATTCCTCAATCCAATCCACTATCCATTACTCCACCGTGCCTCCTCTGGAGGCTAGAATAGCCAAAATGTTGATAAAGATGAGGACAGTCATTTGAACGTGAACAGTGTATATAATAATAGACAGTGTCTTCATTATGCAAGTTATTAATTTCAATCATTTTCATCAAAACTTTCACATAGATGTTGTGCATGGCACCAAACTCGTTTAAAAATATACACCATGTGTCGGTGTATACAACCACTTTCTCAGGCCAATGGTTAAAAATGGCTTTGAGTTAATGAAGCCTGTAGGTTTTATCTTAGCATGGATCATCCTTCTTTGAAAATTTCAGACAAGGGCTACAGAATCTCAAACAACTGCACCAAATAACAGAAACTACATTACTTGATGACTTTCAGCAATGGCAACAAATAAAATGGATAGCAAATATATCTTGAAAAGAAAATGTTGTAAACAAGATGTTGATGTTCCATGCTACTTCAAACAAAAAGGTTAGGAAGGAAGCCTGTATCACCATTGAAAAGTGATAGCAGCTACTGGACTTGAGAAATCTATTTTCTTGAGAAATCTATTTTCCTGAAAAATTGTTTTACTTAAAGAGAAAAAATTTATAAATTTCAACCGGAAGTAGTATTGGCTGCTCTATCAATGAATGCCGAATATTTCCTTATAAGGAAACTACACTACTAACTTTACTAAACTTTTTTGTTCCCTCGTATCTAGGAAATATCATTGGTACAATTAAGTTTTAGAATTAAACACTAAAGTCATTTTAGAGATTAAGAAGAGAAAATAAATCAAGACGTCTGTAAAATAAACAATGTGAGGTGGGGGGAGTAGTTTCGATCGATACAGCCATGAATTTTTTAAATCGATTTTCTTTTCTTTCATTAAGAAAAAAGATTTTTAAAAAAGAGCATTATTCATATCATAAGTACGCATATTTTTTTTTATTTTTTAACTGGTTTCATTTCAATTGTTGACGCTGTTGTTGTTCTTACTCAGGATAAAGAACACTTTTAAAAAGAAGATAGATTTAAAAAGATACAGTCATGTTTTAAATAAATAAAAAAAAATCTAAAAAAGGACTAATTGTCGAATACTGATATAGGGAAAGAAAGACTAAAATAGAATGTGACTGAAAAAATAACGTCAAAAATCTACAATAAAAAAGTCACTATAGGGGGGGAAAAAAAAGCAGAAAGACTTTCTACGTTTACAAGTCATTTATGTATGTTAAATTAATTTTTTTGCTTTTGCAGATTCAAAATTACTTATTAGAAAAATCAAAGAAGCCTAAAAGTGACAAAACAAAAGGTTTTAAAATTTATTTCGTTTCTGAAAGTTTGTATACGACAGGTGTCCAGGTAGATTTATTAGATTTTTTTTAAATATTAAAAAAAAAAAAAAAAAGCAATCAAAATTTTTGTCAATAGCAAAAAAAACAAAACAAAAAAAAAAACACTGATTAACTAAGACACGTATCAGTAATTTTTATGGCATGTCAATCGTTTAGGGTTAATTTAAATCATTTCTTTATGAGACACCCAGTTAGGATCGAAATCACCACTCAGTAGTAAATAGTCAACCGAACTAGCATCGACAGAATTAAAAATCGTCTCACTAAATTTAACTGATGTCAAAGAAAAAAAAAAAAAAAAAAAAAAAAAAAATCACCATACTTTTAAATTTAAAGTAAAAATGATGACTCCTAAACAAGAAAGTAAGGAAAAACTTTCATTTTAATTTAAAGTGTGGGTTTTACGTTTACTTACAAGGTTCAAATCTTTCGACTACTACAACTATGTTAATAATGCAATTACGAATTGAAAAGGTAACTGTACCACAAAAAAAGTAGTGTGTACTGAGGGTTTTTTTTTACAAATGTACTGGGTAACACCCAGGTAAGAAAGTGTGTGCATGCCCGAAATAAATTTGACACTGGACTAATTGTTTTTATCCATAATCATCTAAGTTTTTATTTAAAAAAAAAAAAAAAAAAAAATTTTTTTAACCAAATGAATGAGCCAATGTCTTTGACATCATTCAAACGACATAAATTTTTGTAACAACCGCCCCACCCACAAAAAATATCAAAAGTTACTATTGTTTTTTTTGTCAAACACTGTGTTTGATTGCACTTTCAAATATAAGTAAGATTTATTTAATTTTTTCTTTTTTTTTTTTTATCTGATTCATTCAGCTATTGGCTACTCTGGAGATTTTACACGTACGCGCACAAAATAAATGTACCGACAACCGTTGAAGAAAGACTGGAGAGAGAGAGAAGAGGAAAAAAAAAAAAAAAAAAAGATTGATCCTAGATTTGAGACAAGTTCAACTTTCTTGCCAAAAACGATGAAAAATAGTATTTATTTTTTAAATCAATAAAGAACACGATATACAGCAGATGATCAAAAATACTTTGATCTTAAATTCTTAAGACTTAAAAAAAAAAAAACTTATCCAATACCAAATGACATGATGAAAAACTCCTTAAATTTTTTTTATTATATGAAAAACACAAATGCAGTGTAACATTTTAAGAAGAAGACCGCCTATCTCTGTGTACTGTAAAAATGTTTGTCCGGATTTTAATGAGATTTGCAAAGAAGAGTACATTTTTATAACTAAGGGTCATCAATAGTTCAAAAAGTAAATAAAAAAAAAAAACTATGTGCTTACTAGTATTCACAATTTAATTACAAATTCGTCTCTTAAACAAACGAACTAAAGGGTGGTATCGAAAACTGGCTTAAAAAAAAAAAAAAGTTTCTGGTTTTTGGGTAATAAAACAAAGGTTCAACAAACCCAGAAAGAAGCGAATGAACCAATTGCACGACATTTTACAAACAAAATGAGTCTCTACAAGCAGTTAGGGTTTTTACAAGACGAAAACATTTTTGATATACTTTGAAAAACAGGAAAATAATTAAAAAAAAATATCAAATGTTAGTTAAAATCGAAACTCGGACCCCAGCTGATATGTTCAACATGGCCGAAATAATGTATAATTCTGCAGCCTTTCAATAACTTTACTAACACGATCAAAAATACTGAAGCAACCGGCAAAAAAAAACAAAAAAAAAAAAAAAAAAAAAACTGCCATTTTTATTTATATTACAAAGAAATCATTAAAAATAAAAACTTAAATATTAAATCCGTCATGGAATTAAGGTGATTTGCTTTAGTTTTTTTGTGGCAAATTTTTTTTTTTTTTAATAATACTATTCCTCTGTACTGTTTAAATTAATAGCGAATCGTTTTACGATTGTAGGTACTATCAGAATTCTAAATTATTAACTATCATTAAGAAGAAGTGTGATTTGGAGTCTTTAAAAATCAATCATGCGTTTAAAACTTAATTTTTGCATTCAAATTGAATCCTAAAAGTAAAATGTCAGAATTTTTTTTTAAGTGGACAGTCTAAAAAAACCCGTTTTTTAAATGATTTGTTTTTCTCTTTTAACATAGCAATGATAGAGCTTTATTTTTAGAAAGAAAAAAAAAAAAAAAACTTCATCTGGTCACCTGGGTTATTTTGGGTAACTAGTGTTTTGAAGGCCGTAGGGACCCACAAATTTAAGAACGGTTACTTCAACCCCTAAGGAGAAAAAGAAAATACAAAAAGACCTCCCCGACCATATACGTTTTAAAACAAAAAGTAATCATTTAAAACTACATTTTTTAACATTGAAATTAGTAACGAAGTCAATTTCCATAAAAATGGTTCACTGTCAGTCTAGGTTTCTTCTCTATGAATTTATCGAAGACCCTTCGATCCTAAACCCAATCAATGTCGGATCAAAATGTCTATCTGCATAATCATTTTTTCCTCCGTTCTTTACACATGAATAAATGACAAGAATTCGTTTTTAAACTTCAATCACTCAATTATTTTAATTTTTTTTTAAAATTCTAATTTCATCGCCTTTTATGAATTTTTTCGCACCTAAGAACTTAAAATCACTTTTTATTCAAAAGCTTTCTTCATTCTTCATTGACGTCCACAAACTACAGTGACAAGTATAGATTTCTGAGTCAAAGTATCTCAATATTATTATTATTATATGTATATATTCGAATTTATCAATTTATTTCTAACAAAAATTTACTTTTTTTTTTTATTTTAGCTTAAGAAGGAGATTATCTTTCCCCCGTTGTGGCTTTTATCTAGAAAATGGCCTTTTAAAACGGCTTTTTTACTGTTTTTTTAATGTTAGTAATAAGATCGGAGTATATCACCGCCGGAATCGTAAAATAAGTCGTTAAATAACAAATTATTTGATCTGTTGTCTGTTTTAGGTTAGAAACGAAAGCGAAAAATAAAACAAAACACGCACTTTAACATACACAGACAACCGACTGCAGTGTAAACCCTAAACCACACCCAATAGGTCCTTCCATTCATCAACCCTTTGCCCTTAGGTTCGTATGTTAAGACGTAGAGAGAAATTAAATTATCTCAGTTATTCGGTTAAAAAAAAAAAACAAAAAAAAACTAATCACTTCTAAGTTATAAATAGTGTTTAGTTTACCGGTTACACAGTATTGGGTACATTTTTAAAAAGAAAAAGACTTCTTTAACAGGTGGCTGATTGGTAAAAAAAAAAAAAAAAAAAAACTGCTATAGAAAGAAGGTTCAGATTAAAAGAACATGTTACAACACTTCCAAGAAACAAACAAAAAACAGTTTTGAAATTCTAGACAAAATAATAAATAAAAGATTTATTTTCGGCACAAAAATCTAACCACCAAATAAACTGGGACGAGACCCGTACAACCGATTATGTCCAAATTGACGAGGAGAGTTACAGTCCTTGGGGGATAGTTTTTAATTTAAATGTCCCAATGAAACAAGACAAAAATTTATTTCAAAATAATAAAAACTGACAGCAATAAGAAAAACTAACATTAAAAATGAATAGAAACTCAATATCATTTTAACAGTAAGTTTATTAAAGTGATTATAACCTCTTAATTGGATCAAACTAATTATAAAAAATAAATAAAATGTCTACACAAACAAACTAACCTGGTTAGTTGAAAAGAAAAAAAAAAAGCAATATTTCATAACATTATTTAAATACAAATGAGAATTTTTCTATTCAGGTAGAAAAAAAAATTTAAAAAATAGTTTTTCGGTATTTAATTATAAATTTACTTAAAGCGTCGTTTTTTGTTGTTTTTTTGTAATTTATTTCAGAATCAAAGTGAGTAGATAAAATACCTTTCTGGTTTTGATGTGATCTCTTTCAAATAATAATAAAAAAAAAACTAGGTTAGTTAAATACAACGAAACGTGACAGTGGTCTGGAGAGAAAAAAAACACACCTTTTCTTTCAGATCAACGGTGATAATTACTGAAGATATTTAAATTATTAAATTAATAAAGAAAAGTAAACAACAATAACAACAAAAGTCAATTGAATAACTTTTTTTTTTCTTTTTTCTGGTACTGTAAGGAAAATTAAGAATTGACACCTAGACTCTAGAGTCTAGAGACAAACTAACTGTAACAACTTTCCTGGAATCAATTATTGAAAACTTGAAAGTTAAGAAGACTAAGAGATGAATAATAACCGTTGTTTTTTTATGTTTTAATTGCTGAGCCTTTTCTAATTTAATTTTAGTAGCATTTTAAAACAAAAGCAAAATAATAAAAGATCACCTGAACAAAAAATATATTGATTTTTATGTCATTTAAAAAAGTGACTTTGACGTTTTTAAAAGGAAACTAATTTAAAAAAGAAAAGAAATAAAAAATTAAAAAAAAAAAAAAAGGCATACCACATAAAGATTTGAAAACAAAGTCATGTAACATTTTTATAAGAGATAAAAAGAAAAGGTATTTAAATTTAAGAAAAAAAGAAGTTTTCTACCTCTCCACGACGACTTTGGTCAGCCGGTCGGCAGATCAGTGCTGTTTCCCCAACAATAACAGCACAGTCTTCAACAAAACAGCATTCAGGGTAGTTGGGGTCAGTTTCCAGAGTGACCACACGCACTCCACACTTATCCAGGACTTCGACCAGATTCTGTTGTTCCCGGCGGAGAATTTCCAAATTCAAATTCTTAGCTTTCCCTTTGGTTACGAGAGAATCTGGCACAGATCTCATAATAGCAAAGTTATATTTAAACGACATTATTATTATTTTTTTAAGGTTCAGCAATCCTTTATGAACAAACTTCTTTTTTTTCTCTTTTAAATTTGTAATTTCGTCCAGAAAAAAAAATGATAGATAACTCAAATTGTCTTTTAAACTCGTTTACGTTTTATGTAATTTTTAAAAACGTTTTTAGCAATAACTTTTTTTTTTAACACCTAGCTTTTAACAAGATGAAACAACGAAATGGTATTCAGAAATCTATTTCACTTCCCTTCTTTTTTTAAATTAACAAAATATATATATATGATATCATTAACAAAAAAGGTGTCGATATATAATGCTGGTCGGGTGTGTAGAGCACCGACTAGCAAAATTTCAAGACTGGTCCTCGACTTTGCGTGGCTGTGGTGAATGAATGTGTGTGTGTCAATATATTGATATAAGAGAGAGGGTAGTGAGAAGAGAAAACAGTGTTTAACAAAAGGAGTGAGGGAGGGCGAGAAAGAAAAAGAAGAAGAGACCACGCCGCTGATGATACTACTGCAATTACCACTGCAATCGGGCTTCCAAGCTCTACTACTGCTGCTGCTACTGACAGCGATCTCAGTCTTCCCTGCTGTTGTTTTTAATCGCTGGAGCTAAACTTGACAATGTTTCTTTTTTTTTTTTTTTTTTTTTGTTTTGTTAATATTTGTTTTCCCATGATCCTTGACTGTAGTAATAAGAAGAGACATCGGTGGAAAGGCGGTGGAAATAAAAAATATATATAAACAGAATTATTGATAAAATAACGGGACTTTTAAAAAAAAAATTAACTTTTTATTTTATTCCGTTAATTTTTTTTTTTAAATCCTTGACTCCCAGTCGCGCCAAAAACAACAACCTTCAAGGTCCAGAGTTTGTTTTGTTTTTGGTTTTTCGTTTTTGTCATCCCCACGAATACTGTTAAGTGTTGTTTAAATTTAATATTTATTTTATTTTATTTTTTGTGACTTGTTATTGATCAGTATTTTTACGACGAACATCCCAAAATAAAATGAATGTTTAGTACTCAGTCAGTACATCAGTGGCGGGTCTTCCGAGGCAAGGTACGCATTGCTTACCTTATAAAAATTATTAAACTAAAAAGACATCTTTCTTTATTATTAAGTTTAATTGTGTCCTATAGTAATTTAAGGAAACTCAGTGAATTTATTTTATTTTTATTATGAACACTTGAAACTTGTCAGCAGACATTCGCCTTCAAAAATTTGTGCATCTGATATGCAAAATTCAACTTGTATAATCTCTTTCGTTTCCATATGATGACACTTCCAAACGAGATATAGGGGAAATTTAGGGAAAGATTAAAGTCAGGCAGTATGTATGTAGTGTTCAATAGCAGCTGCTGCTTGGTGAAAGAAAGTGACCCAATAGATTGTGCTTTTTTCATATATTTTGCCTGTAGTAAACATTTTATTTCTCTTTTTTTTTATTTCAGCTGAATTTGTTACTTATTATTGTCATTAATAAACGATGACTATGGAATTTAAAAGGTTGCATGTTCAGTATATTTTAGGAGAGTGCGTGTTCATATGCAAACAAAGCAGAAGCACAAAAAATAGACCATTTATTCTCTTTTTTAAAAAAATAAACTGTAATGAAACAATATTCTCAATATCTCTTGAGCATATTCATTTTCTTTTTGGTCCAGCAGTTTGGTTAAGTAAGTATAAACACTGTTATAATGGTTGCACTCAAGTCAGCCTTGTGCAGAGTTGGAATGACCAAAGAAAAACTTATCTTACTTCATTGGTGGGGTGTCGGCATTGGTATAAAGGTCGAGCTCAAGTTAGCCTGGCACAGAGTTGAAACGACCAAAGAAAAAGTTGATTTACTTCATAGGTGGAGATTTTGGAAGACGTGTGAATGCCATGTGCTAGAAAGTGGAAAGATAAATGTTCGGTTGTGAGCAAACTGGGGAAATGAATGTGTCCCAGAGGGCCGTCCCTTTTTCTACATCTGCTACATCTGGGAGCAAGGAGGAAAAAGAGAGGAAGGAAAATATTTGTCTTTTTATAGACTTACCCATCATCACCTAAGAGCATTTGACAAATTAAATCATATTTACAGTTCCATTACTACTAGCATCATGAGAAAAAAATTTTTCTTTTTTTTTTTATTATTTATTATTATTATTATTATTATTATTATTATTATTATTATTATTCTTTTATTTGTTGATTTTAGTTCATTTTCCCACATAATGGTTAAGGCAGTGGTGGCAACCTCAATTTCCAGAAACTGGTTCTTAAAAGGCAAAGGTAATCTTTAGGAACCTATTCTGCTTATTTTCTTTTCAATCTGAGAATGGAAAAAAATCAATTTATAGTATTAAAAAGAATTAAAACCATTTTGATAATTTAATAAAAACATTTATTTATTACTAGCTTAAAAGCCGCTGTATTAAGCAGCATTTAAGCTAGCTCCTGCAGAGGGCTCTTGATTGGGCCTTTGGATTATTCATGAGTTTGAGAGTCCTTAAGTCTTTGCATATTCTCAACATTTGAAGTTTTTTTTTTTTTTTTTTTTTTTTCTAAGCGTTTCACTCCAAGCAAGGCGGGAAGCCACTAAGACGCAAGGGGTTATAGAAGATTTGGAGCAAGATCAAATAGGAGTGATAGAGGAAAGGATGAGGAGAAGGATAGTGGATAGATCAAGGCAACTGGAGATGTCAATTGACATTACATTTGAATAGCTGGAGATTATAGCTCTCAGGGAAACTGGAATAGAGAAGGTAGTTCCACAGGTGAGAGGTGCAAGACATGAAGCTATTGGAGTAGAAGAGACGGCTACATTTAGGAGTTTCAACAGTGAAAGGGAGTATGATACTTTTTGACTCTAGTGTCATCAGCTGTGTTCTGCTTTCTTAGTCACATTTGAACTGAATCACTACAGTTCCAAAGATCCAATGGAAGATCTATCAAATTTATAACTAGAAGATTTGCCACATTTTTAACTTCAAAACAGTAGGGGGCATATGTCTATTAGAGTTTTATTAGGTGTGTGCGCAAATGTAGCATAACTACCATTTTGCCTAGACTATCGGTTATTAATATAGAAGATTATTTTGAGATAATCCAACAACCAGTTCACTAAGCTTTTATAATTTTAAGAATTGGTTCACACAAGGAATGCTACCACTGGCTCAAGGATTAATTGTGAAGAGAATTAAAAGTTAATATTTTTAGATGGCGACTTATGTAGATTAATGGTTCATTACCTAAGAAAAATTTGGAAGAAAATTTTAACAATCTTAAAATATTCAAATGAATTCAACATTTATTTATTTAATTTACAAAACACGAGAATCAAAATATTTATCACATTAATAAAAGGCATTAACTTTAGTTGGGATCATCAAGTCAATGTAAAAGATCCTTTATGTAGCTGCATAGTACGGGCTTTGCCAGGGCTACATACAGTTTCAAATTCAGAGTTTTTCCTTCTCCTAGACCAGTTGACACCCAAGGCTATAGGACCCAGTTTGCCCTGCTATTTATAGAATGTGCTTTGCCATGACTATATACAATTTTGAATTTGGAGTTGTCTTTTTCTTAGACTGTTTGCCACCCAAAGCCAAAAAATATTTTTAGATCATAAGAATATTTTTTAGATAACAATGATTCACTGGTACAAGTCCTACTATTTAACCCATATCTTGAGGGAGAACAGGTGGATTCATACCTTTCCCAAGGGTATTGGTGTGTATAAGTGAATATAATGAACTCAACAAAATTGGAACTCAGCTTTCCGATTTCCAATTCTGAGCTGTTATCCATTACACCACCCACACATTCAAACTTAGATCACCTAGTATTCCAAAGCAGTTACCTATCTGAGTACTGACCAGGGTCGATGTTGTTTAACTTTAGTGATTGTAAACCCAAAATGTTCATTTAGAATTGTGAAACTTCATCCAAATTATAATTTATTCAGTCAAATCATATGCTTGATTGATTTGTTTTTTATGGCTTATCAACCCTCTGTGGGTTATTTAAAGCTGAGGCATGTTCTGAAGTGTAGGAGGTTGATTCCAGTACCCTGTGTTTACAAGTGGTCACCCATCTAAATATTGATCGGAGGCTTATGGCCATATCATGTTGAAATATTGCTTCCTTTTTAAGATCACAGAAGTTAAGCAACAGTGAGCCTGCTCAGATGGGTAACTGCTTAGGAATACCAAATTGGAATTGTTAATCAGAAAGGTAAGTTCTAAATTCAATTAGGTTTGTTTTATTAACTTAAATGCAAATACCCTTGGGAAAGGTATGAAGCTGTTGGGGACATGCAGAATTTATTAATTATGCTTGAAAGAATCAGAAGGAATTTGTGTAGGTTGCGTGACTTTCTGCATCCACAACAAATAAATAAACAAAATTTAAATACGATTAAGATCAAGACATATTCAATTAGAAACTAATAAAACATTTATATACAATTCAAAACAATATACAAGCAGGATAATTGGTATATGTTATGTTGGCAAAAATGTGTATGATGTTTTAGGTTTCAGAATGTCTCTCTTTGTAATCGTTCGTTCATTTGCAGTCCGTTTTAGATTTGTGTTGGTATTAGAATTGTCAATATTAAGTGTCTTTTTACTAGGAGTTCTTAAGGAGCGCTCTACCTTTGACTGTAATGTTTTTAAGGTCGTTCGCACATGGATGTTTACTTAATAGGTAGTGAAAATAATTCACTTTGGATAAGCAATGTTCGAGAATCGATGTTCACAGAGTTGGTTGATTTTAAATTGTGAGTGAGTCAGCGTTGATGTACCTTTGCGCGGTAATATCACGATTTTGAGTGACGTGGAGTATGTTGACAATTTCTCTGTGGGAGTTCGTTACTGACTGCTTGGGTCAGACGACGTTTTCTTTTATAAGTTCTGAAAGTCCAAAATCGGCTCACAGAGTTTTGGCGCAATTTCGCTTTTGCACGTGAACTTTCAGACTATCGTCATTAACCAATGAGATTGGTTGATATGCCTAGTACGGTTTTTATTGGTTGAAGTTTTCCGTACGTAGGCGTAAGATATAGACTGTTCAGTTGCTAGGGGAGATAGGTAAGAAAAAGACAAGTCTACAAAGCCACCTCTTCTCCCCCCACCCCCGCCAGCTATGGGTCAGTTAGTAAGACTTGTATCACTAAATCATTACACTGAAAAATCCTTACACTCTAAAAATATTTTCTGGCTTTAAATAACCTGCAAAGGGTTGATAAGCCATAGAAAATGAATCACTCAATAATTACTGACCAGCCTTGACACTGGTTAACTTTGGTAATCAAATCAGAATCTGTGTTTTCAGTGGGATTTTATTGTAAGCACAAGTAATAAAAAATCAAAATACTATTTTAGCCATGTAACATGGCATCTCATTATTTAAAAAAAAAGATATCGCTGAGAAAAGAACATTGGTAAGTGGTCCTTATGATCAAGATTTTGATCTTTCTAAAGAAATTCCAGTCGAGATTTTGCAAGAATCCAATGTCATAGAGTTAAACACAATGGCTGGAAACTCTTGTAGAATTTGCAACAACAAAGAAATATAAACAAGGATGCAGTATTGTTCAGCAGAGTGTAACAAGTGCACAATGAGTGTGAAACTTTGACATTATTCATGCTTTTTCACAATAAGTTCATGGCTATATACAACAATGCATGACAACGATCTGTGAAGAGAAGAATAACAATAAAGGACATTAGAAACAGGCTTTGCAACATTTTATCATTTTTTTTCACCGTAAAAAATTCTGATCTAGAACATAAGAAACATGCTTGGTAGAGTTAACAGACAAACTTGAACCTTAGTGCCAAAAAAAGAAATGAACGCTCAAAAGAAGTTTTCTTCTTGACACCACTATTTTTTAATTGCCTTTACTCTTCGGCAATGTTTATTGCTTTAAAAAGCGATGATTAGAATTGTAAAAACGTAAACATGATGAAAGTGAATTCATACATTTTCTTTGTTCTTGAGAATTTACAACAAAAATATTGAACAATATTTATTTATTAGATTGTTTATTTACACTATTTACCATATTATTTATTGAAATGGTTCGCAAAACATTGGCTAATTGTAAATTGATTTGAACTTTATAAAATAGTAATTTAGTAAATGTTTATAAATTTATGAATGAAAAATTGTTTTCATATTTATTTCCTTATAAGTTGATAAATGTTAAATATTGCTTTGCAATTCTGCCGAACTTGTTCGTTCGTGCCTGAAAAACAAACAGTGTGTCAAAAGGACAGTTTTTTCATTGACACCACAATTATTTTAATTACTTTCACTCCTTCATAATGTTTATTGTTTTAAAAAGTGATGATTAGAATTGTAATAAAACCTAAACATATGATGAAAGTGAATTTATACATTTGTTTTTGTTCTTGAGGATTTACAACAAAAATATTAAACACTATTTGTTTATTAGATAGTTTTTTTACACTATTATTTATTGAAATGGGTTTATTTTTATAAATTTATGAATGAAAAATTGTTTTTGTTATAACCTAGAACAGGTTACTGAATGAGGAATAATGAAAATGGTGGTTGGAAATGAAATGGTAATCTTTATAACATCAACAAAATACAATACTCGCCAGCTGTGTGAAGTAGGTAAACCACTGCTAGTGGTGCACTACTTAGACAGCATATTATCCCCACTTACAATAGTGTCCAATGTATTTATGAGATTTGGGACGTATCCATTAATCTTCATAGGTGCGGTATTTAACAGTTTTTATATTTATTTCTTTATAAGTTGGTAAATATTGCATTGCATTAGTTTTAATTGTACTAGTTTTTAGAATGTTGTAAATATAAAATTATTCTTGTAAATAAACAAATAGTGTTTAATATTTTGGTTGTAAATTCTCAAGAACAAAGACAAATGTATAAATTCACTTTCATCATATGTTTAGGTTTTATTACAATTCTAATCATTGCTCTTTGAAACAATAAAAATTGCTGAGGAGTGAAGGTAGTTAAAATAATAGAGGTGTCATGGAAAAAAACATTCTTTTGACATTCTGTTTTTTGTAGGCACGAAGGCCCAGGTTTGCCGGTTAAACAATAGAATAGTTTTAAGAAGTAAAGACAAGTTAAAAATTACTACCAAAAGAAAAACTAAAAGGTTGTGGAAGTCGCTGTTAGGTTAGGGGGTCACTAGTGTTTGAAGATGAGAAAGCATCAGTGTTGACAAAAAAAATCTAAATGTGTCAAATTGATTGAGAAAATAGACAAACAAAAGAGTGAAACAAAATGTTATAGAAATTTTGGCAAACTTGTTCCTTCATGCCTGCAAAAATTTGTTTTGTTTTACGGCATATCGACCTCCATGAGTTATTTAATGCTGACAAAATTTTTTATTGCTGGTAATATTTTGTTTTGTCAAAACTCTGTTTCTGGTAATATTTTTCCTTCAAAATTGTATTGATGGTAATAATTTTTTCAAAAAAAGTATTGCTTGTAATAGTTAACTATTTGCCCATAGCTGGGACCCTAACAAGTGCTACCACCCCGGGTCAGGGTGGACCTAGGAACACCAGCAATTAAGAGGTGGTTCCACGCTCCACAAAACCTCCTGATCAGAGGCCTTGCTGCTGGATGTAGTTTATTGTCTTACCCAGGACATGGATGTAGTTTAATGTCTTACCCAGGAAACCTGCAAAAAGAATGGTGTGTACAAAGGACAGCTTTTCCATTGACACCACAATTATTTTAATTACTTTCACTCCTTCATAATGTTTATTGTTTTAAAAAGCGATGATTAGAATTGTAATAAAACCTAAACATATGATGAAAGTGAATTTATACATTTTCTTTGTTCATAAGAATTGACAGCAAAAATAATGAACACAATTTATTTATTAGATTGTTTATTTACACTATTTATTACATTATTTATTGGAATGATTGGCAAAACATTGGCTAATTGCCAACTGATTTGAACTTTATAAAATGGTAAATAATAATGATTTCCATACAGTTGGTTCACATATTTTAATAATTTAGTAAATGTTTATAAATTTATGAATAAAAAATTATTTTCACATTTATTTTTTTATAAATTGCTAATTGATAAATATTGTATTACATTAGTTTTAATTGTATTAGTTTTTAGAATGTTGTAAATATAAAGTAACTCTTTTAAATAAAGAATCTAATAAATAGTGTTTAATATTTTTGTTGTCGATTCTCAAGAACAAAAAAAAATCTATAAATTCATTTTCATATGTTTAGGTCTTATTACAATTCTAATCATCACTTTTTCCAAAGATAAACATTGCTGAGGAGAGGAGGTAGTTAAAATAATAGCAGTGTCAAGGGGAAAACAGTTCTTTTGACACTGTTTTTTTTGCATGCACAAAGGTCCAAGTTTGCCCGGTTATATTTGTTTGTGGTGTGTAATAGCAGTGATGTAATTGAATATCCTTTAATATCTGTCTATATTTCTGAGATGAGGTATTATGTACACTATTTACATTATTCGGACTATTGTCCTCATCTTTGTTGCCATATTTATTACAACGTTTCGGCCTTTCAGTATCTGTCTATATTTCTGAGATGAGGTATTATGTACACTATTTACATTATTCGGACTATTGTCCTCATCTTTGTTGCCATATTTATTACAACGTTTCGGCCTTTCAGTATCTGTCTATATTTCTGAGATGAGGTATTATGTACACTATTTACATTATTCAGACTATGGTCCTCATCTTTGTCGCCATATTTATTACAACGTTTCGGCCTTTCAGTATCTGTCTATATTTCTAAGATGAGGTATTATGTACACTATTTACATTATTCGGACTATTGTCCTCATCTTTGTTGCCATATTTATTACAAAGTTTCGGCCTTTCAGTATCTGTCTATATTTCTAAGATGAGGTATTATGTACACTATTTACATTATTCGGACTATTGTCCTCATCTTTGTTGCCATATTTATTACAAAGTTTCGACCTTTCAGTATCTGTCTATATTTCTGAGATGAGGTATTATGTACACTATTTACATTATTCGGACTATTGTCCTCATCTTTGTTGCCATATTTATTACAAAGTTTCGGCCTTTCAGTATCTGTCTATATTTCTAAGATGAGGTATTATGTACACCATTTACATTATTCGGACTATTGTCCTCATCTTTGTTGCCATATTTATTACAAAGTTTCGGCCTTTCAGTATCTGTCTATATTTCTGAGATGAGGTATTATGTACACCATTTACATTATTCGGACTATTGTCCTCATCTTTGTTGCCATATTTATTACAAAGTTTCGGCCTTTCAGTATCTGTCTATATTTCTGAGATGAGGTATTATGTACACCATTTACATTATTCGGACTATTGTCCTCATCTTTGTTGCCATATTTATCACAACATTTCGGCCATTGTACGCTCCAGCCTTCTTCAGGTGGTTGGAATGTTGAACTGAACCCTTTATTTCACTCACTAGGGTAGATTCTTCTAGTTCTACATGCGATGTCTAATGGATGTCAGTTGTCAGTTATCTCCAGTTAATTCTCTCCAAGTTCTCCACTGCCATTGAATTCACATTCTTTGGGTTCTGTGACTGGATCTAACCAATGCCTTTATCCATTGTGCCAAGTGAATATCCTTTGACGTACTGTTCTATTATTATCAGGTGGTACTTTTATTGGACCATCTTTCCAGTTCTTATTCTATCTACTTATTCATGTGAAAATTCTGAAAAAATTGAAATTCTAAGAACTGTTCCTTTAGAATTTGGTAACTGTTGAGGGGTCCACCCCTTTTTATACAAATAGACTCACCCAGCGTATACTTATACTACTGCTAGTGAATACCCAAGGATTCGAGTTGAGTGATAGAGTAAAAGGTTGTAGGTAACCAGAAGAGTGAGGGTGAGGTAATGGGCGTTGTAGGAGTCATAGTGAGCGAGCACGTAGACTCAGTAAGAAGTCATACAGCGATACTTCAATACCAAAGACTGTATAGATATTTTGCTACTAACCCGTATTCCTGAAACTACTAACCTGCATTACCAGTTTGCATTATTACGTTAATACATTATTTTCATGTATTCATTCCTGGCATTTGTTATAAATTGGTACCGGATTCCATCCCAGAATCCACAAGAGTAACTTATTTAAATCATAACAAATTGAAACAAATTGAGAGAAAAAAGGATAGCCATTAATAAGAATAGACAGATTTGACTAGCGTCAGGTTCAGGCTCCTCCCCAGTCTTTTGAACACAAGTAGAGGTTTATCCATTGTTTCTTGTTTAGGATTGAGTTTCTGGTTCCTTGTGAAAACTTTCCCTGATTTTTCGATTCCAGTGATTTCATACATCTTGGTGGCATTATCTCCTTGCTGGGGAGAGCACTTAATCCTCTTGAACCTTGTACAGAGTGAAAGAAAAAAGTTCACTTCGGACATCATGTGGAACAAGGCAGGTCATCAACTTCAGAGAAGGCATTTGACATCAAGAAGAGAACACCAAAGAAGGCAACAGCTACCAGCCAGCTGCAGAGAGACCAAAAGTTCAATCAGAAATTCTCCTGAAGCTTAAAACAAAAAAATTTTGAAGAAATATTCCCAAGCACGAACTTTGTGAAGTTAAACAGGGCTTTTTTTCAAATAAATTATTATGAAAGTAAGTTTTTTCAGGTTTTCTCAAAGGTTGTTGCACATTTCTTTTTAACAGCCATCAAATATTGTTTCTTCTTTTGTCAGTTACAAAATCCTTGTTTTTCCCGAGCTGTAATTTTCTACTTTTCGTTAGACAGCCTTGCAACTATTATCGTACCTTAATGGGTGCACAAAAGGAAATTTTTGTGCAAAGTTTGTATTTGTAACTTTTTTGTGATTATATAAACAAACTTATTTTTCCTATTGAAATTTTATGCAGTGGTATTCTTGTTTAATAATGTTGGGCCTCTTATTATATCTTGGTATTTCTACTACATTTTATTGTTTGACACGAGAACTTCGATTAAGTAGGAATAAAATTGTTAAAAGAAAGATTAGAAAAAAAAAAAGGAGTATTGCTGACACATCAGGTCTGGAGATACTCAATCCTCACATTCTATGATTGTTAGAAAAAACAACGGCAAAAAGAAAGGGAGAGAAAAAGAACTCACCATCAACTGCAAAAATGACAGAAAGTATGGTCATCAGCAAGAAAAAAAAGCCCTAGATAAGAGTTAAGAATTGGAGATATAAACATCATGACATCCTAGACAGGGTGGTAGAGGAAAGAGAGAGAAAAAGGACTAACCATCAATGGCAGGAAGATGGAAATATGGTCATCAACAAGAGAAAAAAAGCCCAGGATGAGAGTTAAGAATTGGAGATATAAACATCATGATATCCTAGACAGGGTGGTAGAGGAAAGAGAGAGAAAAAGGACTAACCATCAATGGCAGGAAGATGGAAATATGGTAATCAACAAGAGAAAAAAAGCCCAGGATGAGAGTTAAGAATTGGAGATATAAACATAATGACATCCTAGACAGGGTGGTAGAGGAAAGAGAGAGAAAAAGGACTAACCATCAATGGCAGGAAGATGGAAATATGGTCATCAACAAGAGAAAAAAAGCCCAGGATGAGAGTTAAGAATTGGAGATATAAACATCATGATATCCTACAGAGGGTGGTAGGAGAAAGAGAGAGAAAAAGGACTAACCACCAATGGCAAGAAGACAGAAAGTCTGATCATCCGCAAAAGAAAGAAGTCCTAGATGAGAGTTAAGAATTGGAGATATAAACATCATGATATCCTAGACAGGGTGGTAGAGGAAAGAGAGAGAAAAAGGACTAACCATCAATGGCAGGAAGATGGAAATATGGTCATCAACAAGAGAAAAAAAGCCCAGGATGAGAGTTAAGAATTGGAGATATAAACATCATGATATCCTAGACAGGGTGGTAGAGGAAAGAGAGAGAAAAAGGACTAACCATCAATGGCAGGAAGATGGAAATATGGTCATCAACAAGAGAAAAAAAGCCCAGGATGAGAGTTAAGAATTGGAGATATAAACATAATGACATCCTAGACAGGGTGGTAGAGGAAAGAGAGAGAAAAAGGACTAACCATCAATGGCAGGAAGATGGAAATATGGTCATCAACAAGAGAAAAAAAGCCCAGGATGAGAGTTAAGAATTGGAGATATAAACATCATGATATCCTACAGAGGGTGGTAGGAGAAAGAGAGAGAAAAAGGACTAACCATCAATGGCAGGAAGATGGAAATATGGTCATCAACAAGAGAAAAAAAGCCCAGGATGAGAGTTAAGAATTGGAGATATAAACATCATGATATCCTAGACAGGGTGGTAGAGGAAAGTGAGAGAAAAAGGACTAACCATCAATGGCAGGAAGATGGAAATATGGTCATCAACAAGAGAAAAAAAGCCCAGGATGAGAGTTAAGAATTGGAGATATAAACATCATGATATCCTAGACAGGGTGGTAGAGGAAAGAGAGAGAAAAAGGACTAACCATCAATGGCAGGAAGATGGAAATATGGTCATCAACAAGAGAAAAAAAGCCCAGGATGAGAGTTAAGAATTGGAGATATAAACATAATGACATCCTAGACAGGGTGGTAGAGGAAAGAGAGAGAAAAAGGACTAACCATCAATGGCAGGAAGATGGAAATATGGTCATCAACAAGAGAAAAAAAGCCCAGGATGAGAGTTAAGAATTGGAGATATAAACATCATGATATCCTACAGAGGGTGGTAGGAGAAAGAGAGAGAAAAAGGACTAACCATCAATGGCAGGAAGATGGAAATATGGTCATCAACAAGAGAAAAAAAGCCCAGGATGAGAGTTAAGAATTGGAGATATAAACATCATGATATCCTACAGAGGGTGGTAGGAGAAAGAGAGAGAAAAAGGACTAACCACCAATGGCAAGAAGACAGAAAGTCTGATCATCCGCAAAAGAAAGAAGTCCTCGATGAGAGTTAAGAATTGGAGATATAAACATCATGATATCCTAGACAGGGTGGTAGAGGAAAGAGAGAGAAAAAGGACTAACCATCAATGGCAGGAAGATGGAAATATGGTCATCAACAAGAGAAAAAAAGCCCAGGATGAGAGTTAAGAATTGGAGATATAAACATAATGACATCCTAGACAGGGTGGTAGAGGAAAGAGAGAGAAAAAGGACTAACCATCAATGGCAGGAAGATGGAAATATGGTCATCAACAAGAGAAAAAAAGCCCAGGATGAGAGTTAAGAATTGGAGATATAAACATAATGACATCCTAGACAGGGTGGTAGAGGAAAGAGAGAGAAAAAGGACTAACCATCAATGGCAGGAAGATGGAAATATGGTCATCAACAAGAGAAAAAAAGCCCAGGATGAGAGTTAAGAATTGGAGATATAAACATCATGATATCCTAGACAGGGTGGTAGAGGAAAGAGAGAGAAAAAGGACTAACCATCAATGGCAGGAAGATGGAAATATGGTCATCAACAAGAGAAAAAAAGCCCAGGATGAGAATTAAGAATTGGAGATATAAACATCATGATATCCTAGACAGGGTGGTAGAGGAAAGAGAGAGAAAAAGGACTAACCATCAATGGCAGGAAGATGGAAATATGGTCATCAACAAGAGAAAAAAAGCCCAGGATGAGAGTTAAGAATAGGAGATATAAACATCATGATATCCTAGACAGGGTGGTAGAGGAAAGAGAGGGAAAAGGACTAACCATCAATGGCAGGAAGATGGAAATATGGTCATCAAAAAGAGAAAAAAAGCCCAGGATGAGAGTTAAGAATTGGAGATATAAACATCATGATATCCTAGACAGGGTGGTAGAGGAAAGAGAGAGAAAAAGGACTAACCATCAATGGCAGGAAGATGGAAATATGGTCATCAACAAGAGAAAAAAAGCCCAGGATGAGAGTTAAGAATTGGAGATATAAACATCATGACATCCTAGACAGGGTGGTAGAGGAAAGAGAGAGAAAAAGGACTAACCATCAATGGCAGGAAGATGGAAATATGGTCATCAACAAGAGAAAAAAAGCCCAGGATGAGAGTTAAGAATTGGAGATATAAACATCATGATATCCTACAGAGGGTGGTAGGAGAAAGAGAGAGAAAAAGGACTAACCACCAATGGCAAGAAGACAGAAAGTCTGATCATCCGCAAAAGAAAGAAGTCCTAGATGAGAGTTAAGAATTGGAGATATAAACATAATGACATCCTAGACAGGGTGGTAGAGGAAAGAGAGAGAAAAAGGACTAACCATCAATGGCAGGAAGATGGAAATATGGTCATCAACAAGAGAAAAAAAGCCCAGGATGAGAGTTAAGAATTGGAGATATAAACATCATGATATCCTAGACAGGGTGGTAGAGGAAAGAGAGAGAAAAAGGACTAACCATCAATGGCAGGAAGATGGAAATATGGTCATCAACAAGAGAAAAAAAGCCCAGGATGAGAGTTAAGAATTGGAGATATAAACATCATGATATCCTAGACAGGGTGGTAGAGGAAAGAGAGAGAAAAAGGACTAACCATCAATGGCAGGAAGATGGAAATATGGTCATCAACAAGAGAAAAAAAGCCCAGGATGAGAGTTAAGAATTGGAGATATAAATATCATGATATCCTACAGAGGGTGGTAGGAGAAAGAGAGAGAAAAAGGACTAACCACCAATGGCAAGAAGACAGAAAGTCTGATCATCCGCAAAAGAAAGAAGTCCTAGATGAGAGTTAAGAATTGGAGATATAAACATCATGATATCCTAGACAGGGTGGTAGAGGAAAGAGAGAGAAAAAGGACTAACCATCAATGGCAGGAAGATGGAAATATGGTCATCAACAAGAGAAAAAAATCCCAGTATGAGAGTTAAGAATTGGAGATATAAACATAATGACATCCTAGACAGGGTGGTAGAGGAAAGAGAGAGAAAAAGGACTAACCATCAATGGCAGGAAGATGGAAATATGGTCATCAACAAGAGAAAAAAAGCCCAGGATGAGAGTTAAGAATTGGAGATATAAACATCATGATATCCTACAGAGGGTGGTAGGAGAAAGAGAGAGAAAAAGGACTAACCATCAATGGCAAGAAGACAGAAAGTCTGATCATCCGCAAAAGAAAGAAGTCCTAGATGAGAGTTAAGAATTGGAGATATAAACATAATGACATCCTAGACAGGGTGGTAGAGGAAAGAGAGAGAAAAAGGACTAACCATCAATGGCAGGAAGATGGAAATATGGTCATCAACAAGAGAAAAAATGCCCAGGATGAGAGTTAAGAATTGGAGATATAAACATCATGACATCCTAGACAGGGTGGTAGAGGAAAGAGAGAGAAAAAGGAGTAACCATCAATGGCAGGAAGATGGAAATATGGTCATCAACAAGAGAAAAAAAGCCCAGGATGAGAGTTAAGAATTGGAGATATAAACATCATGATATCCTACAGAGGGTGGTAGGAGAAAGAGAGAGAAAAAGGATTAACCATCAATGGCAAGAAGACAGAAAATCTGATCATCCGCAAAAGAAAGAAGTACTAGATGAGAGTTAAGAATTGGAGATATAAACATCATGATATCCTACAGAGGGTGGTAGGAGAAAGAGAGAGAAAAAGGACTAACCACCAATGGCAAGAAGACAGAAAGTCTGATCATCCGCAAAAGAAAGAAGTCCTAGATGAGAGTTAAGAATTGGAGATATAAACATAATGACATCCTAGACAGGGTGGTAGAGGAAAGAGAGAGAAAAAGGACTAACCATCAATGGCAGGAAGATGGAAATATGGTCATCAACAAGAGAAAAAAAGCCCAGGATGAGAGTTAAGAATTGGAGATATAAACATCATGATATCCTAGACAGGGTGGTAGAGGAAAGAGAGAGAAAAAGGACTAACCATCAATGGCAGGAAGATGGAAATATGGTCATCAACAAGAGAAAAAAAGCCCAGGATGAGAGTTAAGAATTGGAGATATAAACATCATGATATCCTACAGAGGGTGGTAGGAGAAAGAGAGAGAAAAAGGACTAACCACCAATGGCAAGAAGACAGAAAGTCTGATCATCCGCAAAAGAAAGAAGTCCTCCATGAGAGTTAAGAATTGGAGATATAAACATCATGATATCCTAGACAGGGTGGTAGAGGAAAGAGAGAGAAAAACGACTAACCATCAATGGCAGGAAGATGGAAATATGGTCATCAACAAGAGAAAAAAATCCCAGTATGAGAGTTAAGAATTGGAGATATAAACATAATGACATCCTAGACAGGGTGGTAGAGGAAAGAGAGAGAAAAAGGACTAACCATCAATGGCAGGAAGATGGAAATATGGTCATCAACAAGAGAAAAAAAGCCCAGGATGACAGTTAAGAATTGGAGATATAAACATAATGACATCCTAGACAGGGTGGTAGAGGAAAGAGAGAGAAAAAGGACTAACCATCAATGGCAGGAAGATGGAAATATGGTCATCAACAAGAGAAAAAAAGCCCAGGATGAGAGTTAAGAATTGGAGATATAAACATCATGATATCCTAGACAGGGTGGTAGAGGAAAGAGAGAGAAAAAGGACTAACCATCAATGGCAGGAAGATGGAAATATGGTCATCAACAAGAGAAAAAAAGCCCAGGATGAGAGTTAAGAATTGGAGATATAAACATCATGATATCCTACAGAGGGTGGTAGGAGAAAGAGAGAGAAAAAGGACTAACCACCAATGGCAAGAAGACAGAAAGTCTGATCATCCGCAAAAGAAAGAAGTCCTAGATGAGAGTTAAGAATTGGAGATATAAACATAATGACATCCTAGACAGGGTGGTAGAAGAAAGAAAGAGAAAAAGGACAAACCATCAATGGCAAGAAGACAGAAAGAAGGCAGAAAGCCACTCACCTAATGAGTTTATGTGAATGGTTGGCAGAACATTGGGTGGGGTTTTTAGCAAAGGGAGACAACCTGCTAAGATTCACACAAATAGAAAGTTGTGGAGAATCATGATCACCTCTATCCTGAAAGGACACTGTACATAGAAGAAGTAGGTGTCATCTGTCCTTGTTATTTTAAAAATAATTTCCAATTGTGACCACGAAAAAACATTTGGAAGTGGTTCTTTGAGTAAGATTTTGACCATTCTGAATAAATTCACATCAAGATTTTGCAAAAAAACGAAACTAACAATGCCAAACACAATGATTGTTAACTGCCCTTGTCGGAATTTGTGACAACAAAGAAGTAAACACTTGATGAGTGTGTAACGTCAACATTATTCATACATTCTCAGCATCTGTTCCTTGCTACAATGATCCATGAAGAAAAGAACAGCAAAATGATCGACATTATGGAATTTAAAATGTTGCATGTTCATGTCACTTTGAGCGTCACCACTTATAGAATTTAAATGGTTGCATGTTCATATAACGTTAAGGATTATGGAATTTATCATGTTGCATGCCCATATCAAGTCAGGGCTTATGAAATTTAAAAGATTGCATGTTCATATCACCTGTCACCATTAATGGAATTTAAAAGGTTGCATGTTCATATCAAGCTGGGGGTCACCACTTATGGAATTTGAAAAGTTGCATGTTCATATCAAGCTGGGGATCACCACTTATGGAATTTAAATGGTTGCGTGTTCATATCATGTCAGGTGTCACCGCTTATGGAATTTAAAAGTTGCATGTTCATATCATGTCAAGGGCCACCACTTATGGAATTTAAAACATTGCATGTTTGTATGTATTTAGGTGGGGTGCATGTTTACATATCATAAACAACAAAGCATACAAAAACTTGGGTTTCTACCACAGACCATTTTTATGGCGACTGTAATGAAACAATGTTTTCAATGTCTCTTGGGTATGACCATATGTTCTTTTTATGGTTCAGAAGTTAGGGTATGTAAGGATAAAAATTTTTAAAATGGTTGACCTCAAGTCAGCTTTGCACTAAGTTGGAATGACCAAATTACTTACTTCATGAGTAGGGATGCAAGGCATGCCCAAAATAATGTCATTAGAAAGTGGAAAGAGAAAACTCTTGTCCTTTCTGGACGTGGAGTCACAAGATTACGCAGATGACCAAAAATCCTTTCTGGTTTCTCTACTACTTGCATCATTGAAAAATTTCTTTCTTTTTTTATTATTATCTCTATTTATAAAAGGCAGGGTGTGTGTGTGTGTAATGAATGCACGGCCGCAATTTTCAACGGATTTGCACCAAAATTTACATGCACATGCTCCAAGTTAGCAGGAAGACCAAGATTGACTTTGCATTTCCCAACTCCCATTGATAGTGGAAATAATCAATTTTTTCATGCTTCTATGGCAGTTTTCATGTAGTTTGCAGCTGTTTTCTGCTGGCCAGAGTGAGAGCTGGCTGCCACAAATAGGCAGGAAGATTCTGTTGGCCAGCATGAGAGCCAACAGCTGACTGACACGAATGTTAATTAGCATGCAAAAAAAAAAAACAGATTGATAGCTGCATTCATCACAAGTGGGAAAAATTTAAATTTGCATGGCACTTTACTCCAATTGGCTCATTCGCTTGCTTAAACTCAACGTTGATTCTGATTCCGCAGAACTGGGTTTGGGTGTGAAAAAGTATTTGTTGTTAAAATTCTTTTTTCATTCAGTTTTTCCAGTTACGAGTCCTTTTTTAAAGCTGATTGTTTTGTGTTCATTTTGTTTAGTTCTTTTTTCATAACAGATTTAATGTTTAGTATAGAGCTTAGAAAAAATTTGCAGTGTGAGATAGGCAAGAAGTAAGGCATGTAGCAACATCAGCATGACAAAGGGCACTCCTTTAAAGTCAAGGAAGGGCAAAAATATTTTAAGTCAAGTGATAGCGATTGCTGTATGAGTTGTACAATTTTTGAATCAAGCACGGGCAACGCCAGGCCATGCTGCTAGTTTTATATAAATATTTTATTTCTTTTTCCCACAACATTAGAAATAAACTTTGCAATGTTTATATTTGTGATAAAAATTTTTGGTATTTTTGTAAGTGCTAAGAGGGCTTGAGCAATTTTTCTGAAAACTCACATAAATTTTGACCTCATGTCAAATTTGAGCAATGTAGGCATAGAAATAAGTTCCTCGTTAAATAATTTGCTGACTGTTTACATACCAATTCTTCGTTCAAATAAACTAAATCCTAAACGAATCCTACCTATTCCGCAAATTTTTCCGACTTTCTAAGGTTTTTTGTTTATTCTAACCCCACCACCAAGTTTATTAGATTTTGAAAAAATTTCCAACCACCCTGCTTATTCCAAACTTCCAACCACCCCTTTTATTCAAGGCCCAAGAGTAAGTTCATAATGATGTTATTTGCTTACCCTAGTATAGTTTTCAGGAAAAAGCACTGTACAACAGTAGTAAAATAATTCATCTTTCTCCTGATAAATCTACAAGTGTGCATTGTATAATAAAGCCACTTCATCCTACAGTCATAAGTTTGACACATGGCCATGATTAACATTGAGCCTCACATCCAGATATTGCCAGAAATTGTTTGAGCTCTGCATTATTTCATTTTCGGGATATTTCAGCCATCAGAGACTGAGTCTGCCTCATTGTTTTCAACTTATATCCACCTGGCATAAGTTTAAACTGTCACTTTATTTTTTCCTGTATATGGTTACCTTTTTGCTTAAAGTTCTTTTTAGTGAAATTTTTACTCTTTAATGTGTCCTGTAAGTGTCAAATTCTCTAAGCCCTCTATCCTCATTATGTGCCTCTAAAATTTCAGTTGTCCCTTTCTGATTCTAAGTATAGATTTCCTTTTTGTTTTCAGTTTTCTTAAAACTTCCTTGTTAGTCACATGCATCATCCATGGTATTCTTAGCAACCTTCTGTAGAGGCACATCTTTGTTGTCTCATGTCTCCTCTTCTTTGAGGAAATTGTCTATCATTTACTGCCATATAGGAAAACATTATCTAACAGTTCAGCACTCCTTTCTTCATTTCTAGGGACAATTTCTTCACCCTTAATACATTGCTTAGTTTCAGAAAAACATCTTTAGATATTCCAATACACCTTCAGATTTCAGCTGTCTCTTTCTGATTCAAGGTATGTCTTCTTCATTTCTATTTTCCTTAAAACCTCCTTATTACTCACCTGCTCTGTCCATGGCATTCTCAGCATCCTTGTCTACAAGCCCATCTCTGTTGTCTAAAGTCTCTTCATCTGTGAGGAAATTGTCCAGCATTCTCTACCATATAAGCTGATTGAACTGATAACAGCACTTTTCCAAGCCTTCATGCAGGGATCAAAGTATAGTATCTGCCTTCAGGCAAAATGAACTACATTTTATATCTCAATTGTATTTCTGTATTCAGACAGCACACAACATATAAATAAGTGATGCATGGCCCCGGGGCTTTCATCCCTACAGCAGCACCTCTCTCACTGCACCAAGGAGAGAGGGTTGGTAGAATATTGACCCCAGTATGATGATGGCTGTGGGGACCAGGCAATTTTTGGCTTGAGCTCCTTAGTTTAAACCATCCTTGTGCCATGGGGGTACAAAAAATACTGTGTGTGATATTTGTTCTTCACTTCTCTGTTAAGTTTCTATCTTCAGATAGAAAAGTTTTGAGGGAGGCTTGGTCCTGGAGATTCCAACCCTGCAGCAGCACCTCCCTCATAACACTAAGGAGATAGAGTTGGTGGAATACCAATGTCAGTGTGACCGTGGTCACAGGGACCAGATGATTTTTGTCCTTGGCCTATATGTACACATTCAAAACAACCTTGTGTCATCTCCTACCCTGGTGAAGAGATAGATAAATAGTGCCATATACAAGTATTGATATTACATAACAGTTCAGCAATCTTTTCTTTGTTTCTAATGAAATTTTCCTGTTTCTTAATGTTTTGTTTATCTTTTGAAAGACATCTTTCATTGCTCAAATTAAATGCACTGAAAATAGATTTGGCAAGTTGAGTTGAAGTTTTCGTGGAGACAGTCTGTGTTGTGCTTACTTCACACTAATACCCTTGAGAAAGTTAAGAATCCATCACTTTTCCTTCTAGTTATAGGCAAAGTAACAAGGGATACTGGACTCTTTCGGCTTTGAAGATGGCAACCAGTCTCAGGAAAGGACAACTCTGATTTCAAAGTCATCAAGAAGACAACATGGAATCAATCCCAAGAACAGTCTTGGTAATGCAAAATTTAGGAAGAAGCTGTGGAGAGCCATTCTGATTTGATTAGATTGAAAAACAAGGCATATGCTACTTGGTTTCAGTGAGGAATTGGATAAATGAAAGAAGGAAGGGGAGATAGAAGTGTTTAATGTCTCTTGCCAGTATCTCATAAATAATGGACTATTCCATTTTGATCATGTGGAGTAAAGTGGGGGAAAGACACTACTTGGTTTCAGTGAGAAAATGAAAGAAGTGTTTAATCACTATTTCAGTTAAATGAAAAAAGTTGTCAATTCCAAAGCTTTTCATTTGCATTCCTTTACTTCTAAAAATAATGACCAGAATTCATATTTATGATTGTCATTGCAATATTTTGTTAAAGTTGTTAAGCTCAAATATTTAACGATGCAATAAGGGAATTTCTATTCATATTTTATTGTCATTGAACTCATCATGAGCTTATTCAGTCATTAACTTAAGAATTAAGATTCATCAGAAATGTTATTATCATTATTATCTTTATTTTATTTCCTTTGATTTCTGATGTGTACTCATTCCTTTCTGGCTCCTGCTCAGGGATCTAAGGTTAGAAATGGCATCATGATATTTTCCACTGGAAAAAAAATTACATAGACAAAGGCTTTCATAAGGAGTGGGCTGTACTCGTAAGAACAATTTTTTGTATTTCTTTAAGGCATGCGCTTCCAGGGATCTCTTCAATTAGTCCACTGAAATCTTTTCCAATCAATCCGAGGGCTCCAACTACAACAGGGATTGTTGATGTTCCCATGTACCACATTTTTGAGATTTCAATTTCCAAGTCCTTGTATTTTGATAGCTTTTTGAAGATCTTCAAAGATACATTGCAGTCTGCAGGGACTGCCGTATCAATAAGGAGGCACCTTTTTTGCGTGTGATCTCTAATAACAATGTCTGGGCAGTTAGCTTTGATTATTCTGTCTGTGTGTATTGTGTAGTCCGATAAAAATGTAACAGGTCCTATCTCCGTAACCGGGCCTGGGTGGTGTTCATACTACTTTCTTTCAGTTTCCTTCCCATAGAAGTTACAGATTTTCCAATGCAAATACTGGCCAACTCTGTCATGTCGGGTTTTATAATCAGTGGGTTCCAATACTGTGCAACTTGATATAAGATGAGATTATTATTATTGTTATTATTATTATTATTATTTCCTCTTCTTCACTTCTCTCATTCTGGGTACTGCAAACCTCTCAGCATATTCCCCAAAATCTGGCCAAATGTCCAAACATCAGAATTTTAATGAAAATACGTTCTTGGTCTGACAAAGCACATTTCAACACCTCTCGTATAATTGCCATTCAACATCTTATTCACTTCTCAAGAGGGGAAGGGTGCTGGAAAACTTATCAGCTTAAGCTATTTTGCAAAATCTGACCAAATGTCGAAACATCAGAATTTTGGTGAGAATCCATTCTTGGTCTGATGAAGAACTTATCAGCACCCCTCATATAACTGCTTACTTTTTCTGCTTCTTTTTCATTTCTCAAGAGTTTGTGCTGAAAAGTTCTGACCAAATGTCTAAAACTTTTGGTAAGAATCCGTTCTTGGTCAGTTGAGGAACTTTTCAGCATCCCTGGCATAACTGTTCTTACTTATTCTTCATGTTTTAAGAGGGCAATGAAAAGTTCTCAGTTTAGCCTGTTCAACAAAATCTGACCCAATGTCCAAGCATCAGAATTTTGCTGAGAATCTGTTCTTGGTCTAACAAAGAACTTTTCAGCACCCCTTGTATTACAACTCTCCTTACTTCTTCTTCCCATCTCAAGAGGATGCTGAAAACTTTTCAGCTTAACCTATTTCCCAAAATCTGACCAAATGTCTAAAACATCAAAATCTGTTCTTGGTCTGACAAAGAACTTTTCAGCACCCCCCATATTACAACTCTCCTTACTTCTTCCCATCACAAGAGGGTGCCGAAAAGTTCTCCGCCTAACGTATTCGCCAAAATCTGGCCAACTGTCCATAACATCAAAATTTTGGTGGGAATCTATTCTTGCTATCATCATCATCATCATCACCACCACCACGACCACCACCACCAAAAACAACAACAACAACTATTATTATTATTATTATTATTATTCTATTGTTATCATTTCATTTATATTACCTCTTATTATCAGAATCATTATCAGTTTTCCTACGTTCTCAACATTGTTGTTTTCAACTTGAAAGCAAACACTGCACAAATAACACGCCAATAAATATGTCACAGTTTTGCTGTCCATTTGAAAAGCATCATCAGATTACAGGTTTCATTTTAAATTTATGGATAAGTCATTTTATGATCCTAATCAATTGCTCTTTACTTTTTTCCAGTGACAAAAGAATTATATTATTTGTAATTCATAAAAATGTCGATTTAATCTGAACTAATTATCTTGTCAAGTTGTCTGAATAAAATTTTTTTGCTTTTCAGGTAATTAATGATATTTGTTTTAGCTGAACAGACTGCTTCTGAATCCCATATTGCTAATAACATACATATATGTATATGTATATCAGTACATACATATTGATATTATATATATATACACACACACACATATATATATATATATACACAAGCACAGGGCTGGTACACATGGAATAAAATTACAATAAGCGAAAACACTATTCTTAAAAGAGTGCTCAATACCAAGTCAAGCTAATAGTGTTTATTCAAATTTATAATATATACATGTTATCAGATCACTACAAAAATTGCAGTTTTTTCAACACTACTGGTGTCTTATCAAGGGATGATGTTGAACCTATATATATATATATATATATATATATATATATATATATATATATGTGTGTGTGTGTGTGTGTGTGTTGTACTCTGGTGGTACTCCCACATTTTTTAAAAAACAACCCGAAGGAAATGCTTATTCAGTGATTGTTGTAAAACTGATTAAAAGCTTGAAAAGGGGTCCCAGATGACTAAGATTAAAGTATAGTCTCTGTTCCTGCAGCTGACCGCTGGCTCATGGAATCCCCACCTTTTCAAGCTTTGAGACCATATTAGAATTTTTACAGACTGACATACATATAGAATTATCTACAGTTTTAATGCATGTGATATATGACTGACCAATGAGAATTGATCCCAACAAATTGAAAAATCAAAGATTTTTGTCTGTTTCCTCTCAATCTGTGAGTTTTAATAAAAGTCAAACCTGTATATATTGATAAATGTTTCCTATTTGTTCTTTATCTTATCATTCTGTCAGATTCCGATCCATACTTGATCTGTATTTGATCCAAACACATGGATAGATAGATAGATAGATAGATAGATAGATAGATAGATAGATAGATAGATGAAGCTTAAATAAAAGTGAAATGTGTTAGATTGATGTTTCCTATTTGTTCTTTATCCTATCATACTGTCAGATTTTGATCCATATTTGATCTTCATTTCATCTTTAACTTATATATATTTATATATATATATATATATAATATTTTTATTACTTAAAAGTTATTTTTAGTGGATACTCATATCTGAGTAAACACTACATTTATTTATTAAACAGTATATTTATTTATTTTCATCTACTGGCCTGAATATTCAAGAAATCTTATTAGAGAAAAATATTTGTTCTCTGGTAGGATTCGAACATGCATTTCTCTAGGGGAAATCATCATTTGATCTGACATGCTTTGCTCTCTCATCTGTAAAGTGCATCAATTAGCAACGAAAAATAAATAAATTTTGCCTGCATTAATTTCAACCCTTCTTATTAATAACGGCATTGTTCCTTTCAAGGTAAACTGACATCTGACCATTCAAAAATAACTAGCAGTGATTTCTCTTGAAAATAGACAAAATTTGACATCAAGGTGTTATCAAGAAAAAGGGTTTAGCCCCCAAGGACATTCATGCAGAAAAAAGGTTTAGCCCCCAAGGACATTCATGCAGAAAAAGGATTTAGCCTCCAAGGACATTCATGCAGAAAAAGGGTTTAGCCTCCAAGGATATTCATGCAGAAAAGGGTTGAGCCTCCAAGGACATTCATGCAGAAAAAAGGTTTAGCCCCCAAGGACATTCATGCAGTAAAAGGGTTTAGCCTCCCAGGACATTCATGCAGAAAAAGGGTTTAGCTCCCAAGGACATTCATGCAGAAAAAGGATTTAGCCTCCAAGGACATTCATGCAGAAAAAGGTTTAGCCCCCAAGGACATTCATGCAGAAAGAGGGTTTCACCCCAAGGACAGCCCTGTTGACTTGATTACTATATTAGAGGATGATGCTCTAGCTTTATCGACAGCTGAATTTTTAAGGTCTAGACATCCTGCAACAGCCACCACAAGGGATAACATTGATTGTGTTCGCCACATGGTGATGGACAACAGGTGATTGACTATAAAGCAAATAGTCAATGCTATTGGCATATTCTGTGAGAGAGTTGAGAATATTCTGCACAATGAACTTGGCATTAAAAAGGTTTCTGCTCGGTCAGTGCCATATCTTGTGACACCTGATCAAAAGCACCCAAGGCTCATCATATCTGACATTGTTTGAAGCAGATCCAGCTGGTTTCCTGGAACATTTTTTAACCCAGGATGAGTGTTATGGTTTATCATTTTGAGCCACAGACAATCCATGCAGTGCAAGCACCCCTCCTCATCTGCTCCAAAAAAGTTTAAGGTGATGGCCTCAGTTTTTTGGGATGCAAAAGGCTTGCAGCTTATTAACTATCTTCACAAGGGCTACACCATCAATGGAGAGTACTATGCCATGGCAACTTGCTAAGGCAGTTATGCTATTGTGGTGGAGTTCACCACATTAATTTAACTTTAGATTAGGAAACAGGGCTGATGCAGAAAAAGATAAGCAAAAGAAATCGTTACACATAAAATATGTATTTAACAAGATGTACAATATCAAACAACGATGTGAAAGAAAGCATGCATTTAAGTAAGAAAAGGTTGAATAAAACAAGAGTTGTCTCTCTTTAACTGTATTATTTGTATTCCAAAGTTCACTGGAAGAATGTTTATGAGAGTTTCTTATAATGACTGTTCTCAGAAGATTTTGCTGTGTAAGAAAAGATTATGTGAGTGTATAAGGAATGTTCAGCATGTGAGTGGTGTGTATGATTGAGAAGGTTGGCTCATGGTTTCAACTGTCATGGATTCGTTTGGCAGCTGAATTCTTGCTAATTAGCTAAGAAAATTTCTTGCTTATATAAGTAACTATAGGTTCCAGGTCGCTGAGCGGAAAAAGTTACTCTTCAGTCAATCTGATTGGTTGGCATTGACCAATCAGCAAGCGAGTTTTGAGGAGACTTAAGAAAGCTTCTGTGATCTGTTTCTCCCAAAAATGCATAAAATAAAATACAGTGATTACAAAATTGCCTATAATAACGTAGTTGGTGATTTATTAACCACTAAATGCTTGTCGTTGTATGTGATTTGTATTTATGTATGTATGTATGTATATATGTGTGATATAGATCAGCACACTATCAAAACCAAATGCTCAGAAAAATGATGAAAGAGGTCTTGTTTCATCAGAACATTCCAGCACACAAGTCCTTAGTTTCAATGGCTGCTGAGCATGACTGGCTTTGAACTGATTGATCACCAGTACTCTCATGGAATGTCAACAAATGAAGTTTATTTTTCAACATAGCTCCCCTTTCAGTCCTCACACTTCTTTATGTATATATATATATATATATATATATATATATATATATATATATATATATATATATATATATGTTGGCATACAAGACAACATTTAAACTTAAAAAATCACCCACCCAAATAAAAGGCCATCTTATACTTCAGTTATAAAATATGAATCTTAAATTCTGTGGTTTGTGGAAGTTGTTAGCAAGCATGAGAGATTTTTGATGGTTGGCTAACCCCTCACTTGCTTCCTTTTCTTACACCTGGGCACAAACAAGGGGGTGCTGGGGATTTTATTATTTTTTGGTATTTTTTTATTTTATATCTAGCTGAATTTATTTAAAGCCCTTTTCTTATCCTTATCATCACTTTTGTAGAGTAGTTATACCCCACTGTGATAATAGAAGATCTGCCAGGAATGGAGAGATGTTGTAAGAACCAGGGTGCACATTTAATGTAGATGACCTTGGCACAGTGGATAAAGGCATTAGCTAAATCCAGTGACAAGACCCAAAGAGTGTGAGTTCAATACCCGGTTAAGGCAGTGGAGAACTTTCAGAGGGAAATTAACAGGAGATAAATAACATAAATGACATCCATTAAACATGGCACATGGAACTAGAACAGTCTACCCCAGTGAGAGGAATAAAAGGTTCAGCTCAACATTCCAACCACCTGAAGAAGGCTGGAGCGTACAACGGCTGAAACGTTGTAATAAATAATATGGTGACAAAGATGAGGACAATAGTCCAAATAATGTAAATAAGACACTCACTGTAAATGAATTCAACTAGATATAAAAAAAATTCTGAAATCGCCAAAACCCCCTCGTTCTTGTACATGTGTAGTATATATATATATATATATATATATATATATATATATTACAATGAATCATTCATACAAAAAGTAGATTAGTAAAGTTAATGATATAAAATGGCGAAATCTCTTCACAAACCAAACTTTTAAAGTTGCATTAACCTAAAAACCACTTGATGAATGTTATGATCTTTGTTTTTAATAACTAAAAGTTGTATAAGGTCTTTTTTGGATCTGCTAGTTCTTTCAACTGTACATACAGTCATCCTCGGGCATGGAAATTATTTTGTTTTTAGTAAATCCAGGTAGTATTAGAGATGAAAGATTAAATGCGAATCGAAATGTGTTTCTTTTTAAATGTGTTCTTGTTAACGGATACAAACTTTTGGAGCGTGCGGTCGCAACGCTAAGGTTGAATTTTTTGAAAAGGTTGAAAATTTAAGAGAGTGCGTTTTTTACTAATACGGTAATTTGAGAATTTTTTTTTGTTGTCAACTCATCAGTCAATGTGGCATGAACTAAATTGTTCAATAAATAGAGTAATGTCTCAGCTGCTATCCTAAAAATTTGCATGTCGGATCAGTTCTTTTAAATCAAATATGTGGTGAAGTTCAATTTATATTACAATGAATCATTCATATTTTATATCATTAACTTTACTAATCTACTTTTTGTATGAATGATTAATGAAAAATGAACTGAAAAGATTGTCGAACCCTCATACATTGAACTCTGAATTTAAAACCTGTGGAGGGACGTATGGGGATCTTGTGGCACATAGTGCACCAGATCTCTGTATTCAGCCCTTCAAAAAGTGTGGATGGTTCTGCATGAAGCCTTCACAACCATAATCAAATCATATGTGCTGGTGTTTGACTGTCGGTTCCTAGGAACTGAGATGCTTGACCCTCATACGTTGAATACAACGGGAGAGTCCACCCCCATAGTAAAGGTAATAAATCCATTGGTATATAATCAAAGTGGATCTTAGTAATAAAAAATATTAAAACTGATCCATAAAAAGAGCTCAATGTATATATTATTACAGAGCAAAAATGAATACACAATAAAATCCAAAATCACTTCATATGGTAAACAAGCTTATTTTGACTGAAGAAAATATAATTCATCTGTCTTATACAACCCCAGTATAGGCTGAGTTTGGTTGGAAATAGAAATTTAACTGTGAAAGCTGCAAAAAAAATGTTGATAAACTTATATTTAAAACTACAAAGTTATAAATGTATTGTTGTAATGTTGTCATTTTTCGAAATAGCCAAGAAGGCCATATTTAGAGAGAGCATTGAAGGAACAGAAGAATAGGTTAAAGAAAGAAGAAGAGGTTTATTAAATACTCATACTTAGAATATAAAAACTTGAATAAATCAAATACTACTCAAATGCTACTCTAATGTGGCTACTTTCCATATTTATAAGTAGGAGCAGTCCATTATCACAGTAGTAGGGAAGTGGAGGAAGTATGCTGAGTCCTACTCAGCAACAGTTTTAAAAAGCAATGATTATCATTGGAATAAAACTGAAACATATGATGAAAATCAATTTATACATCTTTTGTTCTTGAGAATTTACAACAAAAATTTTAAACACTATTTATTCGATTGTTTATTTACAAGAATAATTTTATATTTACAACATTCTAAAAGCTAATACAATTAGAACTGATCCAATGCAATATTCATCATTTACCAGTTTACAAAGAAAAAAACAATTTTTTCTTCATAAATTTATAAAAAAAAATTTACTAAGTTATTAAAATATGTGAAATGCAAACTAACTATAAGGAAATCCTTATTATTTACCATTTTATAAAGTTATTCATTTGTTTTTTTACTTCCTTTTTTTTTTTTTTTTACTTTGAGAACATCCACTTAATTTTCTCCGAAAATGAATTCACTTTTGGTTCCATAAATTTTTCCCAAAGATAAGGGATTTGGATTCAGAATATGATAACTAAGCCCACCACTCTGTCTCTCTTTTTAATGGCGTTTTTCTTTATCTTTGAACTTGTAATCATCATACAAGTTTACAAGTACACCCATTTTTTTTAAATACAAGAATTTCTTCAATATAAGACTTGAGCTCCACTCAAGGTAGATATTAGGTTGGTGCAAAAATAATGACGTAATGATGTCGTTTTTTGACGTTAACGTCAAAAAACGACATTATTACGTCATTATTTTTGCACCAACCTAATAGTTACTCTTAAAATGGTAATGATGAATTTATTTACAAGAATAATTTTATATTTACAACATTCTAAAAGCTAATACAATTAGAACTGATGCAATGCGATATTCATCATTTACCAGTTTACAAAGAAAAAAACAAAATTTTTCTTCATAAATTTATAAAAAAAAAAAATTTACTAAATTCTTAAAATATGTGAAATGTAAACTAACTTTAAGAAAATCCTTATTATTTACCATTTTATAAAGTTTGAATCAATTGGCAATTAGCCAATGTTTTGTCAACCATTCCAATAAACAATCGAATAAATAAATAGTGTTAATTATTTTTTCTGTCAATTCTCATAAAGAAAATATATAAATTCACTTTCATATGTTTAGGTTTTATTACAATTCTAATCATCACTTTTTCCAAAGATAAACATTGCTGAGGAGAGGAGGTAGTTAAAATAATAGCAGTGCCAATGGTAAAAAAAAAGAAGTCCTTTTCATACTCTGTCTTATTGCAGGCACAAAGGTCCATGTTTGTCAAAATTTTATATATCATTATTATCTATCTCTTCTATGTTTTATTATAATAACCAGGGATTTTCTAACAATATGGCATATGTGTATAGTAAAATCAAACAAAAATTACTCAAAAATGATTTAGCCTATTTATCACAGTTTCTTGCGGAACTCCTAGCAACCTCTTGCAGAATTCTAAGGCTCCAGGGAACACTGGTTGAGAAACACTGCAATAGTGTTTTGTTAACAATTCTTGATCTTCTGTTTATTTTTTACATTGCTAGTTTGATCGATTTTAAGTTGAAAGGAAATAATGAATTGAAAAAATATATTAAAACTTAAAAAACAAGTGAAAGATAAGATCAGATCAAACATATCGAAATAATTTAAACAAATATGTTGGGGATTGAGAGAAAAACTAAGAAGACAGGAGGAAGAATGAAATACAGAGAAGAAGCTGGTGGAGGGAATTATTTCCAATAGAATGAAAGAAGAGATAAAAACAAGTGAGTCTATGACATCACGACAAAACCAACCAATCATTTGCTTTACTTTTCTTTGCATCTTCTGAGGTAGTTATTTATTTGTTTTTTTTTTTGTTTTTATTTTCGCTTTGAGAACATCCACTTAATTTTCTCTGAAAATGAATTCACTTTTGGTTCCATAAATTTTTCCCAAAGATAAGGGATTTGGATTCAGAATATGATAACTAAGCCCACCACTCTGTCTCTCTTTTTAATGGAGTTTTTTTTATCTTTGAACTTGTAATCATCATACAAGTTTACAAATACACCCATTTTTTTTAAATACAAGAATTTCCTCATTATAAGACTCGAGGTCCACCCAAGGTAGATTGTTACTCTTAAAATGTTATGAATGAGGTGTGTGAAATGAATGATGAATGAGGTGTGTGATATGAATGAAAGAGGAGGTAATAATGTACTAGATTGGCAGTTAGGTCTCATCATTTTATAGTTGAAATTGCAAGATGTATCTGTAAGTTCTATTCTAAGAGTTTGTTCTCTCACACTTCATGTTTGGGAAACTCTCTTCAGGATGTAGGCAATCATGGCTCTCCACAATTTCCTGCCCTTTGTAACTTTTAATAAATTTTGTTTTTTTGTTATTTCTCTTAAACCTGTTCTGCCATCTATTTACTCAAGGACTTTCTTCTTCTGCTTCTTCTTCTTTTCCGTCTTCTTCTTCTTCTATGTACCGTTTCTCTTCAGGATGTTGGTGATCATTAATTTTGATTTTGTTATTTCTCTTAAACCCTGTTCCGCCATCTATTTACTCAAGCACTTTCTTCTTATTATTATCTTCTATGTGTCGTTTCCCTTCAGGATGTTGGTGATCATGGCTCTCCACAATTTTCCGCCCTTTGTAGCTCTTAAAAAATTTTGTCTTTCTGTTATTTCTATTAAACCCTGTTCCGCCATCTATTTACTCAAGCACTTTCTCCTTCTTCTTCTCCTTCTTCTTCTTCTTCTTCTTCTTCATGTGTCGTTTCCCTTCAGGATGTTGGTGATCATGGCTCTCCACAATTTCCCGCCCTTTGTAGCTCTTAATAAATTTTGTCTTTCTGTCATTTCTCTTAAACCCTGTTCCGCCATCTATTTACTCAAGCACTTTGTTCTTCTTCTCCTTCTTCTTCTTCTACTTCTTCTTCTTCGTCTATGTGTCATTTTCCTTCAGGAAGTTGGTGATCATGGCTCTCCACAATTTCCCGCCCTTTGTAGCTCTTAATAAATTTTGTCTTTCTGTTATTTCTATTAAACACTGTTCCGCCATCTATTTACTCAAGCACTTTCTTCTTCTTCTTCTTTTTCTTCTTCTTCTTCTTCTTCTGTGTGTCATTTCCCTTGAGGATGTTGGTGATCATGGCTCTCCACAATTTCCCGCCCTTTGTAGCTCCTTATAAATTTTGTCTTTCTGTTATTTCTCTTAAACCCTGTTCCGCCATCTATTTACTCAAGCACTTTCTTCTTCATCTCCTCCTTCTTCTTCTTCTACTTCTTCTTCTTCTTCTTCGTCTATGTGTCATTTCCCTTCAGGAAGTTGGTGACCATGGCTCTCCACAATTTCCCGCCCTTTGTAGCTCTTAATAAATTTTGTCTTTCTGTTATTTCTCTTAAACCCTGTTCCGCCATCTATTTACTCAAGCACTTTGTTCTTCTTCTCCTTCTTCTTCTTCTACTTCTTCTTCTTCTTCTTCGTCTATGTGTCATTTTCCTTCAGGAAGTTGGTGATCATGGCTCTCCACAATTTCCCGCCCTTTGTAGCTCTTAATATATTTTGTCTTTCTGTCATTTCTCTTAAACCCTGTTCCGCCATCTATTTACTCAAGCACTTTGTTCTTCTTCTCTTCTTCTTCTTCTACTTCTTCTTCTTCGTCTATGTGTCATTTTCCTTCAGGAAGTTGGTGATCATGGCTCTCCACAATTTCCCGCCCTTTGTAGCTCTTAATAAATTTTGTCTTTCTGTTATTTCTATTAAACCCTGTTCCGCCATCTATTTACTCAAGCACTTTCTTCTTCTTCTTCTTATTCTTCTTCTTCTTCTTCTGTGTGTCATTTCCCTTGAGGATGTTGGTGATCATGGCTCTCCACAATTTCCCGCCCTTTGTAGCTCCTTATAAATTTTGTCTTTCTGTTATTTCTCTTAAACCCTGTTCCGCCATCTATTTACTCAAGCACTTTCTTCTTCTTCTCCTCCTTCTTCTTCTTCTACTTCATCTTCTTCTTCTTCGTCTACGTGTCATTTCCCTTCAGGAAGTTGGTGACCATGGCTCTCCACAATTTCCCGCCCTTTGTAGCTCTTAATAAATTTTGTCTTTCTGTTATTTCTCTTAAACCCTGTTCCGCCATCTATTTACTCAAGCACTTTGTTCTTCTTCTCCTTCTTCTTCTTCTACTTCTTCTTCTTCTTCTTCGTCTATGTGTCATTTTCCTTCAGGAAGTTGGTGATCATGGCTCTCCACAATTTCCCGCCCTTTGTAGCTCTTAAAAAATTTTGTCTTTCTGTTATTTCTATTAAACCCTGTTCCGCCATCTATTTACTCAAGCACTTTCTCCTTCTTCTTCTCCTTCTTCTTCTTCTTCTTCTTCATGTGTCGTTTCCCTTCAGGATGTTGGTGATCATGGCTCTCCACAATTTCCCGCCCTTTGTAGCTCCTTACAAATTTTGTCTTTCTGTTATTTCTCTTAAACCCTGTTCCGCCATCTATTTACTCAAGCACTTTCTCCTTCTTCTTCTTCTTCTTCTTCTTCTTCTTCTTCTTCTTCTATGTGTCATTTCCCTTCAGGATGTTGGTGATCATGGCTCTCCACAATTTCCCGCCCTTTGTAGCTCTTAATAAATTTTGTCTTTCTGTTATTTCTCTTAAACCCTGTTCCGCCATCTATTTACTCAAGCACTTTCTTCTTCTCCTCCTTCTTCTTCTTCTTCTTCTTCTTCTTCTTCTTCTTCTTCTTCTTCTATGTGTCGTTTCCCTTCAGGATGTTGGTGATCATGGCTCTCCACAATTTCCCGCCCTTTGTAGCTTTTAATAAATTTTGTCTTTCTGTAATTTCTCTTAAACCCTGTTCCGCCATCTATTTACTCAAGCACTTTCTTCTTCTTCTTCTTCTTCTTCTTCTTCTTCTTCTTCTTCTTCTTCTTCTATGTGTCATTTCCCTTCAGGAAGTTGGTGATCATGGCTCTCCACAATTTCCCGCCCTTTGTAGCTCTTAATAAATTTTGTCTTTCTATTATTTCTCTTAAACCCTGTTCCGCCATCTATTTACTCAAGCACTTTCTTCTTCTCCTCCTTCTTCTTCTTCTTCTTCTTCTTCTTCTTCTTCTTCTATGTGTCATTTCCCTTCAGGATGTTGGTGATCATGGCTCTCCACAATTTCCCGCCCTTTGTAGCTTTTAATAAATTTTGTCTTTCTGTAATTTCTCTTAAACCCTGTTCCGCCATCTATTTACTCAAGCACTTTCTTCTTCTTCTTCTTCGACTTCTTTTTCTTTTTCTTCTTCTTCTTCTTCTTCTTCTTCTTCTTCTTCTATGTGTCGTTTCCCTTCAGGAAGTTGGTGATCATGGCTCTCCACAATTTACCGCCCTTTGTAGCTCTTAATAAATTTTGTCTTTCTGTAATTTCTCTTAAACCCTGTTCCGCCATCTATTTACTCAAGCACTTTCTTCTTCTTCTTCTTCTATGTGTCATTTCACTTCAGGAAGTTGGTGATCATGGCTCTCCACAATTTCCCGCCTTTTGTAGCTCTTAATATATTTTGTCTTTCTGTAATTTCTCTTAAACCCTGTTCCGCCATCTATTTACTCAAGCACTTTCTTCTTCTTCTCCTTCGTCTTCTTCTTCATGCGTCGTTTCCCTTCAGGATGTTGGTGATCATGGCTCTCCACAATTTCCCGCCCTTTGTAGCTCTTAATAAATTTTGTCTTTCTGTTATTTCTCTTAAACCCTTTTCTGCCATCTATTTACTCAAGCACTTTCTTCTTATCCTTCTTCTTCTTCTTTTTTTTCATGTGTCGTTTCCCTTCAGGATGTTGGTGATCATGGCTCTCCACAATTTCCCGCCCTTTGTAGCTTTTAATAAATTTTGTCTTTCTGTAATTTCTCTTAAACCCTGTTCCGCCATCTATTTACTCAAGCACTTTCTTCTTCTTCTTCTCCTTCTTCTTCTTCTTCTTCTTTTTGTGTCATTTCCCTTCAGGAAGTTGGTGACCAAGGCTCTCCACAATTTCCCGCCCTTTGTAGCTCTTAATAAATTTTGTCTTTCTGTTATTTCTATTAAACCCTGTTCCGCAATCTATTTACTCAAGCACTTTCTTCTTCTTCTTCTTCTTCTTCTTCTATGTGTCATTTCCCTTCAGGAAGTTGGTGATCATGGCTCTCCACAATTTCCCGCCCTTTGTAGCTCTTAATAAATTTTGTCTTTCTGTTATTTCTCTTAAACCCTGTTCCGCCATCTATTTACTCAAGCACTTTCTTCTTCTTCTTCTTCTTCTTCTTTTTC
>OZ010615.1:37849886-38214886 GCA_963932145.1 Acanthosepion lycidas | reverse complement strand
AGCACTTTCTTCTTCTTCTTCTTCGACTTCTTTTTCTTCTTCTTCTTCTTCTTCTTCTTCTATGTGTCGTTTCCCTTCAGGAAGTTGGTGATCATGGCTCTCCACAATTTACCGCCCTTTGTAGCTCTTAATAAATTTTGTCTTTCTGTAATTTCTCTTAAACACTGTTCCGCCATCTATTTACTGAAGCACTTTCTTCTTCTTCTCCTTCTTCTTCTTCTTCTTCTTCTTCTTCTATGTGTCGTTTCCCTTCAGGATGTTGGTGATCATGGCTCTCCACAATTTCCCGCCCTTTGTAGCTCTTAATAAATTTTGTCTTTCTGTAATTTCTCTTAAACCCTGTTCCGCCATCTATTTACTCAAGCACTTTCTTCTTCTTCTCCTTCTTCTTCTTCTTCTTTGTGTCATTTCCCTTCAGGAAGTTGGTGAATATGGCTCTCCTCAATTTCCCGCCCTTTGTAGCTCTTAATAAATTTTGTCTTTCTGTAATTTCTCTTAAACCCTGTTCCGCCATCTATTTACTCAAGCACCTTATTCTTCTACTTCTCCTTCTTCTTCTTCTTCTCCTTCTTTGTGTCATTTCACTTCAGGAAGTTGGTGATCATGGCTCTCCACAATTTCCCGCCCTTTGTAGCTCTTAATAAATTTTGTCTTTCTGTAATTTCTCTTAAACCCTTTTCTGCCATCTATTTACTCAAGCACTTTCTTCTTCTTATCCTTCTTCTTCTTCTTTTTCTTCATGTGTCGTTTCCCTTCAGGATGTTGGTGATCATGGCTCTCCACAATTTCCCGCCCTTTGTAGCTCCTTATAAATTTTGTCTTTCTGTTATTTCTCTTAAACCCTGTTCCGCCATCTATTTACTCAAGCACCTTCTTCTTCTTCTTCTTCTCCTTCTTCTTCTTCTTCTTCTCCTTCTTTGTGTCATTTCCCTTCAGGAAGTTGGTGATCATGGCTCTCCACAATTTCCCGCCCTTTGTAGCTCTTAATAAATTTTGTCTTTCTGTAATTTCTCTTAAACCCTGTTCCGCCATCTATTTACTCAAGCACTTTCTTCTTCTTCTCCTTCTTCTTCTTCTTCTTCATGTGTCGTTTCCCTTCAGGATGTTGGTGATCATGGCTCTCCACAATTTCCCGCCCTTTGTAGCTCTTAATATATTTTGTCTTTCTGTTATTTCTCTTAAACCCTGTTCCGCAATCTATTTACTCAAGCACTTTCTTCTTCTTCTTCTCCTTCTCCTTCTTCTTCTTCTTCTTCTTCTTCATGTGTCATTTCCCTTCAGGAAGTTGGTGATCATAGCTCTCCACAATTTCCCGCCCTTTGTAGCTCTTAATATATTTTGTCTTTCTGTTATTTCTCTTAAACCCTGTTCCGCCATCTATTTACTCAAGCAATTTCTTCTTCTTCTTCTCCTTCTTCTTCTTCTTCTTCTTCTTCTTCTTCTATGTGTCGTTTCCCTTCAGGATGTTGGTGGTCATGGCTCTCCACAATTTCCTGCCCTTTGTAGCTCTTAATAAATTTTGTCTTTCTGTAATTTCTCTTAAACCCTGTTCTGCCATCTATTTACTCAAGCACTTTCTTCTTCTTCTTCTTCTTCTTCTTCTTCTTCTTTGTGTGATTTCCCTTCAGGAAGTTGGTGAACATGGCTCTCCACAATTTCCCGCCCTGTGTACCTCTTAATAAATTTTGTCTTTCTGTAATTTCTCTTAAACCCTGTTCCGCCATCTATTTACTCAAGCAATTTCTTCTTCTTCTTCTCCTTCTTCTTCTTCTTCATGTGTCGTTTCCCTTCAGGATGTTGGTGATCATGGCTCTCCACAATTTCCCGCCATTTGTAGCTCTTAATATATTTTGTCTTTCTGTTATTTCCATTAAACCCTGTTCCGCCATCTATTTACTCAAGCACTTTCCTCTTCTTCTCCTTCTTCTTCTTCTTCTTTGTGTCATTTCCCTTCAGGAAGTTGGTGATCATAGCTCTCCACAATTTCCCGCCCTTTGTAGCTCTTAATATATTTTGTCTTTCTGTTATTTCTCTTAAACCCTGTTCCGCCATCTATTTACTCAAGCAATTTCTTCTTCTTCTTCTCCTTCTTCTTCTTCTTCTTCTTCTTCTTCTTCTTCTTCTATGTGTCGTTTCCCTTCAGGAAGTTGGTGATCATGGCTCTCCACAATTTCCCGCCCTGTGTACCTCTTAATAAATTTTGTCTTTCTGTTATTTCTCTTAAACCCTGTTCCGCCATCTATTTACTCAAGCAATTTCTTCTTCTTCTTCTCCTTCTTCTTCTTCTTCATGTGTCGTTTCCCTTCAGGATGTTGGTGATCATGGCTCTCCACAATTTCCCGCCCTTTGTAGCTCTTAATAAATTTTGTCCTTATGTAATTTCTCTTAAACCCTGTTCCGCCATCTATTTACTCAAGCACTTTCTTTTTCTTCTCCTTCGTCTTCTTCTTCTTCTTCATGCGTCGTTTCCCTTCAGGATGTTGGTGATCATGGCTCTCCACAATTTCCCGCCCTTTGTAGCTCTTAATAAATTTTGTCTTTCTGTTATTTCTCTTAAACCCTTTTCTGCCATCTATTTACTCAAGCACTTTCTTCTTATCCTTCTTCTTCTTCTTTTTCTTCATGTGTCGTTTCCCTTCAGGATGTTGGTGATCATGGCTCTCCACAATTTCCCGCCCTTTGTAGCTCTTAATAAATTTTGTCTTTCTGTTATTTCTCTTAAACCCTGTTCCGCCATCTATTTACTCAAGCACTTTCTTCTTCTTCTCCTTCTTCTTCTTCTTCTTTGTGTCATTTCCCTTCAGGAAGTTGGTGACCATGGCTCTCCACAATTTCCCGCCCTTTGTAGCTCCTCATAAATTTTGTCTTTCTGTAATTTCTCTTAAACCCTGTTCCGCCATCTATTTACTCAAGCACCTTATTCTTCTACTTCTCCTTCTTCTTCTTCTTTGTGTCATTTCACTTCAGGAAGTTGGTGATCATGGCTCTCCACAATTTCCCGCCCTTTGTAGCTCTTAATAAATTTTGTCTTTCTGTAATTTCTCTTAAACCCTGTTCCGCCATCTATTTACTCAAGCACTTTCTTCTTCTTCTCCTTCTTCTTCTTCTTCTTCATGTGTCGTTTCCCTTCAGGATGTTGGTGATCATGGCTCTCCACAATTTCCCGCCCTTTGTAGCTCTTAATATATTTTGTCTTTCTGTTATTTCTCTTAAACCCTGTTCCGCAATCTATTTACTCAAGCACTTTCTTCTTCTTCTTCTCCTTCTCCTTCTTCTTCTTCTTCTTCTTCTTCATGTGTCGTTTCCCTTCAGGAAGTTGGTGATCATAGCTCTCCACAATTTCCCGCCCTTTGTAGCTCTTAATATATTTTGTCTTTCTGTTATTTCTCTTAAACCCTGTTCCGCCATCTATTTACTCAAGCAATTTCTTCTTCTTCTTCTCCTTCTTCTTCTTCTTCTTCTTCTCCTTCTTCTTCTTCTTCATGTGTCGTTTCCCTTCAGGATGTTGGTGATCATGGCTCTCCACAATTTCCCGCCCTTTGTAGCTCTTAATATATTTTGTCTTTCTGTTATTTCCATTAAACCCTGTTCCGCCATCTATTTACTCAAGCACTTTCCTCTTCTTCTCCTTCTTCTTCTTCTTCTTTGTGTCATTTCCCTTCAGGAAGTTGGTGATCATAGCTCTCCACAATTTCCCGCCCTTTGTAGCTCTTAATATATTTTGTCTTTCTGTTATTTCTCTTAAACCCTGTTCCGCCATCTATTTACTCAAGCAATTTCTTCTTCTTCTTCTCCTTCTTCTTCTTCTTCTTCTTCTTCTTCTTCTTCTATGTGTCGTTTCCCTTCAGGAAGTTGGTGATCATGGCTCTCCACAATTTCCCGCCCTGTGTACCTCTTAATAAATTTTGTCTTTCTGTTATTTCTCTTAAACCCTGTTCCGCCATCTATTTACTCAAGCAATTTCTTCTTCTTCTTCTCCTTCTTCTTCTTCTTCATGTGTCGTTTCCCTTCAGGATGTTGGTGATCATGGCTCTCCACAATTTCCCGCCCTTTGTAGCTCTTAATAAATTTTGTCCTTATGTAATTTCTCTTAAACCCTGTTCCGCCATCTATTTACTCAAGCACTTTCTTTTTCTTCTCCTTCGTCTTCTTCTTCTTCTTCATGCGTCGTTTCCCTTCAGGATGTTGGTGATCATGGCTCTCCACAATTTCCCGCCCTTTGTAGCTCTTAATAAATTTTGTCTTTCTGTTATTTCTCTTAAACCCTTTTCTGCCATCTATTTACTCAAGCACTTTCTTCTTATCCTTCTTCTTCTTCTTTTTCTTCATGTGTCGTTTCCCTTCAGGATGTTGGTGATCATGGCTCTCCACAATTTCCCGCCCTTTGTAGCTCTTAATAAATTTTGTCTTTCTGTTATTTCTCTTAAACCCTGTTCCGCCATCTATTTACTCAAGCACTTTCTTCTTCTTCTCCTTCTTCTTCTTCTTCTTTGTGTCATTTCCCTTCAGGAAGTTGGTGACCATGGCTCTCCACAATTTCCCGCCCTTTGTAGCTCCTCATAAATTTTGTCTTTCTGTAATTTCTCTTAAACCCTGTTCCGCCATCTATTTACTCAAGCACCTTATTCTTCTACTTCTCCTTCTTCTTCTTCTTTGTGTCATTTCACTTCAGGAAGTTGGTGATCATGGCTCTCCACAATTTCCCGCCCTTTGTAGCTCTTAATAAATTTTGTCTTTCTGTAATTTCTCTTAAACCCTGTTCCGCCATCTATTTACTCAAGCACTTTCTTCTTCTTCTCCTTCTTCTTCTTCTTCTTCATGTGTCGTTTCCCTTCAGGATGTTGGTGATCATGGCTCTCCACAATTTCCCGCCCTTTGTAGCTCTTAATATATTTTGTCTTTCTGTTATTTCTCTTAAACCCTGTTCCGCAATCTATTTACTCAAGCACTTTCTTCTTCTTCTTCTCCTTCTCCTTCTTCTTCTTCTTCTTCTTCTTCATGTGTCGTTTCCCTTCAGGAAGTTGGTGATCATAGCTCTCCACAATTTCCCGCCCTTTGTAGCTCTTAATATATTTTGTCTTTCTGTTATTTCTCTTAAACCCTGTTCCGCCATCTATTTACTCAAGCAATTTCTTCTTCTTCTTCTCCTTCTTCTTCTTCTTCTTCTTCTCCTTCTTCTTCTTCTTCATGTGTCGTTTCCCTTCAGGATGTTGGTGATCATGGCTCTCCACAATTTCCCGCCCTTTGTAGCTCTTAATATATTTTGTCTTTCTGTTATTTCCATTAAACCCTGTTCCGCCATCTATTTACTCAAGCACTTTCCTCTTCTTCTCCTTCTTCTTCTTCTTCTTTGTGTCATTTCCCTTCAGGAAGTTGGTGATCATAGCTCTCCACAATTTCCCGCCCTTTGTAGCTCTTAATATATTTTGTCTTTCTGTTATTTCTCTTAAACCCTGTTCCGCCATCTATTTACTCAAGCAATTTCTTCTTCTTCTTCTCCTTCTTCTTCTTCTTCTTCTTCTTCTTCTTCTTCTATGTGTCGTTTCCCTTCAGGAAGTTGGTGATCATGGCTCTCCACAATTTCCCGCCCTGTGTACCTCTTAATAAATTTTGTCTTTCTGTAATTTCTCTTAAACCCTGTTCCGCCATCTATTTACTCAAGCAGTTTCTTCTTCTTCTTCTCCTTCTTCTTCTTCTTCATGTGTCGTTTCCCTTCAGGATGTTGGTGATCATGGCTCTCCACAATTTCCCGCCCTTTGTAGCTCTTAATAAATTTTGTCTTTCTGTAATTTCTCTTAAACCCTGTTCCGCCATCTATTTACTCAAGCACTTTCTTCTTCTTCTTCTTCTTCTTCTTCTTCTTCTTCTTTGTGTGATTTCCCTTCAGGTAGTTGGTGATCATGGCTCTCCACAATTTCCCGCCCTGTGTACCTCTTAATAAATTTTGTCTTTCTGTAATTTCTCTTAAACCCTGTTCCGCCATCTATTTACTCAAGCACTTTCTTCTTCTTCTCCTTCTTCTTCTTCTTCTTCTTCTTCATGTGTCGTTTCCCTTCAGGATGTTGGTGATCATGGCTCTCCACAATTTCCCGCCCTTTGTAGCTCTTAATATATTTTGTCTTTCTGTTATTTCTCTTAAACCCTGTTCCGCCATCTATTTACTCAAGCACCTTCTTCTTCTTCTCCTTCTTTGTGTCATTTCCCTTCAGGAAGTTGGTGATCATGGCTCTCCACAATTTCCCGCCCTTTGTAGCTCTTAATAAATTTTGTCTTTCTGTAATTTCTCTTAAACCCTGTTCCGCCATCTATTTACTCAAGCACTTTCTTCTTCTTCTCCTTCTTCTTCATCTTCTTCTTCATGTGTCGTTTCCCTTCAGGATGTTGGTGATCATGGCTCTCCACAATTTCCCGCCCTTTGTAGCTCTTAATATATTTTGTCTTTCTGTTATTTCTCTTAAACCCTGTTCCGCAATCTATTTACTCAAGCACTTTCTTCTTCTTCTTCTCCTTCTTCTTCTCCTTCTTCTTCTTCTTCATGTGTCGTTTCCCTTCAGGATGTTGGTGATCATGGCTCTCCACAATTTCCCGCCCTTTGTAGCTCTTAATAAATTTTGTCTTTCTGTTATTTCTATTAAACCCTGTTCCGCCATCTATTTACTCAAGCACTTTCTTCTTCTTCTCCTTCTTCTTCTTCTTCTTCTTCTTCTTCTATGTGTCATTTCCCTTCAGGATGTTGGTGATCATGGCTCTCCACAATTTCCTGCCTTTTGTAGCTTTTAATAAATTTTGAATTTGTTATTTCTCTTAAACCCTGTTTCGCCATCTATTTACTCAAGCACTTTCTTCTTCTTCTCCTTCTTCTTCTCCTTCTTCTTCTTCTATGTGCCGTTTCCCTTCAGGATGTTGGTGATCATAGCTCTCCACAATTTCCTGTCTTTTGTAGCTCTTAATAAATTTTGTCTTTCTGTTATTTCTCTTAAACCCTATTCCCCTATCCATTTACTCACGCACTTTCTTCTTCTTCTCCTTCTTCTTCTTCTTCTATGTGCCGTTTCCCTTCAGCATTATGGTGATCATGGCTCTCCTCAAACTCACTAAGTAAGTCATGCATTGTTTTCCTTGATCCCTCTTGCATTCACAAATTCAAATACAACATTTAGTCGTCATCCATCTTTTTTAAATTCTCTTCTTTTATTGTCCCTTCTCCTCAATAAAAATTTTCTCAATTTCTTTCACTTTCAATAACTCCTTGCACCTTAGTGACTTTATCACTTTGTTGGAATCTATCTACCCAGGTTTTTGTCACTATCTGAGTGTCCAAACAACAACATATCTTTTATAGGAAACATATCAAAGGTTATTTTCTGGAAGAAAAGTAGAAGTAGATCCTCAGTTAAACTAATTTTTATATATTCTTTTCAGAGATATACAATGACAATAAAATGTTTAAATAATCCTTGCAATGAAGTTTGTTTTATAAAGTGTGTGACAGTCAGCCTAATGTTTTTTGTGAGTTTGTGGACAAAGGCTTAGTTGGCAGTTGCTGGTTAATCACTTCTGTTGTATGCATGGGTAAGGCCTTAGTCAGTAGCTGCTGGCTGTCAAATCTTCCACTGTGTACATGTGTGTGTATGAATATGTAGTTCAAACTAGCCTCCCAAATTCGTTTGAGCCTTGAGAAGTAGTAGGCTTCAATTTTTATATCCATAAGGGAAGTCAAAATCTAATTTCATATAAACGTGTGAACTTTTTGAATACAAAGTTTTCATTGGTTAGAAAATAACTTCACACTGGCTTGTGAAAGTCTTTTTCTCAAATTTGCAGGAGTGGTGAAGGGAGTTATTGTTATTTTCTAAATGGTCCGAAAAAAACATGTAGTAGGTCTACAATTACATCCGCAAGTATTTTGGCGTTATTTGTCCTTGTAATGATTGATTATCCAACAAACCTTTTGATGAGATTTTATTGGTTGCCAAATATATATAGAATTTAATTCCTATAACCTTGCTTGGGATGAAATGATTTTTAAAAAAAGAAGTGGTAGAAAGTGTAAAAAAATGTAAAAACAGTAATGTGAAGTATTTTACTTTCTCTCAGTATTTTTTTAATGAACTTTTTTTAAAACTCATAATTATCATATGTTTATGTAGGTAGTGCAATGGTCATCAGGACAGAGAGAATCAGTACATCAAAGAGCCCAGTTCAAATTTCCACCTAGTCTGGTTTGGTGCAGTTGTTTTTTTTTAACAGCATATCAAGCCATATGGTTTATTTAATGCCAAAATCTACATATGAAAATTCAAACTTTATAATTGATGTAATGGAATAACCTGTCACTCACATGAGTGACTACACTATAGGTAGTAACTACCTATTGGTATCTTTAAGTCAACAGAGACTAGCTGGAATCTGTTGAGTATGGCTCAGACGTACATGAGAACTACCGACCTTCCAATAGTAGCACCCGCTACTGGATTGACTTGCGACAAACTTGTGCATAACTGTTACCTTTATTCTTATTGTGCTGTTTTTTTTTTTACAATAAACCTTTACTTATTTTATCCACTTTGTTTTTCAAGTATATATTCCTATTAGCAGAGAATATAACAATAATGAATTTAAGAGAATGACATTATTTCATGATTAAATTATATTTACTTAGCTCTTTTTTTTTACCAAATAATCTTACAAAATCAAACAAGGTGTGAAAACTTCTTACTCTTTAAAAGAAATGAGATTAATCATAGCAAACTGTTTTTGTTTTTTGACAATGTATATCATATGTCTAATTTCACTATCAAAGTTATTGATTGTCGTTTTGCAATAAAAACATATTGTTGGTCATCTTATAAAATGTATTGTTGATAATTTTACTATAAAAATGTATTGGTGATCATTTTACTATAAAATGTATTGCTGGTTATTTGGCTTTAAAATATATTGTTGGTGTATTGAGGTGTAATCTAACTGAAGCTTTATTCAACTTAGAATGAAGTGTGACCTACTGAACGTACAGAATACATATAAGGGGAGATAGTCTATTCCACAGTTGGTAATTTTACTATAAAAATGTTTTGTTTGTAATGTTTTTTTTATAAAAATGCATTGATAAGAATTTCACTATAAAAATGCATTGTTGGTAATTTTACTAGAAAAATATATTTTTATACGTTCTAAGTGTTTTGATTCTTGTTTGGGAGTTGACTATTTGTCCATAGCATAGACCCCTAACAAGTGCTACCACCCCAGGTCATTGTAGACCTGGGAACAACATCAGTTAAGAGGTGGTTCAATGCTCCTGAAAAATGCTACTCTCCTGATCAGAGACCTTACTAAAAAAAAAAAGATGCCCTTGGTAATGGTACGAATATGCCTCTTTATCTGACCACCATCTATGGATTAAATAGCAGGGTAGACTTGGCTCTTTAACCTTGGGTGGCAACCTGTCTAAGAGAAGGAAAATTCGAAATCCCAAATTGTAGGGAAGACAATGAGAAGCCACTTCACTATCTTTCCCAAGAATTCATAGATATTCACAGATAATAAAGAAAAGGAAGCTTATGTCTTGAAAAGACATAGCCTTTAATAAATGAAGATGCATTAAATAACAGTATAGACGGGTCTCCCTAACTGTTATGGGAACTCACCCATAATAATTGTTATGGGATCTTACCTGTAATAATAATAATGGACTATTCCATACTTAATAAATACTGTGCCACAGGAGTAGGCAAAGAGTCAGCAGTTCAAGTCGATCTCGGTCGACCAGCTGATCTCTGAACTCTCTGCCTTCGGGTGGGGAGGAACCCGAAGGAGGCTACACCGAAGGGCAAAGTCCCTTTCGGGGAGGTAAACCAACCCTGAACCCGTTTATATGGGTTCAATGGGCATATTTTTGGCCGAGCCCACGGGCTCAGAGATCCCACGGGCTCAGAGATCCCACGTTAAACCGGCCTTGTGCCACATGATGCCCACGTGGGGGGGGTGACTAAATATAGTCAGTAGTTCAAGTCGAGTCAGTAGTTCAAGTCAAGTCAAGAGTCGAGTCAGAGGCAGTCTGAAACAGTCGTGTTCAGACAATTACTGCAAGACATTGCAATAGTGATACTGGTCGAGACTACATTGTTCTCGCTACTAAACCTGATTGTCCATACTAACACTTCTACTTCTCTGTATATATTCCTGTTTGTAATATATCTGTGTTATTCCATACCTGTGTTTGAGTTCTTCTTTATTGGTTCACTGTGGTACAAGGAACTGGACCATAACAATAATAATGGACTATTCCTGACATTATAAATACTGTGCCTCTCAAGAGGTATGCGCATATATTATAAGACGAGGTGAGATAATTGAGAGCATATTGTAAGGATATTAGAATAGTGATACTTGTCGAGACAACATAGTTCACTCTAACCAAATCTGATAGTCATTACTAATACTTCTACTTCTTTGTATTATATTTCTGTTGTAATATATCTTTGTATTTCATACCTCTGTTCATGTTATTCTTTTCATTGGATTCTAACCCTGGACCATCACCGTGGTACAAGGAACTTGGACCATAACACTAACATTGGCTGGCAACTTGTCTAAGAGAAAGTAAACAATTCCAAACCATGAAGAAGGCAACGTGAAACCAAGTAATAAAAATATATATTATTCTGCTTTCACATTTGAATCCATGGTAGACGATACTCAGCTTTTGTGTATATACATGTTTGCGCGAACATAATTACTAGAGGCAGTGATATGTGTTTTTTTATGTTGTAGTTTTGTTATATTTGGGAATACAGTTTGATTTCTTTAAGAATTTGTAAGATATTATATGGATTAATCTCACGAAAGAGTTCTTCTGTGTTGGTTGTTTGGTTGGTTGATTTTGTTTAGTGGCATATCAACATCTCTATGGGTTATTTAATTCTGAAATTTAAATATTTTGAACACAATTTTATGGCTTCAACAAAATATAATACGAACACAATTATATGCCTTCAACTACAGATAAAATATATTGTGGATCATTTTGTTATAAAATGAATTATTGGTAATTCTACTATAAAATGTATTGCTAGTCATTTTGCTTTAAAATTGTACTGTTTGTAATTTTACTATAAATTATAAATATGTATTGTTGGTAATTTTTTTTTATATAAAAATGTATTTTTATAATTTCATAGTGTTTTGTTTTAGGGGTTCACTATTTACCCATAGATGAGACCCTAACAGGTGCTACACTACTGAGTCAGGGTGGACGTAGGAACAACAGCAATAAGAGGTGGTTTCACACTCCTGAAAGCCTCCAATCTCCCAATCAGAGACCTTGCTGCCGGATATAGTTTATCATCATACCCAGGACTATTATCTGAGGGAACATTTAAAGAAAATTAAGCCATGGAGAGATGCAATCACCTACACCCTGAAGGGACATGATATTAAGAAAAAAGATTATCAATGTGGTGCAAAAATTTCTCAGACCAATCCACTTAACAAATCTGTATTTCAAATTTCAGAATTGTATTTTTTGTGGGTGGGGAGGGTTTAATGCATTCATGCCCACCATTTCAATATGGGATGGTGGGCATTACATCCATTATATTTATAAAAGACTAGATAAGACTAAGTTCAGCAAGTTCACTGGTGCTTCATAACTTCAGGTAGATGGAGCCTGCCAGCTTGGGAAGACAGTCTATGTTAGCGAAAGGAAAGGATTTTAAACCTATCATGTCTTGGGGTCATATCCAAACATGGAAAAGGCTATGGAAGTAAATCCAAATAGAAAAAATAGAGTGGATCCCTAAATGTGATTGACTGTCAGTATTGACAAGCTTCTGTCAATACATTCAAACCGTCCACAGTTGTACAGCCCTATATTTCTTTGGACCTTGTTGGTATGACTTAGAGGGGATCCATGTGATCTAGACAGCACATGGCCTCCATATACCATCATCCAGGCCTGCATACTGGTATCACTCTAGTTTCAACCCCAAAGGATTGAATTTTGACCACACTGGGTGCTACCATTATCTTGCACGATAAATGGTTGCCAACTAATTATAAAATTACTTTGCAATTTATTTTATTACACAACAAAGACCAAAATAGGACACTAGTCATTATACACATAATTATAAAAATACTTTGCAGTACTAATGCCTCCTGGATATGACGATAAACTACATCTGGCAACAAGGCCTCTGATCAGGTTTTCAGGAGCATGGAACCACCTCTTAATTGATGCTGTTCCTAGGTCCATCCTGACTTAGGGTGGTAGCACTTGTTAGGGTCCCAGCTATGGGCAAATAGTTAACACCCAAACTGGCATCAAAACACTATGAAAGTGTAAAAATAGGTTTTAATACCAGCAATACATTTTGGGAAAAATTACTATTAGGTTGGTGCAAAAATAATGATGTAATAATGTCGTTTTTTCACGTTAAAAAATACGTCAAAAAACGACATTATTACGTCATTATTTTTGCACCAACCTAATACCAACAATACACTTTTGGAAAAAAAATTATTACCAGCAATACATTATTACTGGCAATACACTTTTGAGAAAACTCACACCATCCTGTTAAAAAATCTGTAAATCTTTATATATTTAGGATCTGCCTTCATCAAGCATGGGTGTGCAAAGGATGCTGCAAAGGTTAGTGATGTGGAATGAGAAATTGGAAAAGTTTATTAAGAAGTTAGGACAATTTCCAGCTTTGTGTGGCAGCCAGTCTAGAAGAAAGAATAGTCTGAATACAAAACTGTGGACAAGATGATACCTTATTTCGCTTTCACACTAATACCTTTGGGAAAGGTATAAATTCGTTTTGTATCCCCGAAGATATGGATTAAATAGTAAAGCACATTGGGCTCTTCAGCATTAGTTGTCAACAAGTTTAGAAGTCAACTCTGAATTCGAAACTGGTTGGGCATGGGGCTAGCAACTCAATCCTATAATAAACCTATTGCTTGTTATAGAAACTACAGAAGCAGTGCCTAGCATGCTGAGAGCTGTGGCCCCATACTCCTTAGGTAGTCTACAGGATTTGAGAGCTGTGGTCTCATACTGATCTGGGAGTCTACAGGACTTGAGAGCTGTGGTCCTATACTCCTCTGGGAGTCTGCAGGACTTGAGAGCTGTAGTCCCATACTCCTCTGGGAGTCTACAGGACTTTAGAGCTGTGGTCCCATACTTCTATGGGAGTCTACAGGACTTGAGAGCTGTAGTCCCATACTACTCTGGGAGTTTACAGGACTTGAGAGATGTGGTCCCATACTCCCCAGGAAGTCTGCATGGCTTGAGACCTGTGATTCTATACTCCTTGGGCAGTCTATATAATTAATAACAACAACAGACAGACTAATATATAGAATATTAAAAAAATTTACTGAACTAATTCTGAAAATGGTATGCAACTAACCACTGATGCAAAGAATGTATCAGCCAAAACATTGGGTTATTAAAAAATTGATGAAGACAACAAATAGATATTATATTGGTTTGGTTTGTTTTGTTTTATGGCATATCAACCTCAATGGGTTATTTAATGCTGACAAGATTTTTTATTGCTGGTAATATTTTTTTATAAAAATGTATTGCTGATAATATTTTTTCCTCAAAAATGTATTGCTGGTAATAAAACCTATTTTTACACTTTCATAGTGTTTTGACCCCAGTTTGGGGGAGTAGCTATTTGTCCATATCTGTGACCCTAACAGGTTCTATCACCCCAGGTCAGGGTAGACCTGGGAACACGGGTAATTAGGAGGTGGTTCCAAGCTCCTCAAAAGCTCCTGATCAGAGGCCTTGCTGCTGGATGTAGTTTAACATCTTACCCAGGACTAGATATTATATAGCATAACATAAGCCTATTCTAAAGATGGGAAACAGCAGAAAGACCAAAGAATGTATCAACCAAAATATTGAAATAATTCCCAAAATGAAGACAAATATTACTAAGGAAGCTAGAAAGCATAGAAGTTGTGGAGAGCCATGAATATGGTATATAAAAGAAGTTTTTAAAAACGTTCTTGTTTTTGGAACTATAAAATTAACCCTCATTTAACTTTTGAAAAGATAGAAATGCTTAGTACAGAGCAATTCCGATTTTAGACAGAGGAAAATTGGAATATAGATTTTTTTTGGCCAGTTATTTGAAGCTGATCGATTTATTCGAAAATCTATCACATAACAGCATCGTCTCAGCTAAAATAGAATTCTTTCTTTAAAAATGATTGATTATTTTCTTCTTTCCATCTTCAATGCCGAAATGGCGTTTGATATTTTTACAGAAGTCAGCATCAAAAGAAAATTGGTTTTAACATCAGAGAATCATCCTAGAAACCAAAGGAAGCCTCTGCACACAAGCACGCACACACACACAACCAAACACACGCACACACAGATACACATACCCCCCCACACACACAGCCCCCCCCCCCAACACATATATGTATGTATGTATATGTTAGGCTCTCCTGTCAATTTAGACATATGAGGATCTGACAACCTCATTCAGTTTTTATGTCTGTGTCATATGTGACACTTCAGTCCCACTAGTAACCTGCATACAAGCCCACATATTGTGCAACAGCGAAGATCTCGGGACATAGCATTTGCTGCTGTTTTTTTTTCAGGTTTTGAGGAACGTGAAATCACCTCTTAATTGCTGTTGTTTCCCGGTCCACTTTGACCAAGGGTTGTAGCACCTGTTAGGGTCCCAGCTATGAGCAAATAGTAAGACCCCAAACAATGTAAATATATTCTTATATGTGTATATGTATTTTTGTGTGTTATATTTGCATATGTGCAAGTATGTGTGTGCATATATGTATGTATGTGTATATATATATATATATATGGCTGTATTGGCGTGGTTGTCTGAACAGACCTGAGCAAGAAAATCATGGGTACTCCCAAGTCACCTTCCCTCAATTGTTTGACAGCTTATATAAATATATATAGGTAGATATGTGCGTATATCTATGATGATTTTCTAAGTGTAGCTTAGATGTGGCACAAGGCTTGAGGTATGGGGCACCTAGTATATATATATATATATATATATATATACATGTATCTGATTGAATAAATTACAGGCATTATGTCTGCTAATTTTTAACAAAATCTGTTCATACTCACTAATAAACTTCCATGTATTGATGTTAAAGGATGAGAGAAATGTGGTATAGCTGTTTAATTTTTTTTTTATTTTCATTTCCCAAGTACTTTCGATCTTCTTCTAAGATCATCTTCAGTGGTGCAAGTAGTACAAAACTATATGTTGTTCATTAATATAAGTATTTATACAAAGTTGTGCATTGTTATCCATTACCATAATATTTTCATTATGCTTTTAAATGCAAAATGGTTGACAATGTGTTGAGCGTTCATTAGAACATGAAAAATTACCATTATGTCATGGTCATGCATGCAATAAATTTATTCAATCAGACATGTCTAAAAGGGAATTTTCTGCCTAAATACAAAAATATCTATATATCTATATATATATATATATATATATGTAAAACATAATATTTAAAAAATAAATAACTTCCCCATTTAAGCACTAGTTTATCAATAGAAAAGCTGAGTGTTCACGTTTATGTGTACATATGTACACATACACATAGCTATATATGCGAATGAATAAATGATTATGTGTGCATATACATAGGTTTATAAACACAGAATATGCACTTAAATTCTAGCAATATTAATTAAATCTAATTATACATCTAATCCCCAACAATTAATACTTATTATTACTTATGATACCACCAAACTAAATTATACAATGAAGCAATATCCTAGCTATGAACTATAGAACCCAGTCTGTCCTGCTGTTTACCCATAGCTGGAGGGAGAAGAAGAGGATGCATACCTTTCCCAAGCATATTAGCACATAAGTGAATGCAATGGATCAAAGTGGAATTTGAACTAGGCTCTTGGACTCCTCAATCCGAGCTGCTATCCATTACTCCATCATGCCTCCTACAATCTATCACTAAAGATGCTGAAAAATGGTCATCTCCCTGTACGTCATCTCATATATATATATATATATATATATATATATATATATATATATATAAGTTTGTGACAATTTGATCCTAGTTATATCATGTTGATATAACATTGACCGTACACATTATTAAGTTTCTAAATAATAAAAATCTATTAAATAGACATGAGTTAACGGTTTTTTGCCCATATCATCAAATCTTTGCATTGAATAATTAGCATATAATTTTTTTAAAATCCATAGTCCTAATAAATAGTTTGAATACCCTACAAAAAAAGATAACCCTTTATGAAGTCATCAAAAAACAAATGTTACGGCAGTTTTTTTTATATGCACAAAGCCCTTTCAGAAAAAAATAAAATAAAAAAATAAATAAATCTCCATAGACACGTAAACCAGACTAGACGAAATCATCTTCCGTTTTAAATTTAGACACCCCAACCTTACCCTGACTTGACATCTATGAATGTAACTCTATACTGATACAAATTATTAACACCCTGCACCCCTCTCTATATGAACAATCGCGCTGGCCGTTACCATGGAAATTTTGATTTCAATAATGAATATGCTAGATATGACAGCAATTATTTGTAACTGTAATTTCTATGCTAATACTTTCTTCTCTTGCACTTCTTGCTTGTGGAACTCCCTTTCAGCTTCATGCTTTCTTGTTAACTTTGATCTTCAAAAGTTTAAATGTAATATCAATCGTTATCTTCTATCTTCTTAGTTCCTGTTCTTTTATTGTTCTTGCTCCTTAATAGCATTTTTTTTCTCATTTTCTCTCACATTCAGTAATCCTTTGTATCTTAGTGGCTTTATTCCCTTGCTTGGAGTGAAATGATTAAAAAATAAAACCTTTTTCATATTGATCTTTTATAAGTATTTTCTGGTGTAAGCAGGTGGTTTTAAATGAAAGTCAAAATCTTGTTTATAGTGTAGGGCCATATGAGATTCCATTAAAATAATTTGCTCAATCTAGAACTCACATGTTCTCTCTATTTCTCTCTATTTTTCCTGTTCTCTCTTACATATTCTCTCTTACTCTCTTTCTCCTATTCTCTATTACTTTCTCTCCCATTATCTCTCTCTCTCTCTCTTTTCTTGTTCTCTTTCACTCACTCACTCACACTCCTTTTCGCTCTCTCCTTTTCTCTCTCTCTCCTTTTCTCTCACCTGTTTCTTTCAATTTTTCTCTCACCTAGAGAGAAAAAGATAGAGAAAACAGTTGAGAGAGAGAAAGAACAAGGGTAGTGGGAGAGTACAGGAGAGAGAGAGAGAATGAACAGGGCGAGAAAGAGGAAGAAAAGCTAAGAAATTGATAGAGAACAGGAGAAAGAGAGAGAGAGAGAGAGAGAGAGAGAGAGAGAGAGAATAAACAGACATAAAATGGGGGATCAGTTTATTACTTATGTATAAACAAAAATGATCCCCCACTTTATGATTATATTTCTTTTTTTTCTTACTATTTTTGAAAACATTAAATATACTGGCAGGTGGTCTTAAATAATTGATATGTAAATAAGAAATTGGCCTCATTGTTGCTCAAGGCTATTTTCTTGGACTGAATTGAGAAAATGGTGATCGTAGTACAATGTTCCGACAAAAACTGTTTTCTTAGCAGCAGCTGGGATCATTAGAAGGACTGTTTCTGTCTGTCTCTCTCTCTTTTTCCTGTTTCCTCTTGCTCTCTCTCTCTCTCTCTCTTGTCTGTTCTCTCTCCCTACTTCTCTCTCCGGTTTTCTCTTGCCTTTCCTCTTCCTTCTCTCATTCTCCTTTTTTGCTTACTAGTTCTCTCTTCCCTATCTCTTACTATTTTCTTCTCCTCTTCTCTAACCTTTCCCTCACACTCTGTCCTGTTCCCTCTCTCCTTATTTCTAACCAGTTTTCTCTTTCTCTTTCTTTTACCTGTTCTCTCTCTACCTCTATATTTCTCATCTATTCTCTCTCCCTCTTTCTTAGCTGCTCTCTCTCCTTCCCTTACACCTGTACTCTCTCCTCCTTTCTCTCATCTGTTATCTCTTATCCATTCTCTGTTTCATTTGTTCTCTCTCACTCACATGCTCACTCTTTCCTTTCTCTCTTTTTCCTGTTCTCTCTCACGTATTCACTTTCACTCTATCTCTTTCTACTGTTCTCTTTCTATGGCTTTCTCTCTCATATTCTCTCGTTCCCTCCTTTTCTCTCACCTGTTTTCTCTCAAGTAAAGAGAAAAATAGAGAGAGAAAACAGTTGAGAAAGAAAGGGCATAACGAGAGAGAGAGAGAGTATGTGAAAAAGAACAGAAAGAGTGAGAAAAGTGAAGAAATTGAAAGGGAACAGGAGAAAGAGAGAGAGATAGAGAGAATGTGTGAGAGAGAGTATATGTATTCCTCCTCCTTCCTCAACAGTTCTCACCTTTTCTCTCTCACTTGTTCTCTCTCATCCTTGTCTCAACTCCTTCTCCTGTTCTCTTATCCGTTGTCTTGTGAAGCAAAAATGTCTTCCTTTATGTTTTTCTTTCCATAATCATCATCATCATCAGTAGCAGCATTGTCATCAGCATCATCATAATCAACAGCAGCAGCATCGTCAACGTCCTCATAATCATCAACAACATCAGCAGCAGCACCTTCATTATCAGCATATTATCATTATCATAATCATCATTAGCATCAGCAACAGCAACATCATCATTATCATCAGCATCCTCATAATAATCATCATTAGTATAGCATCATTATCATAATCATCAGTATCAGCAGCTTCATTATTATTCATCAGCAGCATAACATGACCATCATCAGCAGCAACATTATCATCAGCATCAGCATCCACATAATCATCAGTATTGTCAGCATCAGTATAATTATCATAATCATCATCATCATCATCAGAGGCAGCAGCAGTCAGTCAGTTATGTGCCATGCGTGATACATGCTTAAGCGATCATGTATCTTTCAATAGATGACTGACGAGGCAGATTTTTTTTCCTGCAGTAGGTTGCCATTTCTTTCTGTGGTAGACCAGTTGCCATCCAAAGCTATAGAACCTGATCTGTCCTGCTATTTACCCATAGCTGGGGGGAGAAGAGGAGGATTAATACCTTTCCTAAGGGTATTAGCATGTAAGTGAATGTAATGGATTGACTTGAATTCGAACTCGGCTCTCCGATTCCTCAATCTGAGCCACTATCCACTGTTCCACCATGTCTGTACATCATCATCATCATCATCATCATCAGTATAGCATCATTATCATAATCATCATCATCAGAAGCAGCAGCAGTACAGCATCATTATTAGCATCATCATCAGTATAGGATCATTATCATAATAACTATCAGCAGCATCCTTAGTATTCAGCAGCAGCAGCAACATTGTCATTATCATCAGCATCCTTATAATCAATATCAGCAGTACAATTATCATACTCACCATCATCATCATCAGCAGCATTTTCCACATCATTTGTTTTTCTTCTTGAATTACTGATAATTTGACGTCAGCTCAAATATCCTCATATTTGACAGGTTTTCTTTGATTTTTATAATTGCTTGCTTACATTATTTTCATTATTTGGACTGTTATCCTCATTTTCATTGCTGTATTCACAAGGTTTCAGCTGTTGTATGCTCCGGCATTCTTCAGGTGATTGAAACTTCAAACCAAACCCTTTATTTTGTCCACCAGGTTAGATTGTTCTAGTTCCATATGCCATCCCTCTTCTGGATGTTTCAGATATTTTCCTTTTAACTCAACTCTCCAAGTTTTTGGTTCACCACTGCTGTAACCTCATATTGAACTCACAACTCTTTGGATCTAGTCACTGGATCTAACCAAAATCTTTATCCACTTTATCTGCCAGTCACCTGAAGAACGCCGGAGCGTACAACAATCAAAACATTGTGAATATGGCAATGAAGATGAGGATAACGGTCTGAATATTGTAAATAATATAAGTAATCATAATACCTCATCTCAGAGATATAGACAGACTTTATAATTGCTTTTTATTAAAATGTTTCAGTAACTACATTCCTTCGTCCCTGAAGCATATAAACAATATTAGTAAAAAATAAAGTAGCTTATGATGAGGCATGAACTCTCATTCCATTTTCAAGGAGCCTTTCTGATATGGACATTGCCTGTACCAAATTGTCCACTACAAGTGAGTCCTGAATACAAGGGCAGATTGGAATATTTGGAGGAGTGGGCAATATCCTAAAATATATTAATCAGGGGAGTTGGAATAAAGACAGAGAGAATATTCCAGAAAACATATTATGGAATTGTCCAAGTTAGAATTCCTTGATCAAATTAATAACCAGAGTTGGAATAAGAATGTCCCCAGTGGAAATTTTCAGAAAATAAATTACCAGCGAGAATTGTCTCTTTGGACCTCAAGAGTACAACAGGGCCAAACCTAGTGTCATATCTTTAACAGCTTAAAATTCATACATTTTATCTTACTATATATTACCAAGTGTGTTTTTTTTTTACTTGTAACCTTTAGTAAGAGTTATCTCCCTTACACTAGCAACAACAGGTGGCACTGTCTTATGTATGACAGTGACAGACTATTCAAGATGGTCACAATGACATGGCATGGCCAAATTTAAGGTCATACTTTTAATAGCTTAAAATTCATACATTTAGATCTCATTATGTAATAAGCCAAGTGTTTTTTGTCTGTAATACCTGTAGCATTTAACTAGGTTAGAGTTATCTCTCTTGCAGAACATGGTATTTAAAAACAACACCAATAAAAACAAAAGCATTGGAAAAATGAATGTGATCAGTTAAGATGTCAGATGTATAAACATACTTGACATTTATGTTTATATATATATATATATATATATATATATATATATGATGGAATTGGTGTTAAAAACAGAAATTAGAATACATAGAACATACAGCAATAACAACAATAAAAACTTGAGACATGTGTTGATATAAATAACAAGAATTTGTATTTTCTTTACATGATGTGAATTACAGAATATTTGTATGGTGTGTGTAAAAATGTTTTCAGTGTCTCTTTTGTTTAAAAATCAGTGCTTACTTGGTTTGGTTCTGAGAATTTTGTTTGTGAGGATGGTGTTTGACTTTGTCTGTTTTCGACCTTCACAGAGCGGTGGCTAGACATGTGTTTTTGTACTGCTACTTATCTACTCATCACTGACTACTGCTACTGTTCTCTACTCCACTGACCCACTTGTGGTGGATGGGTTGTTTTTATAATGATGAGGGTTAGGATGATGAAATATCCCTCTTTTCTATCATTACTGATGACAAGGTTATTTTTAGAATGATGAAATATAATCATCACCCTGGACCATAACTTACACACACACACACACACACACACACACATATATATATATATATATATATATATATATATATATATATATATATATAGTTATCCACATACAAGTCTGTTTAGCTGTATTACAGCTCATCAGTGTGGCTAGACATTTGATTGCTTCAAGCCAGGGTTAAAATTTGACTGATTTGTCATTAGTCCAAAATTTTACCACCAAGCTCTTGGTGCATGGCAGTGAAAAGGAAATTTTAACATATTATATACATGGTGTATACAAATGGCAATAGCCAAGAGTGCTTAATTCATTACTGAATAGCATTGTGTAAATAGCAGGAGCAGCCACTGTTTTTAAAATTATCTTTTTTCCCAAGGTGCTCAATCAACGAACAAGAGCATAAACAGTCATCCACATACAAGCCTGTTTCGCTATATCACAGATCATTAGTGCAGCTCGATATCCAATTGCTTAAAGCCGGGATCAAAATTTGACTGATTTGGTATCAGTCCGAGATCCTACTGTTAAGTTATTGGCACACAACAGAGAAAGGGAAATTTTAGTGTATTATATATGTAGTTGCATACAAACACCAGTAGCTGAGAGTGCTCAATTCATTACTGAAGAGCCATATATATCTTCCCACATATAAATAAAATGCTTCATTCACTACATTGCTCAGTTAAAAATAAAGTAAGCCTATGATGAAGCATGAACTCTCTCTCTCATCTGTTCTCTCTCCCCACTTCTCTCTCCTGTTTTCTCTCTCCCTTCTCTCATTTTTCCATTTCACTTACCTGTTCTCTCCTCACTCTCTCTTACCATTTCACTCTCCCTTTCTCAAACCTCTACTCTCTTCCTCTAACTTGTTCTCTGTCCCTATCTCTCACCAGTTTTCTCTTTCTCTTTCTTTTACCTGTTCTCTCTTTACCTCTATATTTCTTCATTCACTACATTGCGTGGTCAAAAATAAAGTAGCCTATGATGAGGCATGAACTCTCTCTCCCAATTTCTTTCTTCTCTTTTCTCTCTTCCTTCTCTCATTCTTCCATTTAACTTACCCGTTCTCGCTTCACTCTCCCTTTCTCAAACCTCTACTCTCTCCCTCTCATTGGTCCTCACTCTGTCCTCTTCCTTCTCTCTCTATCTCTCACCAGTTTTCTCTTTCTTTTACCTGTTCTCTCTCTACCTATAGATTTCTTCATTCACTACATTCTTTGGGCAAAAATAAAGTAGCCTGTGATGAGGCATGAACTCTCCTGTTTTCTCTCGTCTTAAAGCTCAGCCCTGAATAAAATCTGGAAATCTGATCTACCAGATAACCTCGAATGGAGATTCTTTTGAGCTACTACAGAGGCAGTGTTAATGTATGGTGCCATTGCTAGGACTAAGATGGGCTGGTCACCCAGCAATCACCTACATTGACCAGCTATGTTATAATACAGATTTCTAACCTAATCACCTTCTGACCTTGATGCAGAACCGTAATGGTTGGTGTGATAGACTCACGAATGTCCAAGCTAGCTAGACTGAATAAAATAATAATAATAAATAAAATTCATATATTTTATCTTATATATTAACTTGAACTGATTTTAAATATGGATTAATTCTAAGTGTCTAATGATTTTTTCTTTTTCTTTTAGATTTGGCGGACATTTGGACAATATTATTTTACACACATAATTGCCGTGACATAAAGAAACAAAGAAATTTCCACCAATAACACTATTTTATTTACTGCTGAGTTTGATTTGTCTTAATGAAATACCCTTATATATAATCCATCTTTATATAATATACACCCTTTATATAATAATTCAAGTGTTTTTTTTTTCTGTAACCTTTAGCTAGATTAAAGTTATCTCCCTTATGTTGGATATCAGTTGAGGAAAAACCTTTGACCTTACTTCTGCTGCATCAGTGTCTGAGCAGAAATTGGAATTGGTGATAGCATAAACAGGAAATGCATCTGGTGGCTAAAATAAACAGGACACATGAGTTAGAGTTGTCTCCCCTTAGAACCACTCGACTATAAAAGAAATGATTGAAGCTCACTTACGGGCATTTGTCAAATTACATTGAATAAAGCTTCTCTGCAAGCCTAAACGTTCGTCTGCTTTTTCTTTACAATTTCTTTCTTTCTCCCATTTTCTTTTTTTTTTTTATTTCTTCTCTTCCTCGCTCTCCTTTTTCTCTTCTATGTTCCTTTCTTTCTTCCTTTTTCCTTCTTTATTTCTCATCTCCATCTACATTTTCTCCCTCTCTTTTTTCCTTTTCTCTCTCTCTCTACTCCCTTTTTAATTATTACTCTCCTCTCCTTTTATCTTCTATGTCTAATCTTTCTTTCTTTTTCTTCTTTGTTTAAATAAACAGGACGTACAGGTGTCCTGAGCAGAAGGAAATGCATGCTTGCTTGACCGCACAAAGTTGTATGGGTGCATGCTAGAAGAGGTGTGACCACAGGAAGTTGCAAAGGCAACATACTGGAAAAAGGTGTAGACTCATGAAATTTTCGTGGGTATCCAAATGTTATGAAAATGGTTGGATTCTTGATCTGGACAGAGAGCCTGGCTAGAGGTTGACCGAAGATTTGTCTCCATCAATTCCTGTGTGCACAATCCTAACCTCTAAGATTCTCTTTTATTCTATCCATTCACTGCAACTTGAATAATAAAGATATATATATATATATTTTAAGACATTTTTTATGTTTATACCTTCTTTTTATAGATACAAATATTTAAGTAAATGCTCTGTTTATAATAAACAGTATTAACATTTACCGGCCTGAATGTTTGAGAAAAACTGTCATAGAAAATATACATCCTCCGACAGGAATCGAACTTGTATCCTATACGGAACTGTCATATAGCCTGACATGCTTCACAGAAAATATTCATCCTGCGACAGGATTCGAACCTGTATCCTATATGGAAACATCATTTAGCTTGATGTGCCTTTACCAATTTGGCCACAGAGGCGCATTCGGTTAGCAAGGTCAAATTTACTGTATTTAAACTTCAATCTTCGACCTTGCTAACTGAATGCACCTCTGTGGCCAAATTTTACTTAAATATTTGTATCTATAAAATTTACTTAAATATTTGTATCTATAAAAAGAATGTATAAACATAAAAATGTCTTAAAATAATTATCGGATTTTGTCCATTTCATAATGTGTGACGTCATTTGTTTACATTTGATATGTCATGAGCAGATATGAATGTATGTGAGAGATTCATGGAAGATTGAAGTTTAAATACAGATTGGATTTAAACATGTATCAATATGGTGTTTTCCTTTCATCTTTCAATGATAATGTGATTAAGCTTATCAGACAATATGAAAGGAACTTACTTGAAATAAATAGACAAAATTTGTCTATATTATTTAATGAAACATCCATCAATGAAAAATTGCTGCCTAAATATACACAATATATATATATATATATATATATATATATATATATATATATATATATATATAAAGTGTTTGTCTTCTTATTTGAGCCCAGCAGCGATATACTACACATGGTCACAAAGCCAGTATAGGAAAAGCCTGGCTGTGGAAAAGCCTGGCTGTGGAAGATTTGAACAGAATCATAATTAGAAAAAAATATTTGTAAAATGCTGTCGTCTGCATCAACCTTACCATCAGCAGTATTTTCTTCATCATTGGTTGTTTTTCTTAAATTACTGTTATGGTCCGGTTCCTTGTACTACGGTGATAGTCCAAGGTAGAACCAATAAAGAAGAACTTGAAGGCGGATATGGAATAACACAGATATATTACAACAGGAATATATACAGAGAGGTAGAAAAGTGTTAGTACGAACAATCAGGTTTAGTAGTAATGGTCTGAATGTGACTCTCTTCCGGACTGCCTCTGACTCGACTGACTGACTTGCTCTGACTGACTGACAGACTTCTGACGGACTTCACTTCAGACGGAACTCCTTGCTTCCCCTTGAGGCGCAGTATTTATTACGTATGGAATAGTCCATTATGTTATTATGGGTAGGGTCACATAACAATTACTAATAAATAGACATCAGCTCAAAAATTCTCTTAGATTTTTTTATCTTTATAATTGCTTTTTTATCAAAACGCTTTGTCCACTACATAACTCAATCCTATATAGAAAGTGCACTGACACCTGAATCAACCATGGTAAACTTGCATCCCCATTCTAATAGCATTTCCCCTTTCTTAGCAAATCTTCTGCTGTTACGATCAAAACAGATGAAGGAAACTGAATAATATCAGCTGAACTCTTGTGTCTAGATACGTCAGGCCAGAAATTTAAAATTTAAAATTTAGCCTCCTTACATTTTTCAGTAATTTCCTCTCAATGTATATTAATTTTTTTTTTTTTATTTAGTCAAGCTAGCTTGCACATTTATAAGTCTATCACATCCACCATAATAGTCCTGCATCAAAGTCAAAAGGTCACCAGAGTGACTTTCTATGTCATAACATAGTTGATCAATGTAGGTGGTTGCTGGCTAACCAACCTATCTTGCACCATGGTTAGGTGTCCAGAGCAGTAGATCATTCACAAGTTCTTGTTTTGCTTGCTAGCAGTGTCCTGTAAAGCCCATTCTGCATTTGCGTAAGATTATAGAAATATCAATGATGGGGTTCACTGACTGGTGATTTAGTTGGATGAAGGACTGTGATAGCTGGTATGATAAACTTATGTCGAAGCTACTTTGACTGAATAGAATAATAATAATAAAAATAATAAATAAAATTCATATATTTTATATTACTATATAATAAGCTAAGTGTTTTTTGTCTGTAACCTTTAGCTAGATTATGCAATCATAATTGTAAAAATATATATTTAAAATGCTGTCATGATCATCATCAGCAGCATTTTTCTCATCATTTATTTTTCTTCAATTACTGATAAGTTGACATAGGCTCAAATATTCTTTTATTTGACAGGTTTCGTTTGATCTTTATAATTGCTTTTTATCAAAATACTTTGGTTACTATTAGGTTGGTGCAAAAATAATGACGTAATAATGTCGTTTTTTGACGTAAAAAAATACGTCAAAAAACGACATTATTACGTCATTATTTTTGCACCAACCTAATATATTCCTCGGTCATGTATAGAAAGTGCACTGATTTCTGAATCTTCCATTGTAAATTTGCATCCAAGTTCTTGTAACCTAGAACAGGTTACTGAATGAGGAATAATGAAAATGGTGGTTGGAAATGAAATGGTAATCTTTATAACATCAACAAAATAAAATACTCGCCTGTGGTGTGAAGTAGGTAAACCACTGCTAGGGGTGGATTATTTAGACAGCATATTACCCCCACTTACAATAGTATCCAATGTATTTATGAGGATTGGAACATACCCACTAGTGTTCATAGGTACAGTATATAGCAGTTCTTACAACGTTTTACCTTTCTGAAATCTTCTGCTGTTGCAGTATGGCATATTGAAAAACGACAGTGATAAAAATAAATTTTGTGAAACAGAATAATATCGACTGAACACTTGTGTCTAGATACATTGGGCCAGAAATTTAAAAATTTTAATTTAAAATTTGACATCTCTACATCTTCAGTATTTCCTCTCGGCAGTGATGGCACTAGAGTTGCTGGCACCCCAGGCAAGCTGAACTTTGACACCATTATTACAAGTATCATTTTTTATATTTTTGCAAGGAGAAAAACTGAAAATGTAGAATAACGAATTTATTACAATATACAACCTTGCAGCATGAAAAACAAGGCCTGTCAAAGGGCAAATGAACTTCTTATTGGCACCAATGATCAACAGATATATAATATAAAAGTAGACACTGAGGTCAACACTGTTATAAAATAAAATAAGACATATCTCGGCTGATTTGCAGGCAAATAAACTAACATACTCAAGAGCGAGAGCCGGATGTGAACGGGACAAGGCCCCGTCACAAAATGACCATTATCGTCGTATGCGCATAGGCCCGTTTGCCTGTTCCGGTTGAAAAATAAAATAATATTTTAAAGTGTTTCTATTTTTTGACCAATAAAAATGCTTCCTTCCTAATTATACTTTTGTCATTTTTCAAGCCTGTTAAGCCATAAAAAACGCCATAAAAGAGGTCACACAGGGAAGTACTAGCAGTCAACAGGAGGCCAGGGAAGAGATCTGTCATGGTCAGTCTGGGCAGTCAGCAGCAGTCAGCAGGAGGAGCGCCACGCTAACCAGTGAGAACTGCTATGAGAGATCAACCCAGATCGGCAGCCGGCTTATGAACTATACCACAAGGTAGCTGTTCCAAACCCACATGTTCCTATTGAAATAAATCACGTAAATCTATTTCTGCTGTTGTCGTATTTCTTTCTTGCAACCATATGCTTGTCTATAACAGTCTGTTTCATGCTAAACATTGAACTCAGTATCTAATTTTATATCTTATATTTACATATGCTCTACCCTAATACTGAGCACTTATGTCTATAAATATAGAAAACCTTAAAATTATACTTTTATCATATATACCTGCTGCGCCAGGAAATTTTTCTCCCCAGAATCGATCCTCCAGATCTACAAATCAACAATTCGCCCTTGCATGGAGTATTGCATATATGGTCTGGTGCTCCTTCTGTTTGCCTCAGGGTTCTTGATAGGCTCCAGAGGCGGATATGCAATATAATTGGCCCTGCTCTGGTATCTCGTCTACAGTCACTTTCTCACAGACACGCCGTCGCCTCTCTCTGTCCTTTCTACAAATACTTTCATGGTAATTGCTCTGAGGAGCTGCATTCGCTGGTTCCCAGACTTCATGAGATCAAGCGCCCTATGAGGCTGGCATCCCGCTCTCACCACTTAACTGTCGAAACATCCTAAATGTAGCCGTCTCTTCTACTCCAATAGGTTCATGTCTCGCACCTCTCGCCTGTGGAACTCCCTTCCCCATTCCAGTTTCCCTGAGAGCTATAATCCCCAGCTATTCAAGTGTAATGTCAATCGACATCTCCAGTTGCCTTGATCTATCCACTACCCTTCTCCTCATACTCTTTTCTATCACTCCTATCTGATCTTGCTCTATATTTTCTGTAATCCCTTGCATCCTAGTGGCTTCCCGCCTTGCTTGGGGTGAAATCCTGAAAAAAAAAATAAAAATAAAAATACCAGGTATAACAGCAAAATTGTCCAAATCGTGTAACAGCAAAATTGTCCAATTGTTAGATTAAAGTTTTAACTGTTGTATCTTAGAAATGATTTATTGATATCTTAGTGAAATTCTCCAAGGTTTTTATAACACTATCGGACTCTATTTTGATCAATAAGAATGTATTTTTAGCTCTAAGTTGAAATGATGATCCCTCTTCCAGTTATGAACTCCTGATCCAATTTTCCTCTCTACTGTTCCCTCTTCTTTAAACTTATTGTTCTCTTGATGGAAGCCAGAGTATGAATGTTCATTCTTTTACTGAAGGCCTGAATGATCTTTTTCCTCTCACCATTACTCAGCTGGGAAGATATAGTGGGTCTGACACAAAACAATTTTAACCTGTTCCCTTTTAATTGAATACCTCAAAGGTTTTTTTTTTAGTGATTCTTACAACAAATGGTGTCAAGATGGCTAAACGTTTTATCTGAAAACCTGGAAAAAAGAAACTCAATTAGTTTAGTGTTTTTTTAGATATTAAACATTTTGTGGGATAGACAGTTATCCCATTCTGTTACACAATTTGGACAATTTTGCTGTTACACCCGGTATATATATATTGTGTGTATTTAGGCAGCATTTTTTTTTGATAATGGCTTATGTAAGCCGAAAGCTTAGATTGGATTAAAAAATATGGACCAATATTGTGATTTTCTTTCTTCGTTTAATGATAATGTTATTAAACTTATCATACGTTATGAAAAGAATTTACATAAAATAAATAGACAACACTTGTTTATATTATTTAATGAAACATTTATGGATATATATATATATATATATATATATATATATATATTATAATAAAAAGAAAGAACAGTAAGATATATAATCTGGTGTTCTTATTGATATTTTTATATTTACAAAAGTGCTCAATGTAAATTTACAGAGCATAAATATTATAAAGTAACTGATTTAAAATATGGTTTCTTCACTACACAGGAATTACCATGTTTCAAAAACTGAAGCTAAAAACTTCAAATTTAATTATATAACTAAATTAAAAGCATTAGTTCTGTTTCCTCTTCAAGTGAATTTTGGAATAACTTATTTTTAAATTTACTGAGTTTTAAACACACATACAATTCATAATTTTTTGTTTCCAAGGATACAGAGAAATCCAATCATTTAGATGGGGGCAGTAGCGTGTTCATTTTTATTAACTATTATTGTGTCAATTATAAGTCTAGGTAGGGTAGAGGTGCATTTTTCAATGAATTTTGACATCCATTCAACGAATGTTGTCTGTTATTTTTTATATATATAAAGTATATTTAGGCCCCAGATATTCTTCCAAACAAGTCTCATTAAAAAGAACTGACAAATAAAAAATAAATTATATTCTTTTTCTGCGGCCATGTTCCCAATAGCCATTATATATGAAGTCAGGCTTGACCATTTTAGACATCCAGCTTCCCAAAGATTACCATGATGCAGATAAAGGAATTCTAACTGCCGCATAGATACCATATTGGCTCTTGATAATGAATGCAAAAGTCAAAAGTACTTAAAAAAAATAACAAAATATGAGCTTCATACAGTTTATCCACAGCTTTGAGTACAATACTGTATATACTTATCAAAAAATAGTAAATATAGAATAAAAAATGAAACAGACAGACTTCATTGTTTCTTTTTAATCAAACTTGTTTGGATATGTATATATATATATATACTTGACTCTCCTGTCAAATTCGACGTATGAAGTAGATCAGTTCCTAGAAACCAACAGCTCAACATCAATACATAAGATTTGATTATAGTGGTGAAGGTTTCGTGCAGGACCATCTACACTTTTTGAAGGACCGAATACAGAGATTTGGTGCACTACGTGCCACAAGGTCCCCTCCGCAGGTTTTGAATTCAGAGTTGTCCTTCTACCAGACCAGTTGCCATCCAAGGTTATAGAATCCAGTCTGTCCTGCTATTTACCCATAGCTGGAGGGAGAAAAAGAGGATTCATACCTTTCCCAAGGGTATTGGCACGTAAGTGAATGTAATGGATTCAACTGGAATTTGAACACAGCTTTCCGATTCCTCAATCCAAGCTGCTATCCATTACTCCACTGTGCCTCCATATATATATATATATATATATATATATATATATATATATATATATAATTATGTATTTTGGCAGCAAGCCCTCTTTTATACAAGTTTCATTAAAAATCACTGACAAGTTACTGTGGTTAATATTTTTATTTAATTTTTCTTGTGATCTTAGAATTTTCTTCTTTTCTGGACATTAATTATGTAGAGTAATGAAGTAATGGATAGCAGCTCGGATTGAGGAATCGGAGAGCCAAGTTTGAATTCCAGTTGAATTCGTTACATTCACATAGGTGCTAATACCCTTGGCAAAAGTATGAATCCTCTTTTTCTCCCACTCGCTATGGATAAATAGCAGGACAGACCTTGGATGGTAACTGGTCTATCGCAGAATGAAATGACAACCTACTGCGAGAAAAAAAATCTGCCTTGTCAGTCATGTATCGAAAGATACATGATCGCCTAAGCATGTATCAAGCATGGCACATAACTGATTCCAAAATCAAAAACAAAAAAATCTGAAAACCTGCTCTAAGAATTTCCAATAAAGGATTTTTCTTATCCAGAATTTGGGGTAAGTTTATTTCCCAATGAAATTCCAGTCGAATCCATTACATTCACATATGTGCTAATACCCTTGGCAAAGGTATGAATCCTCTTCTTCTCCTCCCAGCTATGGGTCAATAGCAGGACAGACTGGCTTCTATAGCCTTGGATGGCAACTGGTCTATCGTAGAAAGAAATGGCAACCTACTGCAAGAAAGAAAATCTGTCTAGTCAGTCATGTATCAAAAGATACATGATCGCTTAAGCGTGTATCACGCATGGCACATAACTGAATTATGTAGAAATGTGGATGTGGCTATTATATTTGTATTATCACACTTGTTGATAATACAAATATAATAGCGCTTTATTCATATGTAAAAAAAAGGCTAAAAATAATTGATGCATTATTAATTAAAAAGAAAAAGCTAACACTCAATAACATCAACTATGAAGAATCCTTGAATGCCCACCTTCCTAGAAACGGTGTCTCAATAAAAAACATTTGGTGTACTTGGTCTACCATGAATGTGTGAATTTGATGTCTAGCCTTGTAAAATCTTACATTAAATTATTATGATAAATTCCCTGTCAGGCAGAACCTACCATGCTTTGTGTCAGATTAATTCTGGTTCTGCCTCAACCAAAAAAAAACATGGCTATGTATGCATATTTTGGGGTCAACTGAAAAGATTTTTCCTCATCTGAGTCAATCTACTGCCTTTTTGTGTTGAATATTGTCATAGTGTTTTCCAAATTTATTCTTAACTGCCTCGTATGGTTATTGGTCCCAAAAATGGAAATTACTTATGATTCAACCGAATATATAAAAATTGCAAATAAATTTGCATGCACCCACATATTATGCGACAGCAGTTTTTCATTTGTGCAGTTTCGGCTGAAGACCAATGAAAATTCTTTGATTAATTTTCTATGATTCAAACCATTTTTCTGGTTTCCAGGGAGTATTTGAACATAAATTGTCCTCTAATCTAAGGGTCCTCTAATCTTAGGCTCCTGATAAAACTAAAAAAAATTTTATTAAAATTCCACAGGTTTTGATGAGAAGTTTTGGTTGGTTGGGTTTTATGGCATATCAACCACTGTAGGTCATTTAATGCCAAATTTAGTTTATATATATATATATATATATATATACACACACAGTGTAACCCGGATATAAGAGACCCGGATATAAGAGAAATCCGGATATAAGAAAGATTTTCTCTTCTGGTCCCAAATTAGAGCCATACTTACCTAAACAAAATAGACCAAACCCGGATATAAGAGATACTCGGATATAAGATACTTCTTCTCCGGTCCCGACAACTCTCTTATATCCGGGTTACACTGTATATATATATATATATATATATATATAAAAGACATGTCTATAAGCTATATAAGCTAGAGCTTATTTGCTTGCACACTGCAAAATAATTCCAGGTATTACTGTCTACAACAAGGATTTTCATTTAGTATAGACAATTTGTTTGCACAATGTTAAAAGGTAACATATATTAATTACACATCGGAATATATCTTTGATAAAAGACCAATTCTTTTCAGGAAGTTTATTACATGACTTGGATCAATTTTTGTAAATAGTTCCTTTGTACTCTTAATGTTGTAGAACTTTCTTCCGATGTATGTAAGGTTTGTGCATTCTATCAGTATATGTTTTACTGTGTATTGGTTTTCACAGGGACATTTAGGAGGCCCCCCTTCTAGTATGAAGGAGTGAGTCAGACCAACCTTTTGAGTCTGGTTTTCATTAGGGAAAGTGTTTCGCAGTGATCAAAAAAGGTAATCAGTTGATGAAAGGTCAGGTAAATATGTTGGGTCAAGTAGAAGAGATCAATTTTTTCCTGTGTTATTCTTGCTATATGTGACCTTGCATTGTCTTGGAGGAGAATAACATTTTTTTATCCACTGTGTATGCTGCCACATAAAAAAAATAAGGTATGCTAGCTAATTCCAAATTTATTCTGACCTGCCACAGATGACACAGAGAATAGTTAGGATGATTTATTCATCATTACAATTGGTTCCCAAAAACAGAAATTATTTATGATTCAACCTAATATTAGACTGGCATGCTGGTGGGTTGTCAGGCTAGTGTAGATAAAACATACAACCCATCCAAAATTAGAATGTCAGGCAATTTTGTTTATCCTGAAATGGCCGCTCCCAAATTAACCCCAATGTCTGTGTCATTTTATTGACAGAGTAGGGGGCGGTAGTGTATGTCTGGTACAACAAGCTGCAATTTTTTTTATCCACCCTTGTAATCTACTTGTTTCTATGAGTGTTGTCTGTGACCTTTCACTGGGAAAAAGCCACAGAATTGAAGTCACACAGTCAGTACTAAAGGACAAACAAAACCAAAGAACGAACACAGACAAGTGATTTACAAAAACAAAACAATTAGAGTCGCTTACAAAACTTTTCTCTGATCTGTTCATTTTAACTCTTCTTTTGGAGGAGCAGCATTGCTTCCATATTTTTTCTATTTTTGCTTTCTGAAATTTTTATTTGCTTTTTTTACCATCTTCTTTATTAAGTCTTCTTAAGTACTTCCGGCCAGTAGACAAAATAAATTCTGTTTAAAATGAATGGAGCATTTACTCAAATACGGATACCTACTACAAAAAAATGTTTGAAAATCTAATGAAATATGTTGGATTAATAATAAAAAAATACATTAATTCTTTAGCAATTACTTATCTTATTGGGTATACACTCACACCAGAGGGGTAGTAGCAGCAGAATTTTAGGCCAGTTTTTACGAAGATAAAAACAGGAAAAATAAATGTACACAATACAGAGAAGTCATGACAAATTATAAGGAAATTTCATACAATTTTATTTATGTTCTGGTGTGTATGTGTTTGTGTGTTATGTTACAATAATGATAATGTTCATGTTATAAAAGAGATTAAGTCACTTTGTAATATCACAAGTCCTATCACGGAGGGAAGTTACACACGTGTTGTCATCCCAACAGTTCTTGGGCAAAGAGATTGAATCTCACGTCTTATGGCAGGATCTCTTTATTTCTGGAAGAAACAGTTTTTGTTGCATGCTGGTAGTAATTTTATTATTTTTAATTTATTTTTATTTTAAGCAATGTTTAAATATTATTGTTTTATTTTATTTTATTTATAACAATAATAATATCCCCACAATATAAAGGGTGTCCCCCCAAAATTGTCATCATTCTGTAATATAATAACATCGCCAATTCTCACTCAAATGATCTCAAATTTTAACAAAATGTGTAAAAACTAAGTTCACTGTGCAGACTTATCTCAATGAGAATCTACCAGGAAGATGAATCAAGTGTGCCAGTGATAATGACAATGTGCTGTTGAAATGGCCACAACAATCATCTTATGTGGGTTTTTCTTCTATGGAGCTATGTGAAAGGACAGGTCTCTATCCTCACTCTTCCTACAAGACCAGAGGAACTTAAGAAGAGAATCACATGTGTTGTCATCTCGATAGTTCTTGGGCGAAGAGACTGAATCTCATGTCCTTTGGCGGGATCTCCGTATTTCCGGGAGAAACAGTTTTTGTTGCATGCTAGGAGTAATTTTTTTTTTTTTTTATTTTATTTTTTTATCTAATTTAATTAAACAAGATTTAAATATTATTGTTTTATTTTATTTTATTTATAATTTTCATTATTATTATTTTATTTATTTGTAACAGTAATAATATGCCCACAATATACAGGGTTTCCCCCCCCAAAAAAAAAAATTGACATTAATTTGTAGCCTAATAACATAGCCATTTCTTGCCAAAATGATCCCAAATTTTAACAAAACATGTAAAAGTTGACTGTATGGATTTACCTCAATGAGAATCTACCAGAAAGATGGATCAGGCATGCCAGTGATAATGACAATGTGCTGTTGAAATAAAATGGCCACAATGTTCATCTAACTTGACACCTTGTGTTTTTTTTTCTATGGAGCGATGTGAAAGGACAGGTCTATATACCCCCATGATTTTTAACCTCTTCAAAAAGTGTATAGTGTGAGCCTATATCTTTTGAGCCCAAATAAAATGAGCACACATTTTCGATGAAATTTCTTGGACATTCAGACTGGTAAATGTTGTTAATATTGCTTATTATAAACAGACCATTTACTTAAATATTTGTATCCATAGAAATACATAAACAATAAATATATTAAAATAATTGTTGGATTTATATATATATATATATATATATATATATATATATAATATTATAAATTAACTGATTTAAAATCAGTTAATTTATAATATTTATGCTCTGTAAATTTACATTGAGCACTGTTTTGTAAAAATAAAAATATCAATAAGAACACCGGATTATATATCTTACTGTTCTTTCTTTTTATTATTATATATATATATAGTGAATGTAAAAGTAGGTGTACAGTAATAAAAAACAAAATATATCCTCACACATCCTATGAAAAAGAAGTCCATAGGAATAACATCCAGAAATCTTACTGTATACAGAAAGAAAGGGATTGTCAGTGGTCAGGAATGAATGCAAGCATTACTAATAAAATGTGGCTATTATAATGAGTAATTATATATTTTGTGATTTCATTTTGACTGATGAGGCAAATCATTTAAGGCAAGATTCTTTTAATTTTTTTTACTCTCAGTGGCAAGATTAAATTCCTTCATTCATTTCTGTTGTCCCAATTTTACAAATTTAACCCTTGACATTACTGTAATTTTTATTGGCATTTTTTTTATTTCTGTCAGCAAAGAACCTGACATCATATTTCTGGTTCTTAGTAAATCAGAGAAACCAAAAATTTTTTTTTGTTTTTTTCTTTATCTGGCAGCCTGTGTTTTGATTTTCAAAGACTCTGTCGTTGCTATAAAAGAGGCTAAACATGAAAGAGAACCGAAGAACACAAGAACTTACAAGAATATTCCAAAAGAAAGAATTGGCAAAATAAATAAATAAATAAAAGGAAGAAAGTGAAAGAGAAAAGAAAAAAAACTTCAAAGGAAAAAAAAAAAAATTCTTCAATCGTCTACATTTCTTCTTGGTGAACAAATCTTCCATCAACTTCTGTCAAATCGATTCAGAATCAAGTGAATTTTATTTATGGGTTGAGCTCTGTGCCAGATCAGAAGACTCATGCCAACCGTTAATGATAGGTGAGCAGGGTCAAGTAAATTATCAAACCAGTCGGTTTTAGCAACCTATGGTGACTCGCTGACCTTTCCTCGAATCCTTTTACCTTGCATATGAAAAGGCATGCATTCCAAGATGAAAGATAATATAAAAACATCAGCTGCCTCAGATGTTATTTATAAATGATACATGGGTTTGAGTAGGCACACACGTTTTTTTCAAACAGTGAAATTAATGACCCCATTTAAAAAGAAAATAAACCCCACATTTCACAGCACTTATAAGTAATGCCTCTATTAATTAGTCTGAAGACTGACTCCAAACGGCTGGTATTTACCAAACTTCCTCACAAGGCAGGATGTGGCACAAGGCCGGTTTTTATGTGGGCCGATTCCAAGCCTGTAGAACCTGCATACACAGGGTCTGGTTTATCTACCTACCCAGATGAGGCAATGCCTACAGGCAGAGTCTCATCTGGATTCCTCTCTGTCTGAAGGTAGAGAATTCAACAAGTCTGTCATCAGCTTGGTAGCGAACTGTCTGACTCTGAATGGCTTCTTTTCTTATCTCTGACTTGGAGCTAGTTATAGACTAGTTCATACAGTCACAGTAGATGTACTATTTACTCTACAACATTTCCCGCTTTTGAGATTAATATTTTTTATAAATACTTTATTTTTTATTACTATTAGTATCTTCCCCCTCCTCTTTCTGGAGAATTTGCCAACATACATGACTCTGTAGCCTTTCCACCTCGAATCCATTTCCAGTTCTTCAGTATGCTTTCTTTTTCTAAAACATTTCATTGTAGGCTCCACGACTTGTTGTTGTGCTGGCACATCAAAAATATCATCCAGCATTTTTATCAATTCTTTCAATGTTTCAGGTCTTTCATCAATAAATCTTTTCTCTGCTGATTATAGCGGCTTTTATGTTCAAATCTTTTCCCTTTTACCATGTAAAGCAATTTCCTAATTCTTGCTGATTTTTTGTTGTCTTCTTATATTTCTTTGCTATCCTTATATGCTCTAAAGAACACTTTACCGCCAAACTTGTAACTTTTGGTGTCATTTTTGTTATCCATTTGTGGTTTTCAACTTGGTAATAAATTCACTATTTACATTAATCGGACTGTTGTCCTCATCTTTGTTGCCATATTTTTTACATTTTGGCTGTTGTATGCTCCGACCTTCTTCAGGTTGTTGGAATATCAAACTGAACCCTTTATTTTGTTTTCTGGGGTAGACTGTTCTAGTTCCATGTGCCATGTCTAATGGATGTCAGTTATCAGTTATCTCCTGTTAATTCCTCTCTCCAAGTTCTTCACTGTCGGATATTGAACTCAGAACTCATTGGGTCCTGTCACTGGATCTAACTAATGCCTTCATCCACTCCTTGAGGACACATGGCACAGTGGATAAAGGATATGACAGGACCCAAAGAGTGTGAGTTCAATATCTGGTTACGGCAGTGGAGAACTTGGAGAGGGGAATTAACAGGAGATAACTGATATCCATTAGACATGATACATGGAACTAGAACAGTCTATCCCACCAAGTGAAATAAAAGGTTCAGTTTGACATCCAACCACCTGAAGGACGCCCGAGTGTACAACGTCTAAAACGTTGTGATAAATATGGCAACAAAGATGAGGATAATAGTCCGAATAATGTAAACAGTGCACATAACACCTCATCTCAGAAATATAGACAAATACTGGTAATAGCTTGTCAAACATTGATTTTATTTTTCTAGCAAACATTAAACATGCTTGAGAGTGTATTGGAGTTAAGTATTACATGGTAAACTCTGAAAAAATTTTTAAGTATTCATCATTTAATTTCTCATGACTCACTTTCTTCAATGCTCTTTCAGTGTTCCTCCAATTTGTTCTGCTTGTCTGTTTGAACTTAGGTGATATAGACGGAGAACATCTGCTTGTCTGTTTGAACTTAGGTGATATAGACGGAGAACATCTGCTTGTCTGTTTGAACTTAGGTGATGTTCAAGGGAGAACATCTTATAAAAGTCTTCAAATTCTTTATCCATGAATTGCGTTCCGTTATCAGAGACTATGTTATCTGGTATGCCATAAATCACAAACAGTTCATGCAAGAAATTCACTATCACTCAAGATGTTTTGAAACTATCAACTACCACAAGATAATGTAATCCATTCATAGGACTTGCAAAATCTATATGCAGTCTTGATCATGGCGTGTCTCTCTTTGGCCAAGGTTGTATCTTTGTGATAGGTAGTTTTGCTGCCAGAGCACAACCTCTGCAAGCTTTCATTATTTTTTCTTTATCTTGGTCCATTCTGATCCAATATATGAAACTTCACAGAGATTTAATTCTTGAAATACTGGGATGTCCACTATGAAAAAACTTCAGTATTCACTTCTGTAACACATTCGGTATTACAACCCTTTTGCCCAAAGATTGTTGTATTGTGAGTAAGCATTTAAGTCTGGATTTCATTATTTGTTACTGTTATATAGGAATAAAGTGTCACTGCTGACACTTGAGTTTGAACATAGATGACCAATGAACAAACACGGGCGATCCCATTATTGAAGTAAGTAGATCATGTGACCATAGTCACCATAAGTAGGAATTAGCTTGGTATCTAATTGATCGTCATTTTAGTCTATACTGATTACTATTTGGATCACTATGTCTACTCTATTCTCTATTGCTATACAGACCGCTATTCTCTACTCTATTCACTATACTATTTCTCTACACTGATCAGTATATGGTAGTCACTATTCGAGCGAATGTTATTGAGCAAGTACTATTAGTTTGAGTGATATTTGAAGGCGTCTGACACCAGTATTGTTCAACGGTGTACTATAATTGTATCTGCAGTGACAAAGCCTCTACTAAAACAAGCATTACAAAAGTGACAACAGGTATTTGTTGACATCACAAAAGTGACAACAGATGCTTGTTGAGTCACAAAAGTCACTTTCTTTCAATTGTTTTTTTTTATTTTTGCAATAAAGACGTCATTTTCTGTTTTTTCTTTTATTTCTTCCAGGGTAATTGGTAAGTCTCATACAATGTTGCACAAAAAGGTTTTTATTTCCATTTCACTTTTTAGTGCTGCAATGACTGTGTTCTCAAAGCGTTCCACATTTTTAGGTATTAATCTTGATAATCCATCCACATGTCCTAATTTTTTAGATGGTTGGTACTCCATCATAAAATCATTGTTTAACAGGATGGTACCCCAGCATTGTAGTCTTTTAGCTGTATGAGTAGGTATTCCTTTCTTTGAACCATATATTCTTAATAAAGGCTTGTGGTCTGTTTGCAACCAAAAATTTCTTCCATGAATAAATTGATGAAATTTCTTCACAGCAAATTTCCCTGTCAGAGAGTGCCTATTTTCTACAAAATTTCTATAACATTCAGGCCAGTAAATGTAATTAATACTGTTTAATTAAAAAACAGAGCATTTACTTAAATAAATTGTATCTATAAAAGTAACGTATAAACAGAAAATATATATTAAATAATTGTTGGACTTAATCCATTTCTAATATATTGTCATTTTTTACTTAAGATATGTTTCATGAGCAGAAATGATTGATTGAGAAAAATCATCAAAGGTGTGTGTTTATAAACAGTAATTTGAATTTTGCTAACCTGACACTTCTTTGTGGCTGAATGGTTAACAGTACATCAGGTCAAATGACAGTTCCTATAAGGGTTACAGGTTTGACTCCTGTCAGAGAATGCATATTTGCTATGAAAGTTCTCGAACATTCAGGCTGGTAAATGTAATTAATACAGTTTAATTAAAAGAACAGAGCATTTAGTTAAATAAATTATATCCATAAAAATAATGTATAAACAGAAAATATATTATATATATATATATATTTAGAAAAATATGACAAAATGGAAAATTTCTTGTGATGGATTTCATCTGTTAGGATTTCATTAGACTGGGCTTTGTTGATGTTGCCATATCTACACATGTGCACAAAAACCATGGGGGTTGCAGTGAGTGTGGCCAGATGTAAGTGGTGATGCGGTCGCAGAAATTGTTTGACAGCCATGACTGTGTTCTCCTCCCTTTTTTGGCATGGTGCAGAGTCCTGTTGCCAGAAATAGAGTCTTCCAGCAGCCACCCTCTTGAACCAGGGCAATACTACCTCCTCAAAGCACTTGATGTAAGCCTCTGTGTTGAGTCTGAGGCCCTGTGGGAAGATGAAAGAGGCATAACGTTGACATCACTAGTGATCACTCCAAACACCCTCACAATCACCATTAGACTCATCCAATTCATTCTGAATTCTCTGCACTGTCTTCAGATTGACACCCAAACATTCTGAAATGTTCGTATTGCTATTTTTCTCACAGATGGTGCCCAACTGACCCTACTATACTGTGCAGTTAACAAAATCAAAAACAAATAACAGCCATGCACAAAATTAAAAATATAAAATGGTGACAATTTTCCCATTGTACTCTGTACAGATGTTTGTAAATACAAATGATTTATTTAACAGGCATACTCATGTTTTCTTTATTTTTATTTTATTATTGTTTGGAATTTGGACATTTGGAATTTTATTACAAAAATCCTGGATGATAGAATTTCTTACAGTGATGACGTCAGCCAATAATTCATCAAGCAATAATAAACTATTCTATTGTAACATATAACATTGTCTACAACAGCTTAACTTTGATGACTCATACATTATTATAAATTGGGGACTTGGAATAAATATCTATAACAGTGTTTAATACTTTTTAGCTTCGCCTGATTAAAATCTACAATAATATGTGTATTTTTACACCAAATTCTAGTGTCTTTGCTTAAGGTCATTATTTCCTTCAGTAGAAGTGAAAAAGGAACCATATGTTATGATTTAATGAAACCATGTACACTGGAAACTATAGGGGAATTAGATGTAACATGGAAAGCATATCAGCTGCAGAGAAATGTGCTCGTCATATAAAGCAACCAAAAAAAAAATGACTTGTGTATGCCGGTGTCAGGTATTTAAATTAGGATTCCTGGCTTTATATTCAACTTTTCTGCTAGCTTTCATTTTATATATTAAATTCAGAGTTGTCTTTCTCCTATACTGGTCGGCAACCAAGGCTAGGAAGTTCCGTCTGTTTTGCTTTTAACCCCTAGCTAGGGAGAGATTGATTCATGAATGTATGTTTTGAATTTGATGAAACCTGAAATACCATGTATATTGGAAACTATAGATTAATGAGATGCAACTGAGAAGAAATACACTAACATGGAAGATCTCGCATATCAGCTGCAGAGAAATGATTTGTGTAGTCGGGGGATGTGTTTAAATTAGGATTTCTGGCTCTATGTTCAGCATTTCTCCTAGTTTGATTCTTATATATTAAATTATCCTTCTCTTAGACTGGTTGCCAACCAAAGCTATGGAACCCTGTCTGCGCCACTTTTAACCCCTAGCTAGGGAGAGAAAAGATTGATTCATATCTTTCTAAAGTGTATTTGTGTGAAAGTGAATGCAATGGCCTCAACTGGAATTTGAACTTGACCTACCAATCTTATTTTCCTTGCCCAACCACTACACTATGTGTGCAACCGTTCTAAAATATATTGGTTAACTAATCAAAGTACTGATATGCCAGAAGTCATCGGATAACAGTATGCAAAGTACTAGTGATGGTTGTCAGTAGTGGCTGATCCCTTGTACTTAAATATACCTCTTAGTATTAACCAAGTGTAAACTATAGAGGAACAAGATGCAACTGAGAGGATATACATTAATGTGAGAAATCTCACAATCAACTTCAGAGAAATGTGCTTGTTATATTAATGACTTGTGTAGGGGTTGGAGGAATGTGTTTAAATTAGCATTTCTGGCTTTATGTTCACCTTTTCTGCTAGCTTGCTTTTTATATACAGTAATTTTTTTTTGCTATAGCTAGCAAGAACATGTCATCCAGTAACTATCATAAAAGATGACTGTAGCTCTAAAATTTATGCTGGTTAACTAATCTATACACTGATGTGCCAATAGTAGTTTGTAAAGGTAGATAGTGCCACCATACCTTGATGTTATTGTAATGCTCAGACCATATCAGTTGAGCACTGACATTTGGTGAGTCAATGTGAACACTGGCTAGGCTGCTTATAGAATTATTGGAATTCAAATTGTGCTTGACAGTTGATGCAAGACAGCCAAGATATTCCATTTCTGAAATTATAGGGACATTTAACATCACATGATTGATGATGTCATAGTTTTTGACTAATTTGTATTTTATGGCTTATCAACCTCTTGCAGATTATTTATAGTTAGAAATATTTTTTTAGATTGTCATAATTTTTTGGAGATAATAATGTCTTACTAATTACTCTATACCTGTAGGGAGAAGACGTGGATTCATACCTTTCCCAAGGGTATTTGCACGTAAGTGAATATATAGAACCCAACTGAAATTGGAATACAGCTCTCTGATTTTCAATTCTGAGTCATTATCCATTACATCCCACACAAATCCAAGCTTACAGCACCTGGTATTCCCAAGCAGTCACCCATAAGATACTGACCAGACTCGATGTTGCTTAATTTTAGTTATCTTGTGAGAACCAGTATTTCAACATAATATGGCTATAAGGCAGAAGTCATAGAATCACAGTATGTAAAGGTAATGGTTGGTGGCGCCACCGTGCTTTGATGTCATGGAAATGCCCAGACCATATTTGTTGTGCCCTGACATCTGGTGAGTCAGTGTGAACACCGGCTTATACAGGGTGTATCAGGTTTTTGAGGACATGTCTATTGAGAGCTCTAACTTTTTGCTAACTTATTTTATTACCTTCTCTTTTCAGATAAGTAAATATCAGGTGGCACAGTGGAGTAATGGATAGAGGCTTGGATTGTGGAACCAGAGAGCAGAGTTCGAATTCCAGTCGAATCCATTACATTCACTTACATGCTAATACTCCCCCGAGCTATGAGTAAATAGCAGGACAGATCGGGTTTTCTAGCCTTAGATGGCAATTGGTCTACAAATGGCAACCTACTGGGGGAAAAAAATCTGCCTCATCAGTCATGTATCAAAAGATACATGATCACTTAAGCAGGTATCACACATGGCACATAACTGAGTGAATATCAGGCATCATTAACTCAGGAAATGAAAAAGCCAGCTGTAATTGTTGTTTTAAAATCACAATAGAGTGATATGGAGATAGCTCGCTTTCTGAAAAGCGGTCGATCTTTCCTTATCAAAGTCCAAAAGGAGCTGGGAGCTGCTGACAGGGATCCAACAGCAGCAGCTAAACTCAAAATGCATCCTAAAACCAAAGTAACTAACTTAAGTCACACTGGCTGTTTGGTCAATGAATGCCAAATGTTTCCTTATGAGGAAATGGTTAATATTACCATTAGGGATGAGATGAACAGGTACTAAACCGCACTGGCTGTTCAGTCAATGAATGCCAAATATTTCCTTGCAAGGGAATGGCTAATATTATCATTACCATATTATTATTAATTTTAAATGGGGAGTTTTTTTTAAACAGTTTAGCCTGACTTACAAAAAACGATATGATACAAAAATACATCAAACTAAGCATTTATGCTTCAATCTTTCTGCAGACAATGATCACCCACCTTGAGGAAGTTTATGTTAGGAGGTTGAGAATGCTAAGAAAATTTTTCCCATAGAAATTAATGTTAATTGCTTCTTCATTTTAGCTATTCTGGACAGCAAAAAACCTGTACAAATGTAGGTCTTTTGAAAAAAAATCACCTAAAGTGAACCATTGAAAGACAGTTTATATCTGTTGTAAAAAAAAAAAAACACTCAGGACACTTGCTTCTTAATGAAATTTCATCCAAGTATTTTTTTTCAGAGTTGGTTTCATCCTCTGTTTGAAAAATTCATTTTATATTTTTGGCATGGCATTATGACCTAAAACCTTGATATTAATGAAAGCTAAGAGTACAAATTACATGTGACACATTGAAAGAGATTCTCTGATGGTCAGACATGCTTTTTTTATAATAACTGAAGACTGCTGCGGCTGCTGTTGTATATTCTGTTTATGATAATTACGAGCTTTTTGTTCTCTCTCTCCTACTCTATCCCATCTACTCTTACTTTATTTTTCTTACTTTCTCTCCCACACACTTTCCTTTCTATCACTCTCCTTTTTATCTCCCCACCTCATCTCTTCTCTTTCTTTTTCCCTACTGTTTCTCTATCTTCCTCCGCCTCCTTTTATTTCTCTCCCTTCATGTCTTTTTCTATTTTTTCTTTTTCTTTCCTTCTACCTACTGTTTTGTCTCTCTCTTTCCCTTGTTCTTCTTTTTATTCCTTTCTTTCCAATCCTGTCTTTTTTTCTTTTTCTTTCTTTCTTTCTTTCTTTCATTCTTTTTTTTTCTTTCTTTCATTCTCTCTCTCCCTCTCACTTCTTCTTCATCCTCATTCATTGGTTTTCTGTCTATTTCTTTTCTTCTGTTTTTCTCTCTACTGCTTCTTTTTTTCTCTTTTCTCCTCTCCTCTTTGCCTGTCCTTTTCTCTCTACCTTTCATTCTCTGTCCTGCTCTCTTTCTATTGCCTTCACACTATTTTTCTTCATCCCTTCCTCTCTCTGCTTTTTATCTCTATCTTTCAAATCCTGTCCTTTTTCTTTCTCTCTCTATTCTTCACTCCTTCTCCACACTGTTTCTCTCTCACACCCTCCTCTTTCTATTCCTTCTTCTTTTTCTCTCCTCTTTTCTTTCTTTCTATATCCCTCTCTCTTCTCTACATTTTTCTTCCTCACTTCTCTCTCTTTTTTTATCCCTCTCTTTCAAACCCTGTCTTTTTTCTCCACCTTTCTCTCTCTCTCCTTCCCTCTACTGTTTCTCTCTCCCACCCTTTTCTTTCTATCCCTTTTTTCTTTTTCTCTTCTTTTTTTCTCTCTCTTTCTCTCCTCTCTCTTACATGACTTAAATCTCACTTCCATTTCTGCTTCAGATCCAGCATAGAAATGACGAAAAACAGTGAAAAACAAAACAAAACAAAAAAATCATTGTGGAAAAGGCAAGGAGTTGATTCCAACCAGGAATTTGTAACCAATTCTTTATAAATTGAAAGTAATCTGCAAAATCCTGCTTGAGACATTCATTTATAACAGGATTTCTAATAAGACTGCAAAAGATCGCACAAAAACACACACATGAGGGTGGACCAATAAATTTGTACCCTGAAACAGAATTATTATTTGGTCTGAAATTTTTCCTGTATAATGTTCAGTCGGTGCAATTAATATTCACCAGTCAGTTAAGTGCATGCACGATGCACGAATTACTAATATGATGTCACAGCCCATGACTTTATATTTGGTAATATGCTAATAAAAGTACTATGTGCAGACAGAGTGTTGAAGGACAAAGTGTTGAAGGACAAAATGACAAATGGACAAAATGTCAAACAAAGTGTTGAATGGACAAAGTGTCAAATGGACTAAATATGGAAGGACAAAATGTTGAACAGACTAAGTATTGAAGGAAAAAAGTGTCAAATGGACAAAACGCCTAACAAAAAAAAAAGAGTCAAACTGAGTAGATGACAAAATACAATAGGATAGCTTTTACTTAACATGCACATATTCTGTCAGTAAATTGTTCATTTGACACTTTTTTCCTTTTTTTAAGTGCTGAATGAAAAAAGTGTTGAATTGAGTAAATCACAAAATGCAATAGGATAGCTTTTATTTAACATGCAAATATCCTGCTAGTAAATAATTATTTTTTCAACTTTAAACTAATATAAAAACCTCTGATAAAAGAACAAAAATTCTATATAACTGCTAACTTTTTTATACAAGGATCTGGATCCAAACTACAGTAAACAGTTAAAATTTTTATTTATGAGAAATTATAACTATGGTAAAAATAAAAATAAATTTTTTTATTTATGACGAAATTACAACCATAGCAGCAAAATATAATTAAAGCTTGTGAACGATGTCTTTAAGACATTTTAATTCAGTAATGATGTCATATCTATCAAATATGCCTTTTAATCTTTGGTTTACAATTGTATATTTTTTGTATTTTCTTTCAAAAACTGTCTTCTTGCAATTGTTGGCTATTATTTATTAAATGATGCCATAGCTAAACAATAAAAAGTCTAGAATAGCTTAACTGATTATTTGAACCAAGTTTTTAAAATAATGACAATATGTTCATTTTACTTTGTTCAACATTTTGTCTTTTTGAAACTTTGTCTTTTCGACATTAAGTCCATTCATCATTTAGTCAGTTCGACTCTTTTCCCATTCTTCACTTTGTCCATTAAATATTTACTCCATTTAACACTTTGACCTACCAGCTACTACTGTGGTGAATTATTTCAATAAACAGGCTAAAATTACTACTGAATGCAACATCAATACAGCTACACAATCTTTTATTTGAAACCCTTTCGAGGAGATACTTTTTAGAATGATAGTATAAATACTGTACATTAAAACTAGATATATTTGGAAAAGATGTGAGAATAATCTTCAACTTACAATGGGAGTAAATAACCTGCACACAGATAGAAAATGAATTAAGTATCTATACAAAAAAATAGAAAGGAATGTGAAACAAGGATGTGTCTTCCCTCCAGATTTATGCAACCTCTGCAGCAACACTGCCCTTAAGGGAATTGCAAACCCTACAAGGATTTATTATCAGTGGGTATAATAAGAGACCCTCCCCCATACAAATAGTACTGCTAACCAATGATTATGGATGCTTAATCACTTTTAAGGATATGTCTTCCCTCCAGATTTATGCAACATCTGCAGAATATATTTTAAATGATGCCAAAGCATAGCAATAAAATGTTTAGAATAGCTTAATTGATTATTTGAACAAAGTTTTTAAGATAATGACGATATTTTTTTTTTTACATTGTTCAACATTTTGTCCTTTTGAAAATTTGTCTTTTCGACATTATGTCCATTTGACATTTAATCAGTGAATGGACAGTATTATTCATCAGAATTAAGACAACTGAATTAAGCAATCAAGCTGAAACGCAGACGGAAGCTGAGGGCATGTGTGATCTTACTTCAGGATAACGCATGTGTTGCACTAGATGAAGCAGCCAAATGTGGCTTTGAATTGCTACTCCCATCCACCTTATTCACCAGGCTTAGCACCATCTCACTTCTTCTCATTTCCTAAAATCAAGTCCCACAATGTGTAGTCATCATTTTGGAAACAACGATAAGATTATATGTGCTGTGGAGGAGTATTTGGAGGACCAGGATACCCCCTTTTTCCGTGATAGGATTGCAATGCTTAAGCATCATTGGACCAGGTGCAGTGGTGGCAAGGGGGACTATATTGAAAAATAGTGAAAAACTGCCTTGTTTCTCTAACTCTTTCTGAGGGCGGCTTAGAACTTTTTGAATGACCCTTGTATTCTTGTATTTCTTTTTTCAACACAGGAAATAGAATCAATAGAGCAAAGTTAATATAGTAAGTGGAGTATAGTTAGTATAGTCAATAGAGCAGAGTCAATAGAATCAATGAGGTATACTTAGTATAGTCGATAGAGTAGAGTTAATATAGTCAGTGGAGTATAGTTAGTATGCCCAATAGAATACAGTCAATATAGTCAATGGTGTGTAGTTAGTATAGTTGATAGGGCAGAGTTAATATAGTCAGTGGAGTATAGTTAGTATAGTCAATAGAGCAGAGTCAATAGAATCAATGAAGTATACTTAGTATAGTCGATAGAGCAGAGTTAATATAGTCAGTGGAGTATAGTTAGTATGCCCAATAGAATAGAGTCAATATAATCAATGGTGAGTAGTTAGTATAGTTGATAGGGAAGAGTCTATATAGTCAGTGGAGTATAGTTAGTATAGTCGATAGAGCAGATTCAATATAATCAATGGTATATAGTCAGTATAATTGATTCAGTAGAGTCAATATAGTCAGTGGAGTATACTTAGTATAGTTAATAATGTAGAATCAATGGAATACAGTTAATATAGTCATTAAAGTGCAGTCAATATAATTACTCAATAACAGTTAATATAATTTATGGTGTACAGACATTATTGTCAATGGAATACATTGATGTATTACAATCAAGAGTGTATTACAGTCAGAGAGAAATGTTTAGTTTCACAGCTTGTGCTTTGATGTCACCTGTTTCTCATTTTGAATGTCGACGTTAAAGTCATTGTAGAAAGAAGTGAAATGTGCAAGTCATTTGTGGGGAATTAGAATTACAATCCAAGAAGGCAAAAAAGTTCTCTGCAACTTGGTGTGACCCAGTTTATAGACAACAATTGGCCAGCCAGGTTTTTCATCAATAGAAGCAACAAGAGAAAACATCAACTAGAATAGTGCATTAACAAAGAAAGAAATTTGATTGATAATGAATATGTGCTGCTGTTCAAAGGAAATGCTTTTGTTTGATTTCTGACTTATTGACTAACACTAGCGCGCACACACACAGACACATGAGTTGTAACAGCAAAATGGTCCAAATTGTGTAAAAGCAAAACTGTCTATTTGTTAGATTAAGCTTTGAACAGTTCTATCTTAGAAATGATTAAAGATATCTTACTGGAATTCTCTGAGGTTTTTATAACATTATTGAACTCTCCTTTGAACAATAAGAATCTATTTAGTTGAAATGATGATCCCTCTTGCTGTTGTGACCTCCTGATCCAGTTTTTATAACTATTAGACTCTACTTTGACCAATGAGAATGTATAATTACTATCCAAGGTTAACAGAAGAATCGTGATGAAATTGATCATAAACAAAAATGACATGGTTAATTAATTAACCATAGCTAATGTTAATTAATTAACCATAGTAAATGGTTTTGTTTGATTTCTCATTTATTCACTAACCAACCTAACACTAACACACACACACAAACACGCATATATATATATATATATATATATATATATATATATATATATATATATATATATATATATATATATATACAGGGCATCGCAGCTCATGACGTCACACATGACCACAAAGTGTAACAGCAAAATTGTCCAAATTGTGTAAAAGCAAAACTGTCCATTTGTTAGATTATAGTATTATTCTTTAGGGACAGGGCAACATGCTAAAAATGAAGATGCCTGGGGTATGAATATACGAATCCCAATATACCAATCATGACACCTGTAGTGTTGCAGAACTTACTAGAATTCTCTGAGATTTTTATAACAATATTGGACTCTACGTTGAACAATAAGAATGTATAATTACTCTCCAAGCTTGACAGAAGAATCATGATGAAATCAATCATAAAAATGACATGTTCATCATTAATCATAGCTAAGGATCAGAAGCTCATGAAGTATTGAAATAAAGTTCAAATATATCTATCTATCTATCTATCTATCTATCTATCTATATATATATATATATATATATATATATATATATATATATATATATATACATATATATTATTCCAGGATTATTTTCCAACTTATTCAAGATGATCTTTGCCCTCTCTAAACTTCTAACTTTCTGTCCTGGAGTAACAAGGTGCCTCACAGGTTTCACATATGATTTCATTTTCAAGTCTTTTTTTACTGCTCTCTGGACTGTCATAACTGAAATTCTTCTCTCACATGTCAAACATCTTATGGATTGAGTTGGATCTTTTCTAATTGATCTCTAAGTTGAAATGATGATCCATGTTCCTGTTGTGATTCCATGATCCACTTTTCCTCTCTACTGTTTCTTCTTTTCTAAACTTAACCACTGATCTCTTGATGGTCCTTGAATGGACTTTGAAGATGGAAGCCAGTGTATGAATGTTGGTACCATTACTGAAGGTCTGAATGAACTTTTTCCTCTCACCATTGCTCAGTTGGGAAGACAGTGGGTCTGACACAAAATAATTTTAACCTGTTCTATTTCTAACTGAATAATTCAAAGAGTTTTTCAGTGATTCTTATGACAAATGGTGTCAAGATGGCTAAACATTTTATCTGAAAAGGTGGAAAAAAGAAACCCAATTAGTTTAGTGTGTATGTATTTATTAATAATTAAATGGCAACTCATTTGTAAGCACACCTGTCTGCTAAGGTGGCTAGCCAATCCCTGTTCCCTGGTGCAGACACCTGCTCAGGTGCATTTGTGTTTTGTCAACACCCACAAATCTAACATGTAGCTTATGCTGCAACTATGCTGAGCAGACCTTTGTTACAGTTTCTGGGAGAGAGCACATGATCTGGCCTGATGAACAGTTTGAACAAGGATAGTCTACTCAAACCCTCAGTCACAGGATCACCTCCCCAAGCTGATAATATCAAGAAGTCACCTTCCTGACAAAATGATCATGGTGAGATTTGAACTCGGATCTCATTATGAGAACGCAAATCTTCTAACCTCTTGGTCCCATGCATATATATATATATATATATATATATATATATATATATTTCAATTAAAAGGTGCAATTATAATTTATAAATTCATGAATCATTCATACAAAAAACAAATATAGAGGTTAATGATTCAAATGGTGAGAATACATCATCGCAAACAATATAAATAAGATACACCAACCCCGAACATGTATATGAATGATATGATCCCTGTTTATAAATTCCAGTTGCATAAGGTCTTTTTAATTTTTTACAAGCTTCTGTTCCTACAGACATCCTCAGGTATGGAAATAGATTTTGTTCTTATTTTTACTTCTCGGTAATAAGAGGACAACGAAAATAGAGATGTAATCCGAAAAAATGCTATGAGAAATGTGTTATTGTTTTGAAGCTTGTAAAAAATTAAAAAGACCTTATGCAACTGGAATTTATAAACAGGGATCATATCATTCATATACAGGTTCGGGGTTGGTGTATCGTATTTATATTGTTTGCAATGATGTATTCTCGCCATTTAAATCATTAACCTCTATATTTGTTTTTTGTATGAATGATTCATGAATTTATAAATTATAATTGCACCTTTTAATTGAAATTTAAATAACTGATCCAACGTGCAACTTTCAGATAATAAGTGTGACATTACTGTAATTATTGAACAATACAGGTCATGCCATATTCACGGAAAATCTACCAGTAAAAAAGAATTCTCTTATTGCTATATTTGTACAAAAACGCACAACCTTGAAATTTAAATTCAAACTCAGTGTTGCGACCGCACGTTCCAAACACATTTGTTTTTGTATGAATGATTCATGAATTTCTATATATATATATATATATATATATATGAAGAAATATAGTATTAAGGTGTGCTATATTTATGGGATTAAGTGCTCAATATCAAAGATAGAGCATGTGTAAATATAAAAGTGAACATTGAAATCAACACTTAGAGGTGACAGGCTGTTTCATGCCTGACGATTGTGTCTACCATGAAACAGCCTGTCACCTCTCAGTGTTGACTTCAATGTTCCCTTTTATATATATATATATATACATATATATATATATATATATATAATCATTTCACTCCAAGCAAGGCAATAGAGACATTAAGATGCAAGAGGTCACTGAGTGTAAGAGAATATGAGAAACAGAAAACTTTTAAGGAGAGAGGACAATAAAAGAACTGGAATTAAGACAGACTGACATTGCATTTAAATTTTTGAAAGTCAAAGTTAACTGAAAATCTATCTATCTATCTATCTATCTATATATATATATATATATATATATATATTTTATCCAACATTTTTTATTAATTCAAACATTATTTTTAGTGGATGCCTGTGTTTGAATAGCTGCACAATTTTTTTAAACATGCTGTACATTAATTCCAAAGTTCAGACCTATATAGTGGGGACTCATCATGCTATGTCCACAGAGTTGAAGCAGCCCTATTTCCTCTGTATTCCATTTGTAAGGAGGAAGTTCCACTCAGACAGCTTTCTACCCCACTCCAAGAACTGCTATTTTGGGAGAACAAACTTCCATATGGATGCTTCCTTGAATACTGCAATCTTAATCCCATCAAATCAATGTCCAATTACTATCTAGTCTCATCATCTTCATTTTTTTCTACCCCCTCTTACGCACATTATTCAGTAACTCTCTACCAGGAGTGGCTCTTGAGCCCTGTACTGAATGAACTTTAGTTTTAAAAATGTCAGATTGAAAAAAAAAGTTAAATGCTTAAAAATAGTCTTCTCACAAAAACTGCATTCAACGTTGACGGAGACAGTCTGTTGTGGCCAGCCATACTGACTATTTTCTTCTGTTATCTCAAAGTCATTTCCTTGATTAAACCATCAGATGATTTTTAAAATTATCCCCGGGACATGGTCTCATTTATTATGAAAGATTAATATTTTTTTTTGAAAAACATTTTTGTTAATTGATTTTTTTTTTTCTTCTTTATCCACCAATTTATTTTTTCTTACATCCTTTATTCTTTTTTATCAGCAATTTAGTGACACTGATATTTTAATTTTATTCTGCTCAGGACATATGGATTCTAGAAGATGACAAATGTACTGACCACAGTGAACAGGGCCAGACAAAATAATGCCTTTCATATATATATATATATATATATATATATATATATATATTATGTTGGTGCAAAAATAATGTCGTTTTCTCACATATGTTACTATGTGAGAAAACGACATTATTTTTGCACCAACCTAATATATATATATATATATATATATATATGAAGAAATATAGTTTTATGGTGTGCTATATTTATGGGATAAAGTGCACAATATCAGAGATAGAGTGTGTGTAAATATAAATATAAAAGTGAACACTGAAGTCAACACTCAGAGGCGAAAGGCTGATTCATGTGAGACACAATCGCCAGGCAGCCTGATGATTAAGCCTAGCATGAATCAGCCTGTCACATTTGAGTGTTGATTTCAATGTTCACTTTTATATATATATATAGGGATATATAAATCAAATGACCAGATATAAGCAAGTGTATACTGCATATACAAAATAATATATATAATAATTTTCAGCTTAGAGTATCGGCAAGAATAGTATCGAAATGGCACACCCTGGAGAAAGGAATTTTTTACGGGGTGCACGCTGTCCTCAGTACTGTTCTCGCTGGCTATGAATATGCTGGTCAAAGCATCTGAAGTAGAGTGTAGAGGCCCCCTCTCTAAATCAGGAATTCGCCAACCCCCCATTAGAGCATATATGGATGATCTAACCGTAACATGCACATCCGTAACAGGAGGAAGATGGCTCTTGAAGGGCTTAGAGAAAAACATTACATGGGCCCGAATGACTTTTAAGCCAGCTAAGTCCCGATCATTAGTCATTAAAAAAGGAAAAATAACGGAGAAATATCATTTCAAAATATCCGGGGTAACTATCCCGACCCTAAACGAAAAACCTGTTAAGAGCCTAGGTAAGTTTTTTGACGGCAGTCTAAGAGACACTGTGGCTATTGAACAGACAACTAAAGACCTTACACAGTGGCTCAATAAGATTGATAAATCAGGCTTACCAGGTCGATTTAAAGCCTGGTTATTCCAGCATGCCGTTTTACCCAGAATATTATGGCCACTTTTGATGTACGAATTCCCAATGACCAGTGTAGAATCACTGGAGAAATTAATAACTAGGCGCCTGAGAAGATGGTTGGGAGTTCCGAAGTGTCTGAGCACAGCAGCACTCTACGGCAGGAATAATGCTCTTCAGCTCCCTTTCAGTAGTCTTGTTGAGGAGTTTAAAGTCACAAGAGTAAGAGAACAGCTGCAATATAAAGAATCAAAAGACCCAAAAGTGGTAGCAGCATGTATTCAATCTTGAACGGGGAGAAAATGGAGTGCAGAAAAGGAGTTGGAGATGGCAGAGGATAGATTACGGCATAAAGCAATTCTTGGCACTATCGCTAAAGGTAGAGCGGGTCTCCGTTATTTTTCTTGTCCCCCAAATAAACAGAGCCAAAGGGAAAGAAAAACGGCAATTAATCCAAGAAGAAGTGCGAGCAGGGATTGAAGAAACGAGATACTGCAAGATGGTGGGACTTAGTTCACAGGGAGCATGGACAAAATGGCAGGGTGTCGAACAGGAAAAGATCAGCTGGTCAGACTACTAGCAGTCAAACTTTGGTGAAATAAGTTTCCTAATAAAATTGGTATACGATGTGCTACCTAGCACATCCAATTTATATTTATGGGGCAAAAGGGTTACCCCAAATTGCCAATTATGTGGGAAACGCGCTTCACTGCAACATATCCTAAGTAGCTGCGCTAAAGCCTTGAGTGACGGTAGATACCGCTGGCGCCACGACCAAGTCCTAAAGGCAATAGCACATGAAGTCAGTGAAGCAGTGAGAACTTCTAAATACACCCCGAATAAGAAGTTCATATTAATTTCCTTCGTTAAAGAGGGAACGAAGAAAAAAAACAAACGATCCCCAAAACAAACTTGTTATCGTCAGCAAACAATTGGCATTTGGATACAGACCTGAAGACACAACTAAAGTTCCCCAGACATATAGCGGAAACATCACTAAGACCAGACTTGATTATCTATTCCAACTCCACCAAACAGTGTATAATATGGGAGCTCACGGTCCCCTGGGAAGAATACCTGACATTAGCAAATAAAAGGAAACGATCAAAATATCAAGAATTGATCGAAAAGTGTCAGCAAAATTCCTGGAAGGTCACATATGACTCTGTGGAAGTAGGATGTCATGGCTTTGCAGGCCAGTCATTATGCAAAGCTTTTAGGAAAATAGGGATTGTGGGATCAGCTAAAGCCAAAGCCGTTAAGAAAATTTCAAATGAAGCTCTGACGGCTTCTAAATGGATATGGCTTAAAGGATCCGAGCAGTGGGGGAATAATTCAATGGAAAACAATCCCTAATCTGGATTTAAATTGCTTGCGAATAAATAAGTTTTTATAGGTTTTATTAGATCACAAACTCTTGATAGTTTTTTTTTTTTTTTTCTTTTTCATAAAACAGAAATATTGTAACTTAACATCCGATATTGTTCAGGTACTGGAACTTATGATAATGTAGAATTTATCCTTCTCGTACAATAATGTTATTTTTTAATGTAACATAATTTAAAATCAATCCACACAAATTAACATTAATAAAATTCATTTCTACCATATGCCACAATATCATCAATTTATTTTAACCGTTATAATTTAGAATTAATTTGTTTTTACCATATAAATTGTTAATTTATTCCAATCAATATTTCATCCGTCCCTATATAGTTTAATTTAATATTCCATCCGTCCCTACCGGTACCACTGATATATATATTTTAACTGTAAATACATAAAATCAATCCATTCCATACGATAATAAGAATTTTTAATTAAGTAGTATAAATTATTTTTGAAAAAGATTACATATTTTTTTTTTTTAATTGGTGCGAAGCAAGCAATTTATATAATTCAGTTTGGAAGGGGGAAAAACAAAAAAGAGAGGAGGGAAAGGTAAAAACAAAAAACAAAAGACGCCCCCATTTTAGTGAACAGCTAAATGTATCGTCAATATTTTGATTGGGACAGAGCAAGCAATTTTGGACGCTTCCGTTGGTTGTTATTTTATTTATTTATCTTTAATTTTTTTTTATTATCTTATTTATTTTTTTAAGAGCAGAAAGTATAAATTCTGTCATGAGCACTCGCACAATCCTTTACACGGTGGCGACCTGTTGAATAAGATAACAGGTCGGGGGTGGCTGTCGGAGCTGATATGATGAATAAGAACCCCAAAATCAGCGATGAAGACGGCTTTCATCACTGAGGACCACCTTCAAGCATTCAAATGTATTTTGTGATATATATATATATATATATATATATATATATATATATATATATGTAGTTATAGGGGTAGATAAATCAAATGTCCAGATATAAGCAAGTGTATACTCCACATACTATATATATATATATATATATATATATATATATATATATATATATATATATATATATAGTTATACAGATAGATAAATCAAATGACCAGATATAAGCAAGCATATACAGATGTGCTGGTGTGTATACACAGGCAAGCAGATAAATAATCAGCAAATTTAGTCATGAGTTGTAAACATAACAGTGCCCAATGTGCTTAGACAGAGCAAAGTTATATATTAATTAGTACATATACTGGTATGTACATCTTGGTGTGTGACTTAAGTTTTGCTAAATTATTTTTATTATAATGAATTACAATAAAAACATTTTACATCGCTACACAAAAACTTTCATGTTTCAGTACTAAGATGGTACTTCTTCAGGCGATGGTAGATAACTAATGATATAAATTTTGAAAAAAGCATGGATAGTAATCATAAATTTTTAAAAAAGGAATAAAAGCAATAAAATAAAAAAAATTAAAAGTTTATTTTTGCTTAAAATATAACGACAAATTAACAATGTTGCAAGATTGCTCCACACATCGCCAGTATATTTTTGTTTCATCAGCATTTTCTTATGATAGTGGTAGCTTCCTCATTCACAAATATTTTTCCACCAGTGTTTGATTTTCATAACTTAGCCATGGGCTCCAAATAAAAAAATATAATCTATAAAATCCAGAATCTATTAGATGTTTGTGGTATGCACTGCTAGAGTGAGTTGAAACTGCTAGCTTAATTTTCTCTTGCTTTAAAAAAGAAATGTTCACTCTGTTTTAATTATGGTAACTAGATTTCTGCTTGTTTAGTGTAATTAAAGATATTGGTGTGCAAATTTCTATACTAAATAACTCTTTCAAAAAAAAAGGTAACTTCAAAAAATTATCAAAGGTACGCAATTATCCAGGGATGTATTTCTCTTGGGATGTAATTGTCTGGGACACAGTCTGGTGCTGACTGGTAGTGAATATGCAATAGCTTCTGCTGTATATCAGGCCACTTACTATTCCAATGTCTCCCTCTTTCTATCCTATCTCCTTTGTAGTCCCATTTCTATATTCTAACCTACCATGAAATGTTTCTTTAAAAAAAAAAATGACGACTTATACGAAATCTGGGAAACCCCAGCTAATTACCACCATATGCTCTGCTTTCTTGTCCTCTGACATTTTCAAACCACTTCAATTCATTTTACCCTGCCCTGCCCTGCCTTATCCTCCCTCCAACCAACAACGATGCCAAATATAACAACATTTATCGCCTCAACCACAACTTCTTAACTCTATGGGGACTGTAGTGACCATTTTTTTTCCGTAACTCTAGTGAAATGAAAGTTGATGTTCAAAAAACTGAGTTTGTATGCAGGACATTTGAGATATTAACAGACTGAATTACTTCCTCTTAAAATTAGAATTGCTATAGTCTCTTTGGCACTTGTTTCAAGTTATTAATGGCTTAACACATGGTTAAATACTGTTGGGTTTGTAAAATTTGTCTGCTCCTATATAAAGAGATTTACCCATTGCGTGGAGTGAAATAGGGCTAGATAGCTTGTACCTTTAAAACCCTCAGCAACTGATAATGTTGACTTACCCATCTGGTGAGTGAAATATGGCTAGATAGCTTGTACCTTTAAAACCCTCAGCAACTGATAATGTTGACTTACACATCTAGTGAATGAAATACGGCTAGATAGCTTTTACCTTTAAAACCCTCAGCAACTGATAATGTTGACTTACCTATCTGGTAAGTGAAATATGGCTAGATAGCTTTTACCTTTAAAACCCTCAGCAACTGATAATGTTGACTTACACATTTAGTGAGTGAAATATGGCTAGATAGCTTGTACCTTTAAAACCCTCAGCAACTGATAATGTTGACTTACCCATCTGGTGAGTGAAATATGGCTAGATAGCTTGTACCTTTAAACCCTCAGCAACTGATAATGTTGACTTACCCATCTGTTGAGTGAAATATGGCTAGATAGCTTGTATCTTTGAAACCCTCACCAACTGGTACCATTTGCAGTGGAGCAAATTTCTTGGAGCAGGTCCAGTCCCTTCTCTCTAGTGGTGGTCAGCTTTTTTTGAACCTACGTGGTTTTATTAACCAATGTGCCTAACAATCTCTATATATAGGAGCAGACGAATTTTACAAACCCAACAATACTAATGATTTTGAACTAGCAAAGTTATTAGTGTGGTAACGTCCCAGTAACCTATATTGGCGTGGGGCTTATGGGTTAAAATGAATTGTTGATTTACCCATGTCAATAAATTAATCAAGGATGGTAATGATGATGAAATACATGGGTAATTTTTAACAAAACAAGATAAGAAATTTATTTACCAATTTACATGCTTAAAGTTGTGTCAGTAGCTCATTTCAGGAAAATAAATCAGAAATTTTTTGTTATATAGGAATAAAGTGTCGTGTCACTGCCAACACTGGAGTTTGAACATAGATCAACAGAGAGCAAACATAGGCGATCCCATTATTGAATTAAGTAGATCATGTGACCATAGAGTAAATGCATAAATAGAAAGTAGCATGACATCTAATGAATCACTATTTCTACTCTATCCTATATGGATCACTTTTCTAGTCTGTTACTATATGGTTCATTATTCTCTATACTATTCACTATTATATACTACTCTCTATACTAATTACTATTCAGTAGTTATTAGGTTGGTGCAAAAATAATGACATAATAATGTCGTTTTTTGACGTTAAAAAATACATAAAAAAACGACATTATTACATCATTATTTTTGCACCAACCTAATACTTCTGAGCTAGTATTATCAAGCAAGTACTATTAGTGTAAGATTATTTGAAGGCGTCTGTTACCAGTATTATTCAATGGCATTACTATAGTTGTATCTGCAATTACAAAGTCTCTACTACAATGAGCATTATGGAAGCAACAACAAGGATTCGTTAACATCACAAAAGTGGCAATGAGTGTTTGCTGGCATCACAAAATTTTTAAAATCCGTAGTTTTAACAAATTGTCATGAAGAGGAAATATTCATACAACAGATTAAAAAATACAAAATAATATTCAAAAATGTTTAAAACAAAGGCAAGAGCATTCATTGCTCACAGAAAGGATATACAGTTGCATATGTTAAAAAGTAGATGAAAATAGATAGTTTGAAATACTTAGCTTTCTTGGATTGTAGATGAAAATTCTTTGAAGCGCTGCATATTTGGTTAAAAGCTGATAATATAATTGGCAAGTAATTTGACACGAGTGAAAACTTCTATCTATCTATATTTCTGAGATGAGGTATTATGTACATTATTTACATTATTCGGACTAGTGTCCCCATCTTTGTTGCCATATTTATTACAATGTTTCGGCCTTCAGTATCTGTCTATATTTCTGAGATGAGGTATTATGTACATTATTTACATTATTCGGACTAGTGTCCCCATCTTTGTTGCCATATTTATTACAATGTTTCGGCCTTCAGTATCTGTCTATATTTCTGAGATGAGGTATTATGTACATTATTTGCATTATTCGGACTAGTGTCCCCATCTTTGTTGCCATATTTATTACAATGTTTCGGCCTTCAGTATCTATCTATATTTCTGAGATGAGGTATTATGTACATTATTTACATTATTCGGACTAGTGTCCCCATCTTTGTTGCCATATTTATTACAATGTTTCGGCCTTCAGTATCTGTCTATATTTCTGAGATGAGGTATTATGTACATTATTTACATTATTCGGACTAGTGTCCCCATCTTTGTTGCCATATTTATTACAATGTTTCGGCCTTCAGTATCTGTCTATATTTCTGAGATGAGGTATTATGTACATTATTTACATTATTCGGACTAGTGTCCCCATCTTTGTTGCCATATTTATTACAATGTTTCGGCCTTCAGTATCTGTCTATATTTCTGAGATGAGGTATTATGTACATTATTTACATTATTCGGACTAGTGTCCCCATCTTTGTTGCCATATTTATTACAATGTTTCGGCCTTCAGTATCTGTCTATATTTCTGAGATGAGGTATTATGTACATTATTTACATTATTCGGACTAGTGTCCCCATCTTTGTTGCCATATTTATTACAATGTTTCGGCCTTCAGTATCTGTCTATATTTCTGAGATGAGGTATTATGTACATTATTTGCATTATTCGGACTAGTGTCCCCATCTTTGTTGCCATATTTATTACAATGTTTCGGCCTTCAGTATCTGTCTATATTTCTGAGATGAGGTATTATGTACATTATTTGCATTATTCGGACTAGTGTCCCCATCTTTGTTGCCATATTTATTACAATGTTTCGGCCTTCAGTATCTGTCTATATTTCTGAGATGAGGTATTATGTACATTATTTACATTATTCGGACTAGTGTCCCCATCTTTGTTGCCATATTTATTACAATGTTTCGGCCTTCAGTATCTGTCTATATTTCTGAGATGAGGTATTATGTACATTATTTACATTATTCGGACTAGTGTCCCCATCTTTGTTGCCATATTTATTACAATGTTTCGGCCTTCAGTATCTGTCTATATTTCTGAGATGAGGTATTATGTACATTATTTACATTATTCGGACTAGTGTCCCCATCTTTGTTGCCATATTTATTACAATGTTTCGGCCTTCAGTATCTGTCTATATTTCTGAGATGAGGTATTATGTACATTATTTGCATTATTCGGACTAGTGTCCCCATCTTTGTTGCCATATTTATTACAATGTTTCGGCCTTCAGTATCTGTCTATATTTCTGAGATGAGGTATTATGTACATTATTTGCATTATTCGGACTAGTGTCCCCATCTTTGTTGCCATATTTATTACAATGTTTCGGCCTTCAGTATCTGTCTATATTTCTGAGATGAGGTATTATGTACATTATTTACATTATTCGGACTAGTGTCCCCATCTTTGTTGCCATATTTATTACAATGTTTCGGCCTTCAGTATCTGTCTATATTTCTGAGATGAGGTATTATGTACATTATTTACATTATTCGGACTAGTGTCCCCATCTTTGTTGCCATATTTATTACAATGTTTCGGCCTTCAGTATCTGTCTATATTTCTGAGATGAGGTATTATGTACATTATTTACATTATTCGGACTAGTGTCCCCATCTTTGTTGCCATATTTATTACAATGTTTCGGCCTTCAGTATCTGTCTATATTTCTGAGATGAGGTATTATGTACATTATTTACATTATTCGGACTAGTGTCCCCATCTTTGTTGCCATATTTATTACAATGTTTCGGCCTTCAGTATCTGTCTATATTTCTGAGATGAGGTATTATGTACATTATTTACATTATTCGGACTAGTGTCCCCATCTTTGTTGCCATATTTATTACAATGTTTCGGCCTTCAGTATCTGTCTATATTTCTGAGATGAGGTATTATGTACATTATTTACATTATTCGGACTAGTGTCCCCATCTTTGTTGCCATATTTATTACAATGTTTCGGCCTTCAGTATCTGTCTATATTTCTGAGATGAGGTATTATGTACATTATTTACATTATTCGGACTAGTGTCCCCATCTTTGTTGCCATATTTATTACAATGTTTCGGCCTTCAGTATCTGTCTATATTTCTGAGATGAGGTATTATGTACATTATTTGCATTATTCGGACTAGTGTCCCCATCTTTGTTGCCATATTTATTACAATGTTTCGGCCTTCAGTATCTGTCTATATTTCTGAGATGAGGTATTATGTACATTATTTGCATTATTCGGACTAGTGTCCCCATCTTTGTTGCCATATTTATTACAATGTTTCGGCCTTCAGTATCTGTCTATATTTCTGAGATGAGGTATTATGTACATTATTTACATTATTCGGACTAGTGTCCCCATCTTTGTTGCCATATTTATTACAATGTTTCGGCCTTCAGTATCTGTCTATATTTCTGAGATGAGGTATTATGTACATTATTTGCATTATTCGGACTAGTGTCCCCATCTTTGTTGCCATATTTATTACAATGTTTCGGCCTTCAGTATCTGTCTATATTTCTGAGATGAGGTATTATGTACATTATTTGCATTATTCGGACTAGTGTCCCCATCTTTGTCGCCATATTTATTACAATGTTTCGGCCTTCAGTATCTGTCTATATTTCTGAGATGAGGTATTATATACATTATTTGCATTATTCGGACTAGTGTCCCCATCTTTGTTGCCATATTTATTACAACGTTTCGGCCTTCAGTATCTGTCTATATTTCTGAGATGAGGTATTATGTACATTATTTGCATTATTCGGACTAGTGTCCCCATCTTTGTTGCCATATTTATTACAATGTTTCGGCCTTCAGTATCTGTCTATATTTCTGAGATGAGGTATTATGTACATTATTTGCATTATTCGGACTAGTGTCCCCATCTTTGTTGCCATATTTATTACAACGTTTCGGCCTTCAGTATCTGTCTATATTTCTGGGATGAGGTATTATGTACATTATTTGCATTATTCGGACTAGTGTCCCCATCTTTGTTGCCATATTTATTACAACGTTTCGGCCTTCAGTATCTGTCTATATTTCTGGGATGAGGTATTATGTACATTATTTGCATTATTCGGACTAGTGTCCTCATCTTTGTCGCCATATTTATTACAACGTTTCGGCCTTCAGTATCTGTCTATATTTCTGGGATGAGGTATTATGTACATTATTTGCATTATTCGGACTAGTGTCCCCATCTTTGTTGCCATATTTATTACAATGTTTTGGCTGTTGTACTCAAGGACACATGGCACAGTGAATAAAGGCATTAATTAGATCCAGTGACAGGACCCAAAGAGTGTGAGTTCAATACCCAGGTAAGGCAGTGGAGAACTTTCAGAGGGGAATTAACAGGAGATAACTGATAACTGACATCCATCAAGCATGGCACATGGAACTAGAACAGTCTACCCCAGCGAGCGAAATAAAGGGTTAAGTTCGACATTCCAACCACCTAAAGAAGGCCGGAGTGTACAACAGCTGAAATGTTGTAATAAATATGGCGACAAAGATAAGTTCAATAGTCTGAATAATGTAAATAATGAAAACTTTTATGCTAGACATGGTGAACAGAAATGGAACGTTTCATATGACTTCAGACACTCTTCTCTTATTAATTTAATTTTGCTCCTCATTTTATATCAAAAGGAATTTCACATAGGCTTGCTGTAATGGAGTGGTTTCACAGTGGAGGCTTTTATTTGTACTAAGTCGGTCCTAAAATAGGTTCGACATACAAAACGTTAGGAACTTGATATAATAGGTATGATGCAGAGAAATCTAGTTGTGGTCGCTGATACTTTAGTATCAACTAACAGTCGTCTGGCATCGACTGAATGACCCACTGAGCGACTGACTCATTACTCTTACTACTCCTACTTATTATAGGTGGGAGAGTCTATTAACTATAGAATAGGTGTGTTCCATTATAACACTTGCCACTTTCTTTTCTTTCTTCATTTTGGCTCAACAGCTAATTTCCATGAAGACATAGTTTTCATTGGTCCAAAAGCAATTTCACATAGGCTCACAAATCTATTTCTGTCTTCTTCTCAGCTTGCTGGTCAATCTTTGTGAAGGCAATGTTTTCATTGGTCCAAGAAAATTTCACATAGGCTTGCAAATTCCTTTCCATCTTTTTTCTCAGTCTTCTGAATTTGAATGAAGTGGACAAAGGGTTGTTTTTTTTTGTTTTTCTTTTAAAGGCAAATCACCCCAAGCAAGGTGGGGGTGCCACTAGTACACAAGGGATTACAGAAGATTGAGAACAAGAGTAAAGAGGTGTGTTTGAGGAAAGGATACAGAAAAGGACGGGGAACAAGATTAGGGTGTCAGATGTCGATTGACATTACACTTTAAATATTTGAAGGTTATAGTCATTGGGGAAGCAAGTAAGGGGAAGGGAGTTCCACATATGGTAAGTGCAGGAGAAGAAGCTGTTTGAGAAGAAAAGACAGTTACATTTAACCATTTTGGCAGTGAAAGTGTGGGACTGAGATGCCAGCCTGGTAGCTTGTTTAAATTCATGTACTTCAGGAACCAGTGAAAGTAGCTTGTTGGAACAATTGCCATGAAAATATTTGTAGAAGAGACAGAGGGAGGTCACAGTATGTCTGTGGGATAGCGAATGTAGACTAGATGTCAGATCAGGACCTATCATCTTACATATTCATCTCTGGATTTTGTCAAGGACCTTGAGACATACAGAGGAAGCAGCAGACATTATATGACAGCAATATTCCATGCAAGGATTTGAAGGATAGACTCAAACAAGAAAAACTTTTTAAACTGGACATATGTCTAGCTTTTTGAGTACAGGTTGCATATCATTACCTTTCAGACTTGAGTGCAAACTCAAAATATGTCTACTTTTTGAACTTAAATGTTAGCCAGACTTTTGTTTACTTTTTTGGCTTGAGTAAACTTGACTTATATTTACTTTTTGACATACTTCAATTAAATTATTAAACATTCTTGGTTGGTAGGTCAACTATGAATGAGAATTAGCCATTAGGGAAGTTATAAGAGGGGGTGAATATGAAAAGGAGACAGTGACATGTAGGCATATGATTAAGAATGTGTTTGTGTGGGAAAATGTCAGGTAATAATGTCAGGAAAGAAAAAAATGAAAACAAAAAAGACGCAGAAAAGAACAAAAAACAATGGACAAGAAGAAAGGACAAAGAAAAGAAAAAAGAGAAAAAGAAAAAGGACAAAGAAAAGGAAAAAATGAAAAAGAAAAAGCAAAAAGAAAAGGAAAAAGCAAAAAAGAAAAGGAAAAAGAAAAAGGAAAAAGAAAAAGGACAAAGAAAAGGAAAAAGAGAAAAAGAAAAGGAAAAAGAAAAAGGAAAAAGAAAAAGGACAAAGAAAAGGAAAAAGAGAAAAAGAAAAGGAAAAAGAGAAAAAGAAAAAAGGACAAAGAAGAGGAAAAAGAGAAAAAGGTAAAAGAGAAAAAAAAAAGCAAAAGGAAAAGGAAAAAGCAAAAAAGAAAAAATAGAAAAAGAAAAAAGGACAAAGAAAAGGAAAAAGAGAAAAAGAAAAGGAAAAAGAGAAAAAGAAAAAGGAAAAAGAAAAGGAAAAAGTGAAAAAGAAAAAAGGACAAAGAACAGGAAAAAGAGAAAAAGAAAAAGCAAAAAGAAAAGGAAAAAGCGAAAAAGAAAAGGAAAAAGTGAAAAAGAAAAAAGGAAAAAGAAAAGGGAAAAGAGAAAAAGGAAAAAGGAAAGGAAAAAGAGAAAAAGAAAAAAAGGACAAAGAAAAGGAAAAAGAGAAAAAGAAAAAGCAAAAAGAAAAGGAAAAAGCGAAAAAGAAAAAGGAAAAAGAAAAGGAAAAAGAAAAAAGGAAAAAGAAAAAGAAAAAAGGTGAAAGAAAAGGAAAAATAGAAAAAGAAAAAAGGTGAAAGAAAAGGAAAAAAAGAAAAAGGAAAAAGAAAAGGAAAAAGTGAAAAACAAAAAAGGAAAAAGAAAAGGAAAGGAGAAAAAAAAAGGACAAAGAAAAGAAAAAAGAGAAAAAGAAAAAAGGACAAAGAAAAAGAAAAAAGGTAAAAGAAAAAAGGACAAAGAAAAAGAAAAAGAGAAAAAGGACAAAGAAAAAGAAAAAGGAAAAAGAAAAGAAAAAGGAAAATCGAAAAAAAAAAAGGAAAAAGAGAAAAAGAAAAAAGGACAAAGAAAAGGAAAAAATGAAAAAGAAAAAGCAAAAAGAAAAGGAAAAAGCGAAAAAGAAAAAAGGACAAAGAAAAGGAAAAGAGAAAAAGAAAAAAGAACAAAGAAAAGAAAAAATAGAAAAAGTAAAAAGGACAAAGAAAAGGAAAAAGAGAAAAAGAAAAGGAAAAAGAGAAAAAGAAAAATGAACAAAGAAAAGGAAAAAGAGAAAAAGGACAAAGAAAAGCATAAAAGAGAAAAAAAGGAAAAAGAGAAAAAGAAAAAGGGACAAAGAAAAGGAAAAGGAGAAAAAGAAAAGGAAAAAGAGAAAAAGGAAAAAGAGAAAAAGGAAAAAGAAAAGGAAAAAGAGAAAAAGAAAAAAGGACAAAGAAAAGGAAAAAGAATAAAAGAAAAAAGGACAAAGAAAAGGAAAAACAGAAAAAAAAGAAAAAGGTAAAACTACAAAGAAAAACCAAGAAAAAAGTGAAAAATGAAAATTAAAAAAATAAAGAAAATGTATAAAGAAAAAAAGGACAAAAAAGAAAGGGAAGAGAAAAAGGAAAAAGAAAGAAAAAGGACAAAGAAAAATGAAAAAGAAAGAAAAAGAAAAGGCTAGGAAAAAGGAAAGTTTTAAATAAAAAAAGATAAAGAGGGAAAAAAAAGGACAAACAAAAAATATGATCAGTCAAGCAAAAGTTATTAATAAACTTATGAAAAGTCAAAAATACAAAGAGAAACTGTGGAAAATATATGCAAATAAATATATTAACATAATCAATCCCCTCCCCTATGTGAAAATATACACACATAAAAATATATATCATAATAACTGTGAGTAAATAAATAATAAGACAGAAAATTGTCATGATGATTTTCATTTTGGAAAGGAATTTCTTCAACATTGGCAAGACATCTAAAAAATGAACCATTTCGACAGTGAAAGAGTGGGACCGAGATGCCAACCTAGCAGTAAATTTAAATTCATGCAGTTTGGGTACCAGTGAAAGTAGCTCATCGAAGCAGTTACCACGAAAGTAATTGTAGAAAGGACAGAGTGAGGCGATAGATCATCTGTGAGAGAGAAACTGTAGACAAGATGCCAGATCACATTGCATATCTGTCTCTGGATTTTGTCGAGAACTGTAAGATGGACAGCGGGGACTCCAGACCATATATGGCAGCAGTATTCCATGCAAGGGTGAATGGCTGAATCATAGATATGAAGAATGGACTTGGGCAAGAACAACTTTCTGTTACAACACAGAGAACCAACTTTCTTCGCAGTAGATGAAGCTATTGATTCAATGTATTTATTCCACCTCATGTCAGTGAACAGTGTGAGACCAAGCAGTCACAGAGAGGTGCTCTTGTGGAGTTGAGCATCAGATATTCTAATGGGATGCAGGGATAGTTCTCTATAGTGGGTAAATGACAGCAGTTTTGTTTTTGAGGCATTAAAGTTAACCAGCCATTTCTTGCCTCAGTCAATAACCGATTGGAAGTCCTTTTTGAGACCAACAGCCAGGTTAGTTTTTTCAGCGATACTAGATTTGCTATTGAGGCAAGAGTAAATCGTAGTCTTGTCTGCATAGATGCCTACTTGGGAACTGATGACATTGGGAAGATCTTTAATGAAGATTAGAAACACTGTAGGGCCCAGGATAAACATTTTGATTTTAAAACTTTGTTATTGAGTTATTATTTAAAAAAAAAGCATGATTATTATAAAATAGTAATAAAATTGTGGAAAGTCCACCTTTTAGGAGGGTATTGAGAATATTATTTGGATCCCGGGTACAGCTTGGATGCCTCAGTCAGGAATCTGTGAAAGCACTCGGAGGTTTTTTCTTTTTAATTATCTAGTAAATGGGTAAACTTTCATGCAGTAATCAAGTCCCATAAGATTAATTATGCTCGGAACCAAGTAAGATTGCAGTAGATTTCCACAAATTTTTTATGCTCTTTTTGTAATAATAATCATCCTTTTTTTATGTGCCTCCACTTTTACACTGAAAAAGGCTCCAAACTTAATAAAAACAGTTTTAAAATCAAAATGTTTGTGCTAGCTATTATTAAGAGGAAAGACCAAATGCTGGCCAGGCTGTAGCCGAGACACAAATAAGACCCAACTAAGATTGTTAATATCTCCTAAATGGTAAATTTCAATAAATTTTTAACACTGTTTTTAGAATATTCAGGCTTTTTTACATCGGAAATAATGCTTCATTTTTAAATTGTTATTTTAGTCGTAATCTGCAATTTTAACTGGATTCAGACATGTCTTGCATGTAAAATATTCCAAAAAGAAAATGGCAGATTTATGAGTTGTATATTTTAAAAAAAGATAGATCACAGAGTCAGATGTTTGCAAGAATCTATTAGGTTGGTGCAAAAATAATTTCGTTTTCTAACATATGTTACTATGTGAGAAAACGAAATTATTTTTGCACCAACCTAATATTAACTTGAACTGTCACTCAATCTATAGAAAGTGCTTAAAGAGACAATAGAAGAAGTGCAACTGTGGTAGCAAACAGGAGATATGTGTTGTTGGATTGTTTGACTTATGCTACTCTGTTGGTAGAAGGAAATGAATTAGGGAACTTTATTACAACCCAAAAGGAACTGACTACAAAAAAAACAAAAAAAAACATCTAGGAAATCAACTAAATTTGGAATTGTCTATGGTAAAAATTTACATTCACAATCATACTACATATCTCCTTTCCTCACAAAATTACTACGAGTACAATAACAAAAAGATTAAAAGCTATAAAATGCTGAAAGAAAATTAAAATGTTAAGCACTTCTGTATCTTTAACATTAAAGGGTGTCTCCCAAAATTTGAAATAATTTTGTAGTCTAATAACTGTAGTGAACCCCCTGGAGATGCAGGTGGGGAATGATATAACATGGCCTGTGCACCCAAATAAGGTCACAAGAAGCCCACTAACATTTCTGACGTGAGATTTTGTAAGTATTTACATTGTTTGGACTGTCATATTGTCATATTCATGACGTTTCGGCCGTTGTACACTCCGGCCGTCTTCAGGTGATTGGAATTTCGAACTGAACCTTGTATTTTGCATACTTCGATAGATTGTTCTAGTCTTACGTATCATGTTTCTTACAGATGTCTCAGCGATTTTCCATTTAACTCCAAGTTTTTGTTCACCACTGCACATGGACCATGTGTCGTCAAGGCCCAGTGAAAGAATTGAATAAAAGTGTTGGTTGGATCCAGTGACTTGACCCAAAGAATTGTGAGTTCAATATCTAGCTACTGCAATGATAAACAAAAACTTGAAGAGTTGAGTTAAAGTGAGATAACTGAGATATCCAGAAAAGGCATGGCATGTGGGTTCAGTTTGAAATTCCAATCACCTGAAGAAGGCCAGAGCATATAATGGCTGAAATGTCATGAATATGGCAATCATATCAGAACTTAATGATTAACCCACAGCTGGTGGGGAAAGTTAGATTCATACCTAATCAGAATTAGACATACAAACAAGAATTTATAAAATGGATATAAAGTAGGGGATAAATTCTATATTACAATCAATATATAAACTCATCCCTCATTTCGTGGCTACAGTAGTTTCTATAAATTTATATCTCGGAGAATGTAAATAAATCTAAAAGACATGCCTGTATAACCAATCAGTATTTGATTGATTTGCCTTCTGTGGCTTATCGACCCTTCACAGGTTATTTAAAACCAGAAAATATTTTTAGATTGTAAGAATTTATTTTTGGAGATAATAAGGATTTAGTAATTTAGGTCTTAGTAATTAATCCATAGCTGAAGGGTGAAGAGCTGGATTCATGCCTTTCTTAATGGTATTTGCACATATATATAATATAAATATAATAAAACCAATGGGAATTGGAACTTTGCTCTCTGACTTCCAATTCTGAGCTGTTATCTATTACACTATCCACATATCCAAGCTTACAGCACCTCGTATTGCAAAGCAGTCACCCATCTAGGTTCTGACCAGGTTTGATGTTGTTTAACTTTGGTGATCTTACAGGAACCAGTGTTTCAACATGATGTGGCTGTAAACCTATTTTTTGGTCTGGAACTAACGAAATAGCTTTTGTAAAATTCTTTCCACCTTTCCTGTTTTGGCAGGACCTTAGTTAACCATAGCCAAGTGGATTCTATGATTTGCGTAGAGATTTCTACCATCTGTCAGAATTAATTAATTGGCCTCAGAAACATAGTTAAAATAATAGCTGTGTCAATGGAAAAAGCATCCTTTTGAAACACCATTTTTTTGTGGGCACAAAGATCCATGTTTGCCAAATTTTTGGTGGGTGGGGAGATAATAATAGTAATGTGATACAAGTCTTAATTAAGCCATAGCTGGCAGGGGGGAAGGGGTGAATTCATACATGATCAGAATTTGATAAACAAACAAAAAATTAAGATGTGGATATGAAGTGGGGGGGTGTCAATTCTATATTATTATACAATCAGGATTGATGTTGCTTAACTTTGGTGATTATACTAGAACCGGTGTTTCAGCGCGATGTTGCTGTAAGCCTTTTTCTAATAATCAAATATTTTATAAATATAATTGCCAAAAAAAAAAAAATCACTAAATAAATATTATCAAAGCCATTTACATATAATTGAAGCAACCATCCATATACCTATTTATGTGTATTTGAACAAATACAAACACATAATAAGGGGGTGAGGAGAGATAGAGAGGAGAGAGACATCAAATGGGGAATAAACATACACATATTATTTTTTAAAGATTATATCTTAATTAATATTCCCAGGTTAGACCAACCGACATTCTCTTATCACCAAAGTTAAGCAAACACCAGTCTGGTTAGTACCTAGATGGGTGACCACTTGGTTATATCAGGTGCTGTATGCTTATTTATTTACACTTGTGTGAGCTCGAAAAGCTCATGGCGACATCACATTGAGACAATGATTCTTGTCAGATCATCAAAGTTAAGCAATGTCAATTGGTCAGTACCTAGATGGGTGACCACTTGGAAACATCAGATGTTGTAAGTTTGGATGTGCAGGTGGAGCAATGGATGATGTCTTGGAAAGAGATATCAGAGAGCAGAGCTCAAATTCCAGATCACCAAAGTTAAGCAACCTCCAGACTAGTCAGTACCTAGATGGATGACCACTTGAGAATATCGGATGCTGTAAGCTCGGATGTGCAATGTGTGTGAGGGGGAGTAATGGATGATGTCTCAACGAGAAAGCAGTGTGCAAATTTCAGATCACCAAAATTAAGCAAAGTCAAGCCTAGTCAGTACTAAGATGGGTGACCACTTTGGAATATCGGGTGCTGTAAGCTTGGATGTGTGATGTGCCAGTGGTGCATAATGGCTCAGAATGAAAAATCAGTTAGCAGAGTTCAAATTCCAGATCACCAAAGTTAAACAAACACCAGTTAGTACCTAGATGGATGACCCCTTGGGTATATCAGGTGCTGTAAGCTTGGATGTGAGATGTGCAGGTGGAGTAATAGATGACACATTGGAAAGAGATATCAGAGAGCAGAGCTCAAATTCCAGATCTCCAAAGTTAAGCAACCTCCAGATTAGTCAGTACCTAGATGGGTGGCCACTTGAAAATATCAGGTGCTGTAAGATTGGATGAGCGATGTGCCGGGGAGAGTAATGGATGATGCCTCAACAAGAAATCAGAAAGCAGAGTGCAAATTTCAGAACACTGAAGTTAAACAAATTCGAGCCTGGTCAGTACCAAGATGGGTGACCATTTGGGTATATCGGATGCTGTGAGCTTGGATGTGTAATATTTACATGGTGTAATGGATAATGGTTCAGAAAGAGAAATCAGAGCAGTGTTCAAATTCCAGTCACATTTGTTTTCATTCACTTATGTGCAGTTACCCTTGAGTGATCATGAATCAAAAAGAGATGTGATCACCTGAGCATATCACATTCGCCTCCTACCAGCATGTACAATAGGGTATTGACACATTCCGCCTCATGAACTGAGGAAAACCTACCGCTAACAAAGAAAAATAAGAAGAGTTTGAAATGATTATAACAACTTCAAATTGTCTTTAAATAAGTTGCATTCGTAATGTATTTTTACTGAAGAAATATTTCACTTTAGAGTAATGGTTAACAAGTTTGTCTTGGTTCATAATGGGTTCTCCACATTTTTAGCCTTGTGCCAGATTATGTTAAAGTTAAATGATCAAACACACTGTAGTCAGCCCCTTTACTTGAGTTGAGGCAAAAATTAACCAGATTTCAGTTTCAGTCTGTAGTTTCCCCTTTGCACTTTATGGAGGACCAGGATCCATGTATGATAACTGTGTAGTCCCCAATAAGTGGGGAGGGTCAGCAAGATAGCCTGATAAAGCCCAACCCTCTCCAATATAGAATTCAAGTCTCACAACAATGTCTCTTAACCACTGAGGGCCATGGGGGAATCACATGTAGTGCAGCCATAGCAGTGATTGTGTGTCTTGGGTAAGATAGCCTGATGAAGCCCAACCCTTTCCAGGCTAGAATTCAAGTATCACAACCCTGAGTTCATAAACTCTGAGGGCTGCAGGGGCATCACATGTACTGCAGCCATAACAGCAATTGTGTGTCTTGGGCAAGATAGCCTGATGAAGCCCAACCCTTTCTAGGCTAGAATTCAAGTAACACAACCCTGAGTTCGTAAACTCTGAGGGCTGTGGGGGCATCACATGTACTGCAGCCATAACAGCAATTGTGTGTCTTGGGCAAGATAGCCTGATGAAGCCCAACCCTTTAAAGGCTAGAATTCAAGTAACACAACCCTGAGTTCGTAAACTCTGAGGGCTGTGGGGGCATCACATGTACTGCAGCCATAACAGCAATTGTGTGTTTTGGGCAAGATAGCCTGATGAAGCCCAACCCTTTCCAGATGAGAATTCAAGTATCACAACCCAGAGTTCGTAAACTCTAAAGGCCATGGGGGTATCACATGTACTGCAGCCATAGCAGCAATGGTGTTGAGCAAGCCTCTTCAGACTGGTTTGAATTCAGAGTTTTCCTTCTCCATAGACTGGTTGCTAACAAAGACTGGTTGCTCAGTCTGTCCTGCTATTCAACCCATAGCTGAGAAGGAAAGGGATGGATTCATACCTTTCCTAAAGGTACTGGTGCATAAGTGAAAGTAACAAACTTGACTGGAATTCAAACTCAGTGTTCTGATTTCTCATTCCATTACATAACCCGCACATCCAGAGAAAATGTGCTCGGATGATAATATTGGAAATGGTAATATATATTAGCCATTAATTCAGCATTTATTGACTAAGCAGCTAGTGCTATATGAGTTACACTTTTCTACACTCCTTGGCCATCGTGATGCAATCAAAGTGTAGCATCTGCTTTCAAAGAGCAGTGATTCAAGTCGGTAGAAAACATGCTACCTCATCGATGATAACTCCCCAGTTCACCATTACCATCTCTCGAGTTTGCTAAATTTTCTCATCAGTGTTGGCGGTTGACAGTCGTTCTGCTCTTTTTTTGTGTGTCACACTTGCCTGGCTACTTTTAAAGTTCTCAATGCACTCATACATACTTGCACACAATAGTGTGCCTTTGCTGTATTGTGTTAAAAGCCTCCAATGAATTTCAGGCCACTGACACACCTTCCAAGCAGAGAAAATGGATCACTGCTCTTTGTTCTTTCTTGGTGCATACTTCTAGTGGAGCGGCCATGTTTATACTGTAACAGCAGCAAGAAAACTGGCATGGTCAAGCTCAAACTTTGATCACGTGACCACAATAGTACCAACCATGAGCATACAAGCAGAAGGCAGTGCAACATCCCTAAAGATATGTAATGGTGAAAGTGCGGATAATTTTTTACTTATCTTCGTATAATCTATATTCTTTGATGGTGGGTGGAAAGAAGCTCCTTATTGAATGTTACTTATAATCTTTGTTAATATCGTCATGTTTGCATGAAACAAAATATATTGTGATCCCTGAAGTAGTAGAATTTCATTGCTCGTTTCTGTTTTCATTTCAGAGTGATAAGTGTAGCCCAGAATGGCGCAATGCCTGAGAGTGCACGAGTACGCTCAGCTTGCACCTGTTACAAAGTGTGTCAGTCTGTTGAACAACTGCAGAGATGGTGGCAAGTGTTCATGGACCTCGTGCTTCAGTAGATGTCAAAACCATCAGAGATTGTTATTCGAAGCTGATAAGTATGGGATCTGTGCTAGATACCTGCAGAAGTGGTCATCCTGGGAGAAAATGTACAAAAGGTAAAAATATAACAAAGCCGAGTTCGAATTCTAGTCGAATCCATTACATTCACTTATGTGCTAATATGCTTGGGAAAGGTATGAATCTTCTTCTTTTTCTCCCCCCAGCTATGGGTAAATAGTAGGACAGATTGGGTTCTATAGCCTTGGATGGCAACTGGTCTGCCACAGAAAGAAATAGGGTAAAATGATTAAGAAAAAAAAAATCTGTCCTATAATAGTTATTACATTTGCCTACACATTTCATACACTAAATGTATCATCTATTACGGGACAGAGATATTTCTTACTTATTTTTGCTATTTAATTTAAAATTTAAATGTAATGCCCATTGCCATCTTCTGTCTTCTAGAATACTTTTCTTTTATTGTCTTTTCACCTCACTAAAGTTTTCTCATATTCTTTCACTCTCAGTAACCCCTTACATCTTAGTGGCATTATCACCTTGCTTGGGGTGAAATGATTAAAAAAAAAAAATAGATTGGTTTGGTGATGCCAGACTAATTCATAAATATCTATATTTGATACACTTGTCTTCTGATGACCAGAGAATTAAATATATTTTAAAACTAAGTACTGTTGAAATAGTGGCTCAGGTGGAGGAATCGGAGAGCCAAGTTCAAATTCCAGTTGAATCCATTACATTCACTCAAGCGCTAATACCCTTGGGAAAAGTATGAATCCTCTTCTTCTCCCCCAAGCTATGGGTAAATAGCAGGACAGACCGTGTTCTGTAGCATTGGATGGTAACTGATCTACTGCAGAAAGGAATTCCAATCTATTGCAGGAAAAAAAATTTGCCTCATCAGTCACGTATTGAAAGATGCGTGTATCACGCATGGTACACAACTGACTGACTGCCCTTATTTATACCATTTTACTGTTCAAAATAAAACATGCTTCAGGAAAATCAACCAATACTTAATAAAATTATTAACAATTTTAAATAGGGAGTTTCTTTTCACCCACACTGAATTTTAGTCACTTTACTTATTGATAATCTCGCCCGAATCTATCTTACATATTTATAAGTTTATCATTTTTCCATGGATTAAATATTGTTACCACAATTGTATTTAGAGATTCTTGATAAAATATAAAGAAGAATCTGCAATGTTATAGCTCCTGATCTGACATCTCAGCTCCATTCATTTTCCCACCACCATAGTGTATCATCGCTGTTTTTTTTCTATAAATACTTTCATGGTAATTGTTCTGATGAACTTTACTCTATGGTACCTCGACTTTATGAATTTAAGCATACTACTAGATTGGCAGTTAGGTCTCATCTTTTTGCAGTTGAAATAACTAAGTTTTATACTAACAGGATCTTTTGAACTTTTTTTTGTGAAACTTTTTTCCAACCTGTTGTTTTTCAGTCAACTTTGCTCTTCAGAAATGTTAATGCAATGTCAATTGATATCACCTGTCTTTTTATTTCCTGTTCTTTTTAGTTTGCTCTCCTTAATAACAGTTTTCTTTTTCTCATTATCTTTCATGATCAGTAACCCCCTCATGTCTCAGTGGCTTTATTGCCTTGTTTGTGGCAAAATGGTTAAATACAAAAAAAAAAAAAAAAAAATTTCAGCCTTTTTAAATCTGACCATCTTTTATTTTTCAGAGTAATAGGCTGAAAGACAGGCAAGTTAAAGATAACTTAAGGGTACAAACTGTCAATGACAGAGTGTCTGTCTAACAAAAGAAGTAGCCGGGGGAGAAAGTGATTAGGTGTGGTGTGAGGCCAAAATTAGGGAGCACATAGTGAGGACTGTACTCAAAATTCAGTGAGGCCAAAATTAGGGAGCACATGGTGAGGACTGAACTCAAAATTCAGTCATAATTGATCTAGCAAGACAAGCAACCTGACTGAGCCCAACACTCCCCCCACCCCGCCTACAAAAAAAATCTTCCAAAACCAGTCACACATATTCAACCCAGTTCCCCTCCCCTACCGGTTTTCCAATCTGACCTGGTTTTACTTAAGACTATTTATACTGGCTCTCAGTACATACCCCACCACTCACCACACCCATCGTCAGCCACACAAATTTCTTTTTCACCAATCTCCCTCTCTTTCTCACACACTCAGACACACACACACAGTGTCTTTCTGTAAAACACTGTCTTATTACTCATCCCCCAGATAAAGCTGACTTAACTACACACCTTAGTTGCGATATGAAGGATTATTTCAACAATGTAACAACCTACTCGTTCAAATATTAGTTAAGAATTTTAGTCTTAATATTTCAATCTGTTCATATCTATCATTATCAGCCTTTTCATATCTGTCTGAACCATCTCTCTATATATCTGATATCTCAGCCTGTTCATCTATCTCTCTTTATATATATATAAATATATATATATATATATATCTGATATCTCAGCCTGCTTATCTCTATTATTATATATATGTATCTGATATCGCAGCCTGCTTACCTATTTTATATATATATATATATATATATATATATATATATATATATCTGATATCTCAGCCTGTTTATCTTTCTCTCTCTCTCTCTCTATATATATATATATATCTGATATCTCAGCCTGTTTATCTCTCTATTATATATATATATCTATATAGATATATATATATATTGAACAATAAAAAAAATATTAAAAAATTAAAAATTAAAATTCTTTCGTTTTTTTATTATTATTTCATTTAGATTCCTCGACTAGTTTATATATATATATATATATATATATATATATATATATATATTATATATAAAATTATTATTATTGTTATTATTATTATTACTTCAAATGTTATTTTTAGTGGAGAGCCATATTTGAGAAGCTACTCTATTTATTTTTTTTATTGTCTAATGGCCTTTGAGAAATCTTATGAAAGAAAAATATGTGCTCTCTCGACAGGGGTTTTCTTTAATAAGATAAAAAAATAATAAAAATGTAAGATTAATAAAAAAAAAAAAATTCCATTGAGAGAGTGTATGTGTGTGTATATATATATATATATATATATATATATATATATATTTATGCAGTGTTACATTAGAACATGCACATATCCACTACAAAATTGTACATTTTTGTTTCAATGTCAAAAAAAGATGAAAACCTTTTTTTAGATGTCTCATCACCTGATGAGATGTCTGAAAAAAGGTTTTCCCCTTTTTTTGATGTTGAAACAAAAATGTACAATATTGTAGTGGATATGTGCATGTTCTAATGTAACACTGCATAAGATAAATATATATTTATGGCTCTACTTTGTGTATTGAGCACTGTTTTTAAATTAATGTTTTGAACGCTGTAATCTTACTGTTTGTTCTCCTACACTTTGAGATTATATATATATATATATATATATATATATATATGGAGAGAGAGAGAGAGAGAGGGTGTATCAAAGATACTTTTATAAACATTGGGAGCAGGTTCCTCACACCAAAACATGGACAAAAGTTCATTTAAACATGTCTGTAAATCCTTCCTTTTTTGAGTTATTAAGTTTCAAGAAAGTTTATGGTAGATGGCACTGTGTTACTACGTAGACTAGGTTACATTTGTCATTCGTATACATTTGAGGATAGTCTATTTTTAATGTTTAACGTGTGTAGTAGTGAGTTAACTGAGAAGTTTTACACTTAACAATGGCAGGATATTCATATTGCAAAAAAGCAGATATGATTTTTTACATACAGCCATGTGAATAGTAATGGATGCAAGGATGCACCATTGTATCAGATTGTATTTCCAGACTATAAGCAGCCAATCAAACCTTTGCTTCTGTTTAGCGTTGTGTTTCTGAGATAGGATCTGTGGCACCATAAACTGGTAATAAGTATTTTTTTGATTGTATCTTGGATTATACATTCAACAGCATCTACTGTAAACTTTAAACGTAACTCAAAAATGAAGGATTTGCAGACATATATTTACTTTTTTCCTTGTTTTAGTGTGAAGAAAGTTTGTAAAAGTATTTTTGATACACCCTCCTCTCTCTCTCTCTCTATATATATATATATATATTTATATATATATATATATGTGTGTGTGTGTATAGTTATATATATATATATATATATATATATATATATATATATATATATATAAACACACATATAAATAGACACTGATATTAAGACCCAGCGATGATATTCTGTTTCATGCTTAAATGCAATCTTCAGGCCATGTTTGTTTTGTGGTGTTTTAAATCAACTGTTTATATATGCTGGTCAGTGGTGCATTATGGGTAGGTATACTGTATTCCAATATTGAGCACTTTAAGCCATAAATATATCATACCTTGAAACTATATATATATATATATATATATATATATATATATATACACACTTATATATGTGTGTATATATACACATATATATATATGTCTGTGTGTGTGTATGTATATATATATATATATATATATATATATATATATTTATGCACAAAAATTGTACAAATAGCTTTATCTTCCCAGACCAAAACAAAATATTATGTGTGTATATATCTGTGTGTGTGTGCGTATATGTATATATATTTATATATATGTGTGTATATATATATATATATATATATATATATATTTATACATATGTGTGTATATATATATTTATATATGTGTATATATACCTTTATATATGTGTTTATATATGTGTTTGTGTGTGTGTGTGTGTGTGTATTTATATATATATATATGTGTGTGTATACACACAAAAATTGGATGAATAAATAGCTTTATTTTCCCAGACCAAAGCAAAATATTAAACAAGCGACCTAAATAAATCCCCCACCAAATTTTTTACTCTGTTAATAAAACATCGCAAACCGAAAAGAATAAATTAAAATGAAAATACAATTAAAACAAATTAACGCAAATAAATAAACAAGCCACTCCTGCTAAAATAACCACCAGGATGGATTACCCACAATGCACTACTGACCCATATATATATAGTCAAGAAAAATCCAACATTTGTGTCCTGGTGATTGTGTCTAGCATGAAACAGCCTGTCACCTCTAAGTGTTGACTTCAATGTTCAATTTTATATATATATATATATATATATGTATAAGTTTGACCTACCTTGGACCTTCATAGCTGCCAAAAATTCCTTGTCAAAAGGATATTTTTTTCCATTGACATTGCTATTGTTTTTACTACCTTCCATTCTTGGCAATGTTTGTTGCTTTAAAAAAATTATAATTTAAAATTGTAATAAAATCTAAACATTTGATGAAAATGTATTTTTTTTTTCTTCTTGAGAATTTACAACCAAAATATTAAACACTATTTATTAGATTGTTTATTTACAAGAGTAATTTTCTATTTACAACATTTTAAAAACTAATAGAATTAAAACTAATGTGATGCAATATTTATCACTTACAAATTTATAAAGAAATAAATGTGAAAACAATTTTTTATTCATAAATTTATAAATATTTACCAAGATATTTAAAATATGCAACCCAACTTTATCGAAATCCTTTCCTTATTATTTACCATTTTATAAAGTTTGAATCAATTGGCAATTAGCCGACGTTTTGCCAAACATTCCAATAAATAATATAATAAATAAATAGTATAAATAAAGAATCTAATAAATAAACAGTATTTATTATTTTTGTTGTCAATTCTCAAGAACAAAGAAAATGTATAAATGGTGTTCCAGCAGTAGAGTTCTTAGAACAAAAATCCAGACTACCTTCAACTTTTTCAGAAGGACCAAATACAGAGAACTGTTGTCTATAGTGTGTAACAAAACGATTTGAATTCAGAGTTTGTTCTTCTCCTAGACTGTTTGTCAACAATGGCTAAAGAAAAGAGTTCAATCTGCTGTACTATTTAATCCATATTTAGGGGGGAGATGATGAGATGGATTCATACTTTTCCTAATGGTATTTACATATAAGTGAATGTAACAAACTGAACTAGAATTGAAACTCGGCTCTTTGATTTCTCATTCTGAGCCATCACCCATTACACCAGCTGCACATCCCCTCCTGTATAAAATTTATATCAGCATGTTCAAATAATGTTCCTATCTATCAATCTATCTTAAGAGTCCTAGGTAAGATGATAAACTAAATCCATGTCCTGGGTAAGATGATAAACTATATCCGACAGCAAGGCTTCTGATCAGGAGGTTTTGAGGAGCATGGAACCACTTCTTAATTGCTGGTGTTCCCAGGTCCACCATGACCTGGGTTGGTAGCACCTGTTAGCAAATAGTTAATCACCAAACTTGGGTCAAAACACTATGAAAGTGTAAAAATAGGTTTTAACATCAGCAATACATTTTTGGAAAAAAAAAAAAAAAATTACCAGCAGTACATTTTTGAAAAAAAAATATTTCCATTTTTGACAAAATACCAGCAATACTTTTTAAAAAATTTTTTTACTTTAAAAAAAAAAAAAAAAAATATTACTAGCAATACATAAATTTTTGAAGAAAAACTATTACCAGCTATATATTTTTTGAAATAACATTACCAGCAATAAAAAATCTTGTCGGCATTAAATAACCCATTGAGGTTGATACGCCGTGAAACAAATGAGACCAAACAATCTATCTTCATTTGCTCATATCTGTTAAAATAACTGTTAATATGTATCTCAACCTATTTATATCTGACTAGCAGCATGGCCCGGCGTTGCCTGTGCTTTATTCAAAAATTGTACAATTCATACAGCATTCGCTATTACTTCACTTAAAATATTTTTGCCCTTCCTTGCCTTTAAAGGAGTGCCCTTTGCCATGCTGATGTTGCTATATGCCTTATTTCTTGGCTATCTCACACTGCAAATTTTTTCTAAGCTCTATACTAAACATTAAATCTGTTACGAAAAAAGAACTAAACAAAATGAACACAAAACGATCAGCTTTAAAAAAGGACTCGTAACTGGAAAAACCGAATGAAAAAAGAATGTTAAGAACAAATACTTTTTCACACCCAACCCAGTTCTGCGGAATCAGAATCAACGTTGAGTTTAAGCAAGTGAATGAGCCAATTGGAGTAAAGTGCCATGCAGATTTAAATTTTTCCCACTTGTGACGAATGCAGCTATCGATTTTTTTTTTTTGCATGCTAGCATTCTAGTTAACATTCATGTCAGTCAGCTGTTGGCTCTCATGCTGACCAATAGAATCTTCCTGCATATTTGTGGCAGCCAGCTATAGGATCTCACTCTGGCCAGTAGAAAATGGCTGCAAACTACGTGAAAACTGCCGTAGAAGCATGAAAATATCGATTATTTCCACTATCGATGGGAGTTGGGAAATGCAAAGTCAGTTTTGGCCTTGCTGCTAACTTGGAGCATGTGCATGTAAATTTTGGTGCAAATCCGTTGAAAATTGCGTCCGTACATTCGTTACACACACACACACATCCAGCCTTTTATAGATAGAGATAAGAGTCCAGGTCTGGTTTAAAATTTTGGTAGTTCCTCTTGGCAGGTAAAGTTAAATTACCAAGAGAGAAATCACAGCAGAATGGCAGTAGGGGATACAAATCTATGTTACTGCTGCTGCCACTGCTGATAGGAACAGTCCATTAAGTTGGGCAGAGGGAGGTAACTGGTTATAGCAGTTACAATAGAAAATAGTTGACAATATGTATTTACCTAACTCCTTCTTTTTATCTCAGTCCATTCATATCTATCAAATTTTGGGCACTTCAATGTGGTGTAATGGCTAGCAAGCTTGTTTCCCGAGATCAATTACAATCAAGTATTGAGTTCTATTCTCACTGAGTGCTCCACACTTTCAACCTTGTGCCACATCTAACCTACACATAGAAAATGATTTTGGGGTATTTTGACGTGGGGTAATGGTTAGCAAGCTTGTCTCACTCGATCAATTACAACTGAATAGTGAGTTCGATCCTAACTGGGTACTACACACTTCTGGGCTTGTACCACATCTAAGTTGCACTTAGACAATCACCATATCTAGCTCATTTGGTATATATTTCTGGTTTGCAATTCTCCACAGTCTTTTGAACAGGAGGAGAGGTTTATCCCTTGTTCTTCTTTTAGGATTGGGGTTCTGGTTCCTTCTAAAGTCTTTTATTCTCTTTCATTCCCAGTAACCCCTTTGCATTTTAGTGCCATTATTGCCTTGATTGGGGTGAAATGATTAAAAAAAAATATAAGCTTGTTCATATCTAATAGATAGACTGATTAATGAAGAGACTATTTGTAAAACTTTCCATTTCAATCTATCCATTTTATTTTTTAATTAGCCTTTCATTCCCAGTCAGTTAGTTTATCCATACCTATTTAACTTACCTCAGTGGTAATCTAGCAAAATATGGTCTGACATGAAAGTGCATACAAAGCAGAGGTATATTTTTTAATTCCTGCATGTGTAAAAAAAAACACCTATTGAAATTTGTCAATTATTGCTGAATGTTTATGGCGACCAGATATCACCTTGTATTGTCTTACTGTATCATATGAGGCATTTCTTTCGGAACTTCACCTTTCATTATTATCTGTTGGTAATGTCTTACTGTATCATACGAGGCATTACGTTGGGAACTTCACCTTTCATTATTATCTGTTGGTAATGTCTTACTGTATCATACGAGGCATTACGTTGGGAACTTCACCTTTCATTATTATCTGTTGGTAATGTCTTACTGTATCATACGAGGCATTACGTTCGGAACTTCACCTTTCATTATTATCTGTTGGTAATGTCTTACTGTATCATACCAGGCATTACGTTCGGAACTTCACCTTGCATTATTATCTGTTGGTAATGTCTTACTGTATCATATGAGGCATTTCTTTTGGAATGTCACCTTGTTTAATTTTTTAAATATTTACTAAGCTTATTTTAGTTTGACTTAAGACTATGGGGTGAGGAATATTGATTTGTTTTTTTTATGGCTCTTCTACTTTTGCAGGTTATTTAAAGCCAGAAAAATATTTCTAGAGTGTAAGATTTTTGAGGGCTATAATAATGATTTTCTTGATACAAGTCCTACTAATTAACCCATAGCTGGGGGAAGGATGGATTCATACCTTTCCCAATGATATTTGTTTCTAAGTGAATATATTGAACCAGACTAGATTTGCAACTTGGCTTTCTGATTTCCATTTCCAAGCCATTATCCATTACTACCAACACATGCATGCTTACAGCACCTGATATTCCCAAGGGGTCACCCATCTAGGTACTAACCAGGCTTGGCATTGCTTAACTTTGGTGGTTGTATGAGAACCACTGAGGAATATTGAATGGAAGATTTATTGCATCAATCTTAAGAGCTTTTTTACTTACTTTGAAGATCAGCATTTTAAATTCTGGATTTTACTTGGGATTAATCACTGACTTCTTGAGCAACAGGATATACCTAATTCTCTCGGATATCCAATAAACCCCAAGGTTAGCAAAAATTTCAGATCTGACTTATTTCCAAAAGTTAGAATATATATGCCTATGGATTTTTGTTGTGAGGCTCAGGTCAAAGGTCAAGATTATTGTCTTGGGTCACTGTTGATAATATTTAGAAAAAAAAAAAAAAAAAAAAAGCATTCTCGTTGTGTCTTCAATAAGTAAATGATTTATTTTTTCCAAGAATTCAAATAGAAAATCCATGAAATCTTCATGAGTATTGGTAGCATGAGATTAATTTGTTCTATCGTAAGTGCCTTTGGGAGATGTTTGATTTTTCTTCTGGACAATGCTTTTTATTTTATCACTAAGACTCTCAAGTTGATATCCAGCAAAAAACATTGATAGATATCAAGTATGCAGATGACCTAGCTATCACTGCAGGCACCATTACCAGTGCCACAGTTCTCCTACATCATCTAGAAAATACTGCTAACAATGTTGGACTCTCTGTCAATCCTTCTAAAACTAAATTCATAAACTTCAACCAATAAGGCTCAATAAAATCTGTTGAATCTTTTACATACCTAGGAATCAAAGTAAATTTAAAAATTCATATAGCTGATGCCTGGACTGCCTTGAATAAAACAGATGTACCGTATTTGATGGCATATAAGACACACGCGTATATAAGATGCACCCCAATTTCAGCAGGACTAGTCAAGAAAAAATTAGTATAGTAAAATTATTAGTAAATGGTACAACCTAGGCTATATTTATGAGGTATTATTTTGGTTAAAAAAGCCACAATTACAATTAAATGAAAAATAATAGGAAAAAAAAGAACACAAGCCTATAACTTTATTATATCCAAAGGTAAGAAAACAAAATAAAAATCAAGCATTTCTTACAAATGAGCAAAACAGTACAGTTGCGATTAAAATTCAGTCAAAAATTTTCTTTTATATGATCTGTACAACCTGCATCTTGTAAACGTCTTCGTGGAATAATTAGGATATAAAAATTCAGATTGTATTTATACCAATGCAACCGGAAGTTATTGCAAGAAAAATATTAATGAAACAAATATATTTTACAAATATATAATTTGAATTTATTGCATATAATTTTAGTGAAACAAAGTACTAATACTAATTGTGTGGAAATTAATATAATGAATATTATCAATGATAATACTTTTAATCAGCATAATAGCCTTTTGAATAACGACAATAGGTATATGAAAGTTACTCTAAAGTTTAAGCTAATAGATGTTGCCAGGTAGCTAATTTCGGATGACTGACTCGAATTTTAAAACTATATATAAGACGCAGGGGAATTTTAAAAGATATTCTTAGTAAAAAAAAAAGTGCATCTTATATGCCATCAAATACAGTAATCTGGAAATCTGATCTGCCAGACAACTTCAAATGGAGATTCTTTCAAGCCACTGCAAAGGCAATGTTATTGTATGGTGCCGCTGCTTGGACATTAACTAAAACCCTGGAGTTTAAGCTTGATGGAACCTACACTTGGATGCTGAGAGCTATACTTAACATCTCTTGGAGATAACATCCAACTATATCACAGCTCTATGGACCCATTCCTGATATTTCTACAGTCTTATATGAACGCAGAATGTGCTTTGCAGGACACTGCTGGTGAACAAAACAAGAACTTGTGAGTGATCTATGTCTCTGGACATCTAGCCATGGTACAAAACAGGCTGGTCACCCAACAACCACTTGCATTGACTCGCTGTATTATGACAGAGAATGTCTGCCTAACGACCTTCCAGCCTTGATGCAGGATTGTGATGGTTGGTATGATAGACTCAGGAATGTCTAAGTTAGCTTGACAAAAAAAAAAAAAAAAAAAAAGCTGTGTTTTGAGGGGATTTTTTTTTTAAAGATGCCATCTGCTCTCAAGGGAAATAACTCAAAATCTTTTGAATTTTATGCATGATAAAACAAAGGGGTAATATTTTGATTCAAAGAATTTCAGAATGGATAAAAAAAAAAAAAAAAATGGAGTAAAACTAGTAATAAAATAATAATGAAGTATAGTTAATATGTTTCAGAAGATAATTACAATACTGTAATTTCTTCTGATAATAAAATCTCTTTTTAGTACAGGGTGTGGCAGAAATACCTCCCACATTTTAAATTGTCATCTGAATGGTGCTAATGAACTTAGATAAGTTGCAATGGTGTTTTCATCTTGCTACGTCTTACCATTATGTGGGCAGTATTTCTGCCCTACCCTGTAGCTAATGTTTTACTATTAAGTAGGAGATATTTCTGTCATACCCTGTATATAGTATTAATACAAATAAATGTAATTTGACATTTAACCGATTGATATTATATTCAGCTTCATCTGCACCTTGACTTTAGAGCTTTGTAGTTGAACTTTTTGGTAATTGTTCAATTCACTCTTCAGGAGGCTTCAGCAATTAACTACTGTTTTTCTCATATATATATATATATATATATATATATATATATATATATAATACACTGTTACATTACTTTTCCTTTTATTTATTTCTTATTTTCTTTCTTTTTTCTTTATAAAAATCTTTTTTACCTTGTAAGGAAGATTTTCCAAAAACGGAATGGTGTGATGTTTCATAAACTGTAATTTTAAATAAAATCCTTTATTACCATCATTGTTAACTACCTGATGAGACATTATTAAAAGTCAAAACAAAATGTACAATATTGTAGTAGTAATTTACATGTTCTAATGTAACAGTGTATAATAAATATTTATCGCTCTACTTTTGTATTGAACTCTTGTTTTAAATTAATGTTTTGAACATTTGATTTTTTATTGTTTTACATTTAGAGATTATATATATATATATATATATATATATATATATATATATATATATATATACACACACACACACACACAAGTGAGTGCTAAAAAGAACTTTGCCTAAACATCTGCCCAAAACCTAACCAAATAATCAAACATTAAATTTGAATTTTTTAAATCACTTTTCATTGTATATTTAGGCAGCAGTCCTTCTTTTATACATGTTTTATTGACAAGGAAATTTTTTTATAAGTATTTTATTCAATTTTTCTAATGTTTTTAGTGTTTCTTTTATGGGGACTATTGAATTGGTGAAAAGCACATGTCTATAATTACTATGGACAATTTCTACACCGTCTTCATCCCTATCAAAGAAAATTGTTAGGACATGAGAAAAACCTGAATAAAAAAAAAGTGGTAATTATGTTGGATTTTCTCATTGAAATACTGATTTTGAGAAGCAAGTCAAACCTTAAATATTTTATCAACCAATGAGTATGTGCATGTATGCATGTATATATATATATATATATATGTGTATGTGTGTATTATGCATTGTTACATTTGAACATGTAACTTACTACTACAAAATTGCACATTTTGTTTTGATGTTTAATAAACAGTCTCATCAGGTACTTAACAATGATGGTGCAATTTTGTGTGTGTATATATATATATATATATATATATATATATACACACACACACACACACACATACCCATTGGTTGATAAAATATGTTGTAGTAGTAACTTCCATGTTCTAATGTAAAAGTGCATAATAAATGTTTATTGCTCTACTCTTGTATTGAGCCCTGTTTTAAATTAATGTTTTGAATGTTGGAATTTTATTCTTTGTTGTTTTACATTATATAATAATTACCACATTTTAAACTGTCATTTGTGTGATACAAGTGAACTTAGGTACGTGCCAATGATGTCTTTATCTAGCTAATGTCTTAATTGAGTAGACAGTATCGTTTGGAAGCTGTTGATGTTTTTTTCCTAAAAGAAAGTCCCAAGTCATCATGAACAAGGTTTTAAGTGTATTGGCCCTGTTCAAACTACTGGTCACGCCAGATTATGCAGTCTTTCTCAGAAAGTCTAACTTTGGCCTGCTTCACGTAATTGTGTGTTCTGTAGGTGTGGAACAAACACAAATGTGCCTGAGCATGTACCTGCAACAGGGATTAGCTAACTTTCCCTGTACTCTGAAATGAGTAACCATTATTACTATATATTTCCTATATTTTTTAAATTACTGTTTATACTCATGTAATGCACAATATCACGTATTGTGCGCCCCCCCCCCAAATTTTCACTTATAAAAAATGATCTTATGTATCTTGTGTAAACATGCAAGTTCCTTTTTTGAGAGAGCAAATTATAATAGACTAAACTCTTTATCTCATCTACTAGTCAAATAAGTTAAAGAGAATGATAAAAGTATTGTTAGTAATGGTATACTCCTTGCATAAATGCGTACAGTCATAAACATACTGAATGAAAAACAGCTATTGCCATAAACAACCGAACGAGAAACAGCTAAACATCTTATAAACATAAACAATGGAAAAGATGCATATTCGCTATGTTTGTATTTTATAATACGATACTAATATGTGAATATTACATGCATTATTATTGGATACAGTTAAGTAAAACATCAGTTTTATCAAAATCATGTTTATTTTAAATACAGCTGTACTTTTTGACTATAGTAAATGGATATATTGTTGGTCAATGGCATAGCCAGGCCTAGCAGTACATACACTAATTTTATATCTCATGTATGATGTGACCCCACTTAAAATTAGCTTCAAAATTAGGTCTTCAAAATTAATGTGATATGTGAGTATATACAGTAAATATATTTTGGTATTATTTTATATTTATTATTATTTTATTACCATTTCATATTTATTATTATTTTATTATTTTATATTTATTATTATTATTTTATTATTTTATATTTATTATTATTATTTTATTATTATTTTATATTTATTATCATTTTATATTTATTATTTTATTAATATTTTGTATTTATTATTATTTTATTATTATTTTATATTTATTATTTTACATTTATTATCATTTTATATTTATTATTTTATTAATATTTTGTATTTATTATTATTTTATTATTATTTTATATTTATTATTTTACATTTATTATCATTTTATATTTATTATTATTTTATATTTCTTATTATTTTATTAATATTTTATATTTATTATTATTATTTTATATTTCTTATTATTTTATTAATATTTTATATTTATTATTATTATTTTATTATTATTTTACATTTATTATCATTTTATATTTCTTATTTTATATTTCTTATTATTTTATTAATATTTTATATTTCTTATTATTTTATTATTATTTTACATTTATTATCATTTTATATTTATTATTATTTTATATTTCTTATTATTTTATTAATATTTTATATTTATTATTATTTTATTATTATTATTTTATTATTATTTTATATTTAATCAGAATTTATTTTATATCTTTCTTTTCGTATAATTTTATATTAAATATATTATATTTTTTGTATGTTTTCATATTAAAAATGTATTCTTGTGCATTATTGTTGTAGCATACCTACAGACAATAATGGGTATGTCCCCTTTCACATAAATAGAGTAGTAAATACTGTATGTTGGTCTGTAGTTGGAGATTCATCTCTAGCTGTGTTGTCCAAACTTTCTGCCTCTGGGCAGAGAGGATCCCCTAGATGAGATTATATCAAAGGGCAGAGTCTCATCTTGGGAAACAACTATTTGACCCCGTTTTATATGGAGCCTACGGGCTCAGATACCCAACATTAAATTTGACCTAGTGCAACATCTGACCACGTGGGGTGATTGGTAGATATCCAGCAGTTGGAGATGCATTGTGGAATTCACTTGATTCACTTCTGGCAGTTGACTACATCTTCTACGCTCCGCTGGCGAATCTTATATGTGTTGTTCCTGTCCAAAGTATTATCGTTCATTACCAACCTTCGTGTGATTATTCTATTCAGTAACCTTCTATTGGTTACAACAATTACATGATAATACCTTTACATTATTGATGTTTTTCAAATTGACAAAATCTGAAAATACTTTGACCGTTTCATTCTGCAGTCCTCTACACATGTCGGGAATAGAGGGTCACTTTTTTTTTTTTTTGCTTGAAGAGGTTCTCTTTCCAGCAGTAAAGCAAAACTTGAGAGATTTTTTTTAAATAACATGTTGGTTCACTTATGAAATAAGAAATCAACAAAAAGACTGAAACAATTGAAACATGTAAGTATGAATAACGTATATAACACTAAGAAAAGTTTAGTTCATAAAAAGAATAAAGTGTAAGAATAAAATGTAAAGATAGAAATATCATTTTTAGAAATACCATTTAACATCACAATCGATTTGTTATAAAAACGCAAATTCGTGATCCTCTCTTTTCTTTTTACTTCATCATCTTGAGCTGTTTTATCGACATTCTTACAAACCTGCAAAACAAATGTATTAGTATATTTATTAGAAGTACTCTAGTAAAAGATTGGACAGAGTTCAGATTGTTTCATGATAAAAACCACCAAACCGTTGACAAATTCTGAAAATACTTTAACAGTTTCTAAATATTAGTGATAAAATGGAATATGCATTTGCCTGTGTTCCCCCTCACTGGAATATGATTGGCTGGTGTCCGTCATAAATACAGACGGATGTGTAGGTACGACAGAGTTTAAGTCTATGACGACGCCCATTGGACTACACCACTGGCTATTCTATTGGTCTACACCTATTACCTGCGACTACGACGAGTACCAGTCTATTACTGCTACCGTGTACTACTTGGTTACAGTAGCCAAAACCACTTAGCTACTTTGATCAAATATATCCCTTTCTGGGACATATCAATTAGAGAGGGAAAAAATATAAACAAACATCTTGTGTAAAGAGCTCATCTGAAAGGCTGAGTAAGTGTTAAGAAAAAATGATGAACAGTCATGAAATAGCCGGCATTGTTAGAGCCTCCATACTGGAGCCAATATGAAGCTTGGGTAAGAAAATAAGACAAGATTAAAAAAAAGAAAAAGAAAGATGTTTTTAATATTAACAATTTATTTAGGATTCCCAGTAAAGATTTGTTTTTAAAGTTCTGAAGACAACACTGAGAAATGACGAGTGGGGAGGAGAATTTATAAATTTTAGAATGAATTACTATTTATACAGTCAATTCCTATCAGCACCAGATTTAGACTTGATGATGCTATATAAATATTGGAGAACCATCTGGTTAAAAAAAAAAATGAAAAATCAATACACCAAGAAGTCCGATGGAAAGAAAGTTTTTTGACACTGTTTCAGATTGTGAGACCTGAAGTTGCAGTTTTACCTTTCTCTCGTGCACAAGGATTTTTTTTGTTTTTTAACAAACAGACCCAGTCGATTTGTAACCCCAAAAAGTACCTGGCAATAGCTGGTTATTTAAATATGCAAACTCTCATTCCAATGGCTTTTTCCTACCAGTCCTCAAAATGTAGGCTTGTGTTTCTTCACTTCAACCATCACATGATGAATATTGATGATTTCATTTCGGATTTGCATGTTGCGAAATGGCCCCTGGCTGAGAACCTTCTGGAATCGATGATAGTATTGAACCAGTTGTGTCAGGGCACCCTGAAATCAAAGTATATCTGATGTGAGAAAATAAATATAACGTTAAAACATTTCTCAGGACAAAAAAAATAAAAATAGGTGTTTTTTTTCCCTTTCATTAGGCCTTTGTTCGCCCTGTTTCCACTGAGTTCAAGTATACTCTGCTTGGCCCAGGGATTGAACTCACAATTATTATGTTATCAATTTCCTAAACCAATGCACAAGCCTCAGTAGAAACTGGATGAGCAATAACTGAACAGTACTAAAAATAAGAACGAGATGATATATCCCTAGGCATGGGCAGTGGAATGAGAACAGTCTTCCTTGTAAATTAAATAAAAGGTTCTGTTCAGAATTCCTTGTAGGTTACCCAGATCAATATACACCTGATGAAGGCTGGAAGGCACAAGGGCTGAAACATTGGGATACAACAACCACAAAGATGAGGACAATTGGTAGGATATTATTATTATTATTATTATGACCACCACGGTCATAATAATAATAATAATAATATCCTAGTTTTTTTTAAAATGATCAGTGGAAAATGTCATGAAGCTATTTCTGACCTTAGGTTGCTGGTTGGGACCCAGAAGGAAATGTGTATACAATAGAAATCAAAGGAAGTAATAACTATTATTATTATTTATTTTTTTAAGAATTAAATATGAAAGACTTATAGCGACTAAACTTTAACAAATGATCATAGCTTGGTAAGAAAACCCAACACAATAAATAAGCTCATTGTTATGATGCTGCAATCAGCTGAAATGTGTGAACAGCTTCAAGGTCAACCTATTGTTATGCTATCAGAGATTTTGCTTTGGACAAAAGATTCATGTCTAAGCCTCATACATACAATGGATATTTGCCCTTTTCATTCTAGATTTTCTATGTGCATTACTTAATACCCTTGACCAAGAAAAATGAGAGCATGAAACTTAATTCTTTTTACTTTTTTGGGCTCTTGTTACCATCCATTATACTACCTTTTACAGGTGTATAATCTGCATTGAGAGAGGAGAGAGAGAAAGACAGGGAGGAGGAGAAGAAGAGGGGAGGAGGAGAGGGAGGGGGGGAGAAGGAGGAGGGCAGAAGGAGAGGGAGGAGAAGCAGAGGGGGGAGAGAGGGAGAACGAGAAGCAGAAGGAGAGAAGGAAAGGCAGGGAGAGAGAAGAGGAGGAGGGGAGAAGGAGAGAGGGGAGAAGAGGGGAGAAGGAGAGAGGGGAGAAGAGGGGAGGAAAAGGAGAGAGGGGAGAAGAGGGGAGGAAAAGGAGAGAGACAGACCTGTTTCTTTCTTTCTGAATTGTATACTTAAAGAGAGTGGCATTACACCTACCTACCACATCAACAACTGAGTTCATAGAGTACACAACCCTATGAAGTTAATTGAGAACTCCCTAATCTTTTCTATGACTGTAATATGCACCTCGTCAGGGCAAAATACGGTTTTGAATTCAAAGTTGTTCGTCTACTAGCCTGGTTGCCAATCATGACTAGAGAGCCCACTCTACCTTGTTCAGTCCATAGCTGGTGGAATGAGAAGAGATAGATATTTTCCAAGGGTATTTGTGCAAAAGTGAATATAACTCTACAGAAAAACAAACTCAGTTCTCCAATTTCTCATTTTAAGCCATTAACTGTACCACCAACCATACATCCAACAAACTCCCTCCCCCCAAAAAAAGAATATGGTCACTGTTCTGATGTCTTTTCCTTTTTTATGCCTTGACTTTATGAAGTTAAGTGCAGTACTAGATTGGCAGCTAGGTCCCATCATTTTACTATTGAAATGGCTAGATGTATCCCTAAGTTCTATGCTAACAGTTTCTTCTCTCACACTTTTCATTTGTGAAATTCTTCCAGCTTCTTGTTTGCCAGTTAACTTTGATCTTAAAAATTTTAAATGCAATGTCAATCATTATCTTCTGTCTTCTGTTCTTTTACTGCACTCTCTCCTTAATAATGTTACTCTTTTTTGCATTCTTTCACACTCAGTAACCCCTTGTGTCTTAGTAGCTTTATTGCCTTGCTTGGGGTGAAAGGATTAAAAAAAATAGTTTCACAATATTTTATATATTGTGAAACTATTTTTTTTAATCTCCTCAGAAATCTTGATTTCCAGTCAACTTTGATCTTCAAAAATTTAAATACAATATCAATCATTATCTACTGCCTTCTTGATTTGTCTTCTTTTATTGTTCTCACTCCTTAATAATGTTCTCTTTTTCTCATATTCTCTTACACTCAGTAACCCCCTTAGTTCTTAGTGGCTTTATTGCCTTGCTTGGGGACGAAATGATTTAAAAAAAAAAAAAAAAAAGAAGAAAGAAATCCATTGAGCAAGGTTATTTGGCTTCAGGGGAGGAGAACAACGGTTATGGTGCACATTTCTAAGCATCTTCAGTGCCATCTTCAGGTTTTATGTACATGTATATCTCTGCTACTCTAAATACTCAGTATTCTAAACAACTCATGGAAGGATAATGGCTTTTTAGCATCAAAGACAATATATTTCATAATTTCTTTTTCTGTCAATGGAAAATTATTTCCCAAATATCTTCAGTACTACTTATCACTTATGAGCTCAACTGACCAGAGTTTGTCTAAAAAAATTGTTAGCAAAGTTTAACATTGATATCTAAAAAAAAAAAAAAAAAAAAAAAAAAAAAAGATGTGTCAAAAGGAATGATTTTTCTCTTGACATGCTTATGATTGTATACACTTGTATTTTATAGAGAAAATTTCTAAATCAGAAATGACTTTAAAATTAGAGATAATATTTATAATTTTGTTTGTTTCTTTGTTTGCAAGACTTTGTGCTTCATTTCTAATATTGTAGAGATTTTCTTCTTTTATGTGCTGTGTCTGTTCAGAGTGTAGGTAATCATGGCCCTCCACCACCTCCTGTTCCTTGTAGCTCTTAATAAGTTTTATCTTTTTGTTATTTCTCCCAAACCCACTTTGGGAACATCCACTTGCAAACTCCCAAACTCCACTTTCAACATCCACTTGCAATGTTGATAGATATGTATATGTTATGTATGTCACGGGTTGCTTTCCCTTGTCCCTCCTGTGAGTATCAGATTCTCCAAACCCTCCTTTCTCATTATGCATCCCAGAAATTTCAGCTGCCTCTTCCTGATGTTAAGTTTCCTCTTTGTTTCCATTCTCTTCAAAACCTTGTTGTTGATAACATGTTCAGCCCATGGTATCCTTAGCATCCTTCTGTAGAACCACACTTCTGTTGTTTCAAGTCTCTTCTTCATCTTTGAGAAGATTGTCCAGCCTTTGCTGCCAGATATCATGTAGCAGTTCAGTACTCTTTTCTTTGTTTCCAATGAAACTTTCCTGTCTTGTAGTACTCTGCTTAGCTTTTGGAATGCATCTTTGGCTATCTCAGTATATCTTTGGATTTCAGTTTTTTGCACTTTTTGTCCTCTGTCAGAACACTTCCCAGACATTTAAATTTCTTTAACTGCATGATTTTACTGTTTGCGACCTGTAAATTGCATTTTGGTCTCATCTTTTTGTTGATGACCATGCAATCTGTCTTCTTGTATTTTATGCTTAGTCCCTTCTTTTCGCTTTCCTTTGCTACCTTCTGCAGGAGGTACTGTAGTTTCCTTTCCATGTCTGCTATCAGCACTGTGTCATCTGCATATCTTATGTTGTCAAGATTGCGGCCACCAACAATGAGTCTTGGTAGGATTTACAGTTCTCTCAGAATTGCCTTGCTGTATAGCTTGAATAACTCTGATGAGAAGACACATCCTTGTCTTACGCCTTTTTCTATTTTTGTATATCTGCTGAACTCATTTTTTATCTGTATGCAGGTGGTTTGCTATAAGTAGAGATTTTTGATTATTCTAATGTCTTTCCTGAATATATCAAGGTTGCTGAGTAGCACTAACAGATCTTTGTGGCGTAATTTGTCCAAAGCCTTTGCGTAGTCTATAAAACACAGGTACATGTTCTTCTGCATTTGTTTTGCTATTTTTGAAAAAAAAGAGAATGAATAAATCCATTTTCATATGATTTAGTTTTATTAAAACAATAAAAATCACCTATAGAGTAAACAGTAATGATGGTGTCACATGAAAAAGTGTCCTTTTAACACACTATTTTTTTTTACAGACACAAATGTTAAACTTTGCCAAATAATTATAACTTAAGATTTCTGGATGAAAATAAATAGAAAACAGTTAAAATCTGAAAAAAATAAAGAAATTGATCAAATGAAATTAAAATTTTTAATTAAAGAAAAGAAGGTGTAAATTTTAAAAAAGTTTTCTCAATAGTTTTTATAATTCAATCCATCTCCTCTTGGTATTTTAAACTGACATTTTTTTTCCATATATCTAAACTATTTTCCAATGCCAGATTGACTGACATTTTAACCCAGTCCTCCTAGTGTCAGCTGAAAATGGTGCTGTCTTTTCTCCATAACTATAATTTTGCAAAGTGAAAATTTCACTGAAATATTTTAGAAAATTTCTAAGATTTCATCTGAATAAAAAGAAAAGAAAAGGAACTTTAAGCAAAAAGGTACCAAAAAAGAAAATGACGGTTTAAACTGATTTTTTTTCCAGGTATCTCTTCATGTTCCTTTGGCAAAATTAAAATTTCACTGAAATACTTAGGAAAATTTCTAAGATTTCATATGAAATAGCAAGAAAATATAAACTTAAAGCAAAGTGGTCACAATATATATAAAAAAAAAATCTATTAGTTTATACTCACACTAGGAAGATATGAGTTAATGTGTTTACTCATGCTATCAAAAATGATTTTACTAACTCTTTACTATTATCAAAATGGTTTCTCATGTGAGTTTCTAAATATATTTTTCCAGTTATTCTGATAATATGTAACACTTCTGGGAGATCAGATTATTACTTAATAATTATTACTTAATAACATAACCATCCTTCTGTCTTCTTGAACTCTGTTCCTTTATTATCCTTTCCTTAATTCTGTCCACTAAAGTCTTCTCATTCTCTTTCACTCCCTGTAGATCTCTGTGTTCTAGTGGCATTGTACTCTTGTTTGGGGGTGAAATGATTTAAAAAAAAAAGAAAAAAAAAAGAAAGCCGATCCCCAACTTTATGACCAGAAGAATGTTTAATTTAATGTGCATATTTTGAAAGAAAAAACGAAGCTTGCATTTAATTCACTATCTGTGTCTTAATTGATCAATGAAATTAATATTCAAATGCTTTATTGTCAAATAAATGTTAATGTTATTACTGGCATGATAAAGAATAAAGTCAGAACCATTGGTCCAGATTATTGGCATATATAAGACATCTATCCATTTACATCTTTTTGAGTGTGTTCTACATTAACTGAAGCACCTATCTCATAGTGAAAGGCATATTATTAGTCTACATGTAGTGGACACCTCTAATGAAATACTAGAGATTCCACAACACGTTTTTAATAGAAATAATGATTAATATAAATGGTGGAAAATTGGTGACATATTTGGCTTGGAGCTGTCCAATGTTCACTTTCGAACCTTGAGAGAATTCAAATGAGTTTACGCAGCCTTGTGAGGGATGGATTATTTTCAATGCTACAATTCCTTTTTCTACAGACAATAAAATGCAAGTCTATTGATATTCTATCGCTATTTTCATGGTAAATGTTCTAGTTGATTGATTTGTTTTATCTATGCCTTATCAACCTTTGCAGGTTATTTAAAGACAGAAAATATTTTTAGGTTGTAAGAATTTTTTCTTTGAGATAATAATGGTTTAGTGACACAAATCTTATTAATTAACTTGTAGCTGGGGGAGAAGAGATGGGTTCTCACCTTTCCCAAGGCTATTTGTGCGTAAGTGAATATAATGAACTCAATGGGAATTGGAACTTTGCTCTCCAATTAACAATTCCGAGCCATTATCCATTACACCGCTTGCATATCCAAGCTTACAGCACCTGGTATTCCCAAGTGGTCTAGGTACTGACCAGCTTCAACATTACTTAACTTTGGTTATCGTATGGGAACTGGTGTCTCTATATGATATGGCCATAAACCTGTTCTCCTGGTATAAGTTTAAACTGCCACCTTCTTTTTCTTCACATATCTAAGCAAAAATTATAAACTATTTGATGTAATGGAATAACCTGCCACCCCCATGAGTGGTGGCACTAGAGGTGGTAACCACCTATAAGTATCCATGAGGACAGCGACAGGAGAGTCAAGCTGGGATCTGTGAGACTAGTGGCCTTTCCGATAACAGCATGCACACAACTGTACTGACTTGCGATTACTGTATGCATAAGTATTACTTCCTTGCTTGGTGTACTAGTTTCTACAATAAACCTATTACTATTTATCCACCATATTTGTCCATTCCATATTCCTATTAGCACGGAATATAACACTATTATTAGAAGGGTTTCACAAGTGAGTTTTCAAATATATTTTTCCAGTTATTATGTTAATATGTAGTAATTATGGGGGATCAGTTTATTACTTTGTAACAATATAAGCCAATCCCCCACTTTATGTACAGAAGTATCTTATCCTCTTGATATCAGTTTAAACTGCCACCTTCTTTTTCTTCATATATCTAAGCGAAAACTATAAAATGCAATTTTGGAAATTTAAAATTTCACTAAAATATTTTGGAAAATTTCAAAGATTTCATTCAAAGTCAAGAAAATATGAGCTTTAATCAAAATGGTCTAAATATATAGAAAAATAGAAAATGTTAGCTTGAACTGATGCCAGGAGGATATAGGTCCATAAGGACTGAGAAATAATTAAACATTTTTTCAACTCATGAAAAATCTAGCACAATAAATATAAGTATTGGGTTAAATATTAATTTTTCAGTCAGAAATAAAGAGGTGATAATTTAAAAAAAATTTTTTTAATCTAATTCACCCCCAGCAAGGCAGTAAAGCCACTAAGACACAAGGAGTTACTGGGTGTGGAAGAACTAGAAAAGAGAAACATTATTAAGGAGCGAGAACAATAGAAAAGTAATCAGGAAGACAGTATATAGCAATTGACATTGCATTTAAATTTTTGAAGATTAAAGAAAGCATAGAGGTGGAAGAGAGTTTCACAAGTGAGAAAAGAAACTGTTAGCATAGAACTTACAGTTACATCTCGCCATTTCAACTGTAAAATGATGAGATCTTGTTGCTGATTCATATTTAAGTTCGTAATGTCTAGGTACCATAATGAAGAGCTCATCTGAACAATTACCATGAAAGTATTTATAGAAAAGGCACAACTTTACAGTGGTGGGAAAGTGAGTGAAGCTGAGATGTCAGGACCAATAAGACTGCAGATTCTTCTTTGGATTTTATCAAGGATCTCTAAATATATAACAGGAGCACTGGACCATAAGTGGCAACAATATTCTAAGAATGGACGAATGGTAGACTTATAGATATGTAAGATAGATTCTGGAGAGAAAAATTGTCTAGTCTGACACAGTGAACCAACTTTCTAAGTAGCTGACCTGGATGAAATGGATTTAATACAGTCTTTCCACTTCATGTCAGCCGAGAATGTTAGGAGGCGTAAGGAGTACTCTTCTGCGGTGGGGGGGGTTAATATCAGCCATGCTGATGGAAAGCAGAAAGATGTCTTTCAGTTGATTAATAATAAAATGTTTTAAACACCACCACCATAAAAAAAAACAAGTAACAACCAAACTGCTTACCTGCAAAATCTGAGTCCCATTTTTAAAATTAGTGAATGAACGCATCACGTCTTGGTTGATTAGTTCAATGGCTTTCTTCCAGTCTGCATTGAAACCACGTACAATCTGCTGGACTCTTCCTAAAAAAAAGTTTTCAATTATTAGGTGTGTGTGCAAAAGTTTCCAGCATTTAAAAAAATTCTGACTTAAAAAAAAAAAAAAGGAAGCAAACTACTACATATTCAGTTCACAGGATTTGGTTGTTTGATTTTGTTTGGTGGCATATCAACCACTATCGGTTACTAAATGCTGAAATCAGTATTTTGTATGTAATTTTATTCTTTCAACTGTAGATATTTGGCACATAATTTTATACTTTCAGAGTAAAGGTATGTTTTTTAAATATATATTTTGTAGATCATAAAATGTATTGTTGGTCATTTTATTATAAAAATGTATTTTTATACTTTTTTAGTTGCATTTTTATTTTGCTATAAAAATGTATTGTTGGTCATTTTATCATAAAAATGTATTTATATACTTTTTTAGCATTGCATTTTCATTTTGCTATAAAAATGTATTGTTGGTCATTTTATTATAAAAATGTATTTTTATACTTTTTTAGTATTGCATTTTCATTTTGCTATAAAAATGTATTGTTGGTCATTTTATCATAAAAATGTATTGTTGGTCATTTTATCATAAAAATGTATTCATATACTTTTTTAGTATTGCATTTTCATTTTGCTATAAAAATGTATTGTTGGTCATTTTATTATAAAAATATATTTTTATACTTTTTTTGTATTGCATTTTCATTTTGCTATAAAAATGTATTGTTGGTCATTTTATCATAAAAATGTATTTTTATATTTTTTTAGTATTGCATTTTCATTTTGCTATAAAAATGTATTGTTGGTCATTTTATTATAAAAACATACTGTTGATTTTTGTTTGATGGGGTTCACTATTTGCCCATAGCTGGGACCCTAACAGGTGCTACCACCCCAAGCCAGGGTGTGTCTTGGAATAGCAATTAAGAGGTGGTTCCGTGCTCCTCAAACCCTCCAATATCTTGATCAATGGTCTTACTGCCAGATGTAGATGTCATACTAAGGACAAGGTTTCGCAGGACACACTGAAAACAAGTGAATCATTAAGGGAAGAGCATGTAGCTAACTTGACAAGTTTTGGATGATGGATGGATGACCAAGTGCAGCATTGATGAAGATGGGTCATAAAAGAGAAAGTATTGCTAAGAGCAACAAAAGAAAAAAATGTCCATGTCCTGAAGGGACAGAGGCTTTCAGGCTTTAATTTTCTAAAAGGAAAGGTGGTGCAAAACTTTTATACAATAATAAAACACTAGTGAATATATAAACATACAATGGGTCCCTCTCTCAACTTCTCACTGACTGGACAAATAACCCCCAAATTGTGTCTCTATTCATGTTTGCAATGGTATGTGTTAAAACAGGATTACTCAATAAACTTGGTGACAGCATTTCACCAAACAAATATTCACTGAGGAGAAATTTCAGTAAACTTAAATAATGCTTAAAAGTTAAATCCACTTTGACAGAAAAGGAGACAAGCTACTGTAACAGCTTAGAATGCATTAAAAACAAAAACAAAAAAAAAAAACAAAACAAAACAAAAAAAAAACTCCTACAGTAATTTTTATGATTATTAAAAAGGTATTTTTAGAATTTTAATAACTTGAATTCATATATATATATTTTTCTCACCATAACCTGTTCAAGTCGAGTTAACAATTATCTTCCCCTCCTATCCATATAAACTACTACTTAACGTAACCCTCTACCTTTTACAAGGTGAAGCTCAATATAAAAAATAAAAAAAATCCTCAGATAATAAATTATGTAAATCCCACAGATATTTTATTTTAATTTTCCAAGTGGCCTTCAGTTCACTTTTCAATTTTTATATGATAGGATTTTAATAAAATTCTAAAAATAGCTTTTTAAACTGATAAAAATTACGAAGGGAATATACAATAATAGAGGTGTCAAAAGAAAAATGTCTTTTTTACACATCATATTTTTTTTTGCTTGGTCCTAAGTTAAACTTTGCAAGATTTTTATTGTGTATCTTTATTTGAGAAAAGAAAAATGGTAAACTTGTGGGGCTCACGTTCTTCATTCTTTAAATGATCAATGTTATCCTTTTCAATGATGACTTCACATTCCTTGACAAAAGTGATCATTCCTCCAAAGTGTGGCGCCAGCACTTCTTCAATGAACTCTTGAGTACGGGCTGAGAGCAATTCCTGGAAACTTTCACACTCTTTAGAATCTTCTGTCCGTTCCTGATATAAAAGATGAAAGATATTTAGATGTGTGTCAGTTCTTTGTAAAACTTCGCACTCTCTGTAGAAACAAATATTTATTTTTCAACATAATTTCCTTCCTTGTTAATGCACTCAATTCAAAGGTGATTACATAGACATATCAAATATTTCTACAGCCTAATAATGAAAAGGAGGCACAGTGGAGTAATGGATAGAGGTCAGAATTCAGGAATCGGAGAGCCGAGTTCAAATTCCAGTCAAATCCATTACATTCACTTACGTGCTAATACCCTTGGGAAAGGTATAAATCCTCTTCTCCCCACAGCTATGGGTAAATAAAACAGACCGGGTTCTATAGCCTTGAATAGCAACCAGTCTACTGCAGAAAGAAATGGCAAACTAGTGTGGGAAAAAAATCTGCCTCGTCAGTCATGTATATTTCGATACATGATCGCCTAAGCATGTATCATGCATGGCACGTAACTGATTGAATGAATAATGAAAAAAGAATTTACTTTTACTTTATACAACAAATATTTTTCAATATAATTTCCTTCCCTGCCAATGCACTTAATTCAGTGGTGAATATGCAGTCACATCAGTAAGTCCACAGTGAAATGATGAAAAAAAGCATTTATTTTTCAACATAATCTCCTTCCTTGTCAAAGCACTTAATTCAGTGTTGAATATTAATCACATAGATTGAAACATTATACAGTGAAAATTTTAGATCAAAATCCATCAGGTTGGTTTACTCTTGTGTATATCTTGTGCAACGAAAATGATTTTTCGGTTTATTAAGCAAAAAATAGAAGACATTTTGTTTTCATTTTGAACATTAACTTGTTTGACCAGTATATTTATCAGTTTTTTTCCTTCTGTCTTATGACATTTTTCAAGCAGCTTCATAATTCCATCCTCCCAAAACATTTTTTCATTTTCAAAATTGCTCTAGATGTCTTCCACAGTCTTCCAATGAATTAAGTTTTTAATTTCATCAACAAATTCTGTAATGTCCAGAATAAATGGTAATCTGAAGAGAAAATGAATGATGAGTTAAAAATTCCCAGTCAAGCTGCAATAATTTTGTCATTTCTCCCATGAGAAAACCAATTAATTAGATTAATGGAAAGACGCAATCATCAAAAAAGCTGTTTAGAATTTGTTCAGAGAAAGGTCATAACATTCTATAAGGACCAGACTAGGCTGCATGACCAGACAATCATTGCAGTATAGCCATGGTATTCTCAGCATTCTTTTGTAGAAACGCATTTCTATAGCCTCAAGTTTGTTTTTTTTTTAATCTGTGATGAGACTGTTTAGCATTTAGTGCCATGTAAGACGATTGATATTACATAACATTTCAATACTCTTTTCTTTGTTTCTAACAAAATTGTCTGGTTTCATAATATTTTGCTTAGCTTTTGGAAGGCATATTTTTCTATGTCAATGCACCTTCTGATTTCAGTGTTGCATATTCTGTCCTCTGTTAAAAACACTTTCCAGATATTTATATTTCAATTTTTTTTTTAATGAAAAAATTGGATTCCATAAAATTCTCACCCATAGGAAAAAAATGTCCAAAAGTTTGTTGGTTCTTCTTTTATCATCTTTTACTTACTTCACTGAACAAGATATTTACCGTTTTCTTCTGCAATCTTCCAGGCAACTTTATTCTTCCATCCTCCCAGAACTTTTTATCTTTCTCGGCAAAGAACTTCACTAAGTGATTTTTGAAGTCTTCCAACCAAATTTGAAATCTTTTAATATAGGGAACTTTACAAAGACTAGAATAAATGGTGATTTAAAGGAATGCCATGTTGAAGAACGGCAAATGTTTCAGAGATGCTGCAACAATTGTCTGGTGATGCACCCTAGTCTGGTTCTTATGGAATGTTATGACTTTTCTTTGAACAAATTCCAAACAGTTTTTTAGATGATTTCAGCATTCCATTAATCTAATTAATCAGTTTTCTCAAATAAGCTCATAATGAAGGAGTACATTCCAATCATAGCATCATTTTCTTTTAAGGAAATCTGGCCTTTAGTCTGGTTAGTTGGCAGTACATTTAAATTGATAAAAATAATATCATGTGTGCATATATATATATATATATATGTATATTTTTGTGTATTTAGGCAGTAACCCTTCTTTCATGCAAATTTCATTGAATACGACAGACAAGGTGTTTTTATTTAGTTTTTTTATACAATTTCTCATGCAATCTAATTTTTTTCTTTTCAGATGATAAATTATATAAAAACTGTCTGAATGTTCTTTTTATCCAAGTGCTTTCGGCTATACAGGAAAATGGCTAAATGTATAGCAGAAGGTACTCAGATAAAAAGAACATTCGGACAGTTTTTATATAATTTATCATCTGAAAAGAAAATAAATTATTAGATCACATGAGAAATTGTATAAAAAACTAAATAAAAGCACTTTGTCTGTCATATTCAATGAAATGTGCATATATATATATATATATATATATATATATATATATATATATATATATATGTGTGTGTGTGTGTGTGTGTGTATGTGAAAATATATAGAAAATAGGAAAGAACTGGTTAGGTAAATAATCCAAAGTTCTTTGGTATTTTTTAAAAATAGTGCTCAATACAAAAGTAGAGCATAAATATAATTATTTATTTAAAAATATGATTCCAACACGCTACATAAGAGGTCTCATGTTTCAAAACAAGAGCCGAAAACTTCAATATAATTATTTGAATTCCAAAAAAAAAAAATCGCTTGAAGATGGAACAGAGCTTACTTTAATTCAATTTAATTCAAATAATTATATTGAAGTTTTTGGCTCTTGTTTTGAAACATGAGACCTCTTATGTAGCGTGTTGGAATCATATTTCTAAATAAATAATTATATATATGATGGATTTTCTTGTCGATTTCTGCATATGAATATTCAACAACCCCACTCAGTGATAACTGAATCCCTCTCCGAAAAATCTGCCAAAATTCACAGGAATTCTTTGATCCCAAGTATAAGGCAATTTTAAGGATATAAAAAAAAAATTGAGCAATTTTCAAACAGTAATACCAAAATTCATATAACAGGAATGGATACTGTTACTGTACAGAAATAATTTATTAGGTCATAAATAACAGGAAAACTAATTTGGGTTACTTATCTGACATACTTTGTAAATGAAAAACTCTCACAGTGACTTTTGGATATCAGCCATTTTCATGTCATAAAAATAAAAGTGCATAAGATAAACCTAAGATGTTTATATTTTTGTAATCTGCATTACACATTAACTATTGTCACCAAATTTAAAATCTGTACATACAATATCCTTGTTACGATGAATGCCACAATTTCGTTGAAAGCCTTATTTAGCAAAACAAAAACTGCAGAGAAATTTCAAGATGCTCTGATTTTAAATCTATTAAAAAGGTACAGATCTAATATTTGGGATTTATCATTAAATGTGATCAATGAACACCTGCAAGTTTTCCCAGATTTTTCTGGGAGGGTCAGCTGTGGTTGTTGGTTGATTTGAAATGGAATGACCTATATATACATATATATAGCTTAATATCTTTTATATGGCAACATATATAAAAAAACAAAAGAAAAAAAAAGAAAATTTTACATTTTAAGCATAAATATATTAAAAATGTAAAAAAAAAAAATGTGCTCAATTGTTTCAAAACAGAGCAATCTAAGATCAAGTTAAATTAACTGTACAACTTGGCACCTAATTAATTTTCTTCTTTAAACTTGCAAAGTGTTTCACAAATAGCAGAGGTACTACTTTTTCAGAGGGTTAAAATGTGACACTTGGTGAGTTTAAAATGGTTGGGGTCATGTGTATATATGGGAAAGGTGAAAAAAAGAAATACCCTGTCCTTGTGACCAATGCCACAGATTCAATTTTGAATAAAAGTACTTGGACTTTGAATAAAGTACTCATAGTTTGTATAACCCTGTAAAAAAACAAAAAAATAACAAAAATAATTTTAAAAAGAGTAAATAAAAACATTGCTCTCAGGCAAGTTCAGTGTCTACTGACCATGATGACATTAAGCATCATGTCGTAATTGTTGATGAGGAAGACTAGCTGTTCCTTCCGCTGAGGGAACTCAGCTGCCATTTTAAGGACAAAGTTTTCCACCTCAATTTGGAGCTGGCCCAACAACTGGTGCACCTTCTCATCGGGGAATGACTGGTTGATACCCACGATAGCAGCTGAAAACTCAGCGTACCGACGTGTGATCTAGAAAAGAAAAAGTAGAGAAAAATCACAAAATTGATAAGAATTTCATATTTTTTATTAATTAAAATGGTTATAGGCCTGTAAGAGTAGAGCTCGAGATTAAATATATTCAACAATCACAGCTTGACTAAAGAGGGTCATGGCTAGCATGGTCAAAGACATGATCTCACATATTTGATATTAGCTTATAAGCTGCCCTATCAGGTGGCATTTAACTTAACTCTTATGGAGGACTCTTAATTGGGCCTTCATCACAATAGGTAGGGAGGAGTAAATGCAGTAGGTAACAATAAACTACAGAAGAACTCAAAATTGATTGCTGCATTTAAGTATTGCATTAATATTTAAGCTTATCTTTTAAAAGTTCAATGCTAATTCTTCTGCCACCATTTAATTTAAAGACAATTTGATGTACGTAGGTACTTACTTTCCGAACACACTTATTTCATATTGACTTTTGCTGGATTTTACAATTAATTTTGATTATTCCCAAATTTATTTCCATGTTATAAAAATTGTTATAGTACAAAAAAATGTCACCAAAAAATGATGTAAAAAAAAAAAAAAAAAAAAAAAAAACATAAAAAAAAGCTGAAAACAATTTGAAAATCCAAAATTTCAGGATTGTAGGTCCAGATCTGACTCAGAATGTTTTTAATTTGCTCACGGAGTCAGCTTGATTCCAAAATAGTATATGTTGAGCTACGACCTCTAGGGGTGAAGTTGAAAACATGGGCAATTTTATTTTGAAACACTGTAATTGGAGAACACTAATTTTTTCTTTTGAACATGAGCTATTAAAAGTTAGAGAGTTGTATCCCTTTAATTGTAATTATCAGTAGAAGCCAAAATGGATGAACCTGAAAACAATTGCAGTAATGAAAACTTAGGAATCCAAAATTTCAGGATTGCTGGTTCAGAATCAGCCCAGAATATTTTTAATTTGATCACAGTCAGCCTGATTTCAAAATGGTAAGATATGTTGGGATACAGCCTCTAGCAGTAAAGTTCAAAAAGTGTGACACAGTGACACACTGACATTCACAATTATTATATAGATAACCAAGTACATAAGTCATGTATTGATGTGGATTTGGCCAGGAAATGCATATATAAATGTAACCAGTAAAAAAATTGCTGATTATTTTGTGTGAAACATTCATGCCAAACTCTTTATTCCCTGCTTTTTTATGCTGTCAAAAGAAGTCAAACAATTTGAAGTAGTAAATTCCTTGTTTAATGACTTTTCTCTTTCCATTTTACAATGACCAGTTTCACTATATATAGGAAATTTATTTTTAAAAAATGCATGCAAAAAAATACAGGAGTCACACTATACATGAAGTTGGCTTATACATGAGTATATGTCATTCAAGAGAGAAAAAAAGAACATAAGGGAGACAACTTCTTTTCCTACACTTAAGGAAGGCTATAAGCTAAAAATAGAAATGGGTTATTAATAAAGGCAACCCAAGGAACATGACCAACTGTCTGAACAATAGTAAAGCTCCTATTTGTAGATACGAATAAGGATTCCATTTCTTGAGAAGAACAATTATCCTAATTCTATAAATTGCTTGGACTCATATTACTATCTACATATGGTAATAATTATGATAAGATTAGCCATTTCTGTACAGGAATCATTGGTCAAAAAGTGTGACTGTCAGCTGACATTTATAAAATGCTTTTTTAAAAAAAGTTTTCTCAGGAAATTAGACTTTGCAAGTCCACTAAATGTTATCACTCTTTTGAGTACTGATGGGCGTTTCTTTCCTAACCTTTTGTTTGAGGCAATGTGGTAAGTCAACACCATGATTATACATTGTTTCCCTTTCTAGTCACACATGCTACGCGTTTTTGTTGTTGCAGTTGGGACTGTTTACGCGTAAAGCTATTTGTTTGGGATTTTGTAGCATCAGTGTGAGGAAAGATTCATTCACTTGAAACCAGTGATCTGAGAAAACGGTTATATACAGATAATAGTTTAGACATTTCTGAACAATTAGATGCTATGCATGACATCCACATGAGAGTCAACATAAAATAACTAATTTATCGAAATTGGTAATTCCAACATGGATGGAAATACCCTGATTTGAAGTCAAATTTTCATTTTTCCTGGAAGCTCTATAAAAAAAAACCTGTTCTATGTTAGTTGCAGCAGCTTGAAAATCATGAAATCTCACCCAGAGGTCCAACCAAATTAACACTTAATCTTCCTCCTCAAAAAAGGCATTACCAAGGGCAGAAGCATGGCTCTGCCCATCAAGATATCTGGATATAAAAACTCTAATTTTTCAGATAAAGAAACTACATTTTCCCTGCCTACTTCATTGTAGTTTTTCTGTGTAAGCATTGCTATATATCATCTTCTTCTGTGTTGTATTCTTTCTGGATGCAGGCATTCATAGCTCTCCACAATTTCCTATCTTTTGTAGCTCAAAGCAATATGTCATTTTACTATCCCTCCCACTTTCTGCCATCCATTTAAACAAGCTCATTAGGTTGGTTAATTCATTCCTCTTCTCTTCTATATAATAGTAGATAGGCTCACCTATCACCCAGTTCACACTCCTTCCCCCTCTTTGGAATAGAAGTATAGGTTAATCCCTTGTTTCCTATATAGGATTGGGTTTCCAGTTTTTTCTCCTAAAGTTTTCTCATTTTCTTTCACTTCCAGTAACTGCTTGTGTCCTAGTGGCATTATTACCTTGCTTGGGTGAAATGATTAAAAAAAAAAAGAAAAGAAAAATGATCTATGTCAAATTTTACAAGTTTTCTTTTCTCATTCTATACCTTAGAAATTTCAACTGTCGCTTTCTGATTCTAAGTATGAGCATTTTTGTTTCCATTTTCCTCAAAACTTCCACATTACTTACATGCTCTATCCATGGTATTCTGAGAATTCTTGTATAGAACCATATCTCTGTTGCCTGAGGTTTTCTCATCTGTGAGCAAATTCACTGCTATATAGAAGAATTGATATTATGATATAAACACTCCTCCTTACTGTTCCAAAGGCCAAGGTCATTTCATCTGCAAGAAGGTGATGGCCTCAGGTTTTTGGGATACAAAAAGCATTGTGTTTATTGATTATTTTCAAAAGGGTCACACCATCAATGGAGAGTACTTGCTGAGACAGTTGCAAAAGGCTAACAAAACCAAACACCTAGGAAAACTAATGAAAAGAGTCTTGCTTTGTTAGGACAATGCTCCAGTACACAAGTTCTTGGTTTTAATAGCTACAGTGCGTGACTGTCTTTGAACTGGTTGATCACTCCCTATTCTCCTGATTTGACTATCATCTGTTCTCTAATATGAAAAAACACTTGGCTGGGAACCAATATTTCAGTGATAATGATGTCATATTTGCTTTTTTCGATCAGCAGAACAAAAGCTTCTTTACCAATAAGATACAAGCACTGCAATACTGATGGAAGAAGTGTGTGGATCTCAGGGAAAATTTTGTTGAAAATTAAACCTCATTTGGTTACATTCTATGAGAGTATCTTGGTCAGCCTATGTACTTTTCAGCTGACCCTTGTATATAGCAACTCAGCACTACATTTTTTTTTCCCCTAAAAATTTTCCAGTTTCTTAATATTTTTTACTTTTTAGAAGGGTATCTTTTGATATTCTATCACATTTTCCATCACACAATAAAAAAAATACTTTGGATTTGTTTTGAAAACAAACTAATATTGTTGAAGTAGTAACAGTAAATACCGCTTCATTGTTTCCTTTTTATTGTTGCATTAAACAATGTCCTCTTCAGGTAGGGGAAAAAAATGAGTAAGAGCACTTTGCTTCTATATCAACCAAGAGAGAGCTTCGATGAAAATTTTTCACAATGTAAGAATGAGTAATAGATGTGAGCAATTCAATTGTTTGTTCTTATTAAGTTGTTAACGACCACACCTGTCCACAAGATGAGAGGCTGAAACAGGACAGTGGTCAGCTGAGTCATGAGTAAAGGTGGGGAGATGAAGGCTTATATATCATGATAGGTGTTCTTTACAATCAGTTTTAAGTGTAAATGCAATCTGAAGTCCTTATCAGGACAACAATTTATGTGATAAGATTTTATAAGTTTTAAATATAACATGTTTCCTTATAACTATCACAAATAGAAAAAACTTTTTAAAAAAATAATTTCACCACAAGCAAGGTGACAATGCCACTAAGATGCAAGGGGTTACTGAAGAATGAAATAGAATAAGAAGACCTTAGTGAGTAGAAAGGACAATAAAAGAACAGTTTCAGGAAGACAGAAGATGGTGATAATGCCACTAAGATGCAAGGGATTAATGGGAGTGAAAGAGAATGAGAAGACTTTAGTGAGTAGAAAGGACAATAAAAGAACAAATTCCAGGAAGATAAAAGGTAGCGATGGACATTGCATTTAAATTTTAAATGAAGTAAGAAAAATATCTGTCCCATAATAGTTGATACATTTATTGTATGAAATATGTATGCGAATGTCTCAATAATTATGGGACAGATTTAGTAAGAAATATCTCTGTCCCATAATAGTTGATACATTTAGTGTATGAAATGTGTAGGCAAATGTTTCAATGATTATGGAACAGATGTAATAAGAAATACCTCTGTCCCATAATAATTGATCCATTTTGTGTATGAAATGTGTATGCAAATGTAATAACTATTATGGGACAATTTTTTATCATTTCACCCCAAGCAAGGGTTACTGGGAGGGAAAAAGAATGAGAAAACTTTAGTGAGAATAAATACCAATAAAAGAACAGGTTTCAGGAAGACAGAAGATTATACTTCACATTGCATTTACATCTTTGATTATTGTAGGTGGCAGGGAAGCATGAAATCAGACGAAAGTTTCACAGGTGAAAAGTGCAAGAAAATAAACTATAAGAATAGAACTTACATTTACATCTAGCTAATTCAACAGTAAAACAATGAAACTTAATTGTCAATCTAGTAGTATGCTTAAATTCATGCAGTTGGCGTAACAATGAGGCGAGTTCAGTAGAACGACTGCCATCAAAATATTTCTAGAAAAGACAGAAGGGAGGCAGGTGACAGCAGTGGGAAAGTGACTGCAGTTGAGATGCCAGGTCAGGATCGATAATATTGCAGATGCTTCTTCGAATTTTTTTGAGAAGCTAGAGACTTATAGTAGGAGCACCAGGCCAGATATAGCAACAATATTCAATGCATGGATGAATGGCAGATTTATAAGTGTGTAAGATGGATCCTGATGAGAAAAATTGTCTGGCATGACACAGTGAACCAACTTTCTTAGCAGTAGTCTAGCAATTGATTCAATATCATTTCACTTCATGTCAATGGAAAACCCAAGACCAAGATGGTCCTCTCTTGGAGGTTAGCATCAGCCATACTGATAGAAGGCAAAAATGCTTCTCTATTGTGATTACAAAACAGCAGTTTCATTTTGGAGACATTAAAATTTTACAAGCCATTCCTTGTTGCAGTTAACAACTGACTGGAGGTCATTCAAGATCATCTGCTAGTCTTTACTTTATCAAACTTACTATTAAGACAGCAGTAAATAGTTGTGCATTTACATCTTTGACAATTGTAGGTGGCATGGAAGCATGAAACTGGAAGAAAGTTTTACAGGTGAGAAGTGCGAGAAAATAAACTATAATAATACATTTATCATAATTTTTATTTTTTCATAAGTAATAATAATAATAAATGTTTTATAGGTAAAGAGGAGTGTGTGATTGATGGGGGTAAATAGTTTGGATATTTTGTTTCATTTTGGAGACATTAAAATTTTACAAGCCATTCCTTGCTCCAGTTAACAACTGTGTGTCTGTTCAACTCAACCATCATTGCATGATTTGTTAAGAATGATTGGATTAAGCCAAATATTCATCCAGAGACAATGCAGCCCTTGCACTTGTGGAGATGGCAGGCATGCCAAACACTGGTGAATGTCTTTGTGATCTCTAGAGCCATAGCCTGAGCTTTGCCGTTCCTATTTAAAGCTTGATTGATAAATTCAGTGATAGAGGTGTCATCAGCATATATACCAAGCTGGGAACTGATGACATCGGGAAGGTCGTTGATGAAGATAAGAAACAATGCAAGTCAAAGGATGAGAATTCAGTACTTACATAATGGGGCCGTACATCGATATGTCCAAGTTTCTGGGGGTCACATTCCTTGACACTATGTATATTCAACTCAAGAATATACTTGAATCTGGGCCACATTATGTCCTGAAGCGTTTGCCAGTACCTGTAAGTATATAAGAAAATGATAAAAATACATAAGAAATTTTAAAAACTGTAAGAACAAAAAAAAAAAAATCTACAAATCTAACATTTCTTATGCCTTGATCTTGATACTGTCCTTCTCTTTATCCTTTCCTCAAACACCCCGCTTTTCTCTTACTTTCACTCTCTGTAATCCCTTGCGTGCTAGTGGTACTCCTGCCTTGCTTGGGGTGAAATGATTAAAAAAAATAAAGAAAATAAAATACTTGTTTGATAAAAGATTTGCAGATTCATTTCAAAGGCTGGGAGATGATAGCTCCCAGCTAGGTGACCCGGGAGAAACATTCCAATGTTTTTAGTGGCCCAAAACCTCCAATGATACACCAAGAATAAACGTCACCGATAAAGCTCCTGCATGGGGATTTGGAATATTCAGAACTTCTGGAGTAGAGCAGTGACTTGCATTCATTGCTGATTATAAACAATATTTTTGTTGATTTTTAATGCATTTCCATAACAAAATGAATTACAATTTCAGTTTTTTACATAAAAGTTTTTACAAAGCCTTAACCATCAGCCTGTGCAATAAACAATGAGATTTTTCATTGTTAGGAATGAATGCAAACATTACTAGTCAAATATGGGTGTGTGTGTGTGTGTGTGTGTGTGTGTGTGTATATATATATATATATATATATATATATATATATTTAGTTGGATTAGTTGACACCAATCCGACTAAATATGTTAGATCTATCACTGATATTAAGTGCTTTCGAATAAGTACCACACATATATAATATATAAATAATATACATAAAAATTGCATATATTTATATATATATATATATATATATATATATATATAGAGAGAGAGAGAGAGAGAGAGAGAGAGAGTTAGATAAATGAAATAAGTAGACATTATCAACCATATACGTGTGTGCTGGTGTGCATACACCACTAAGCAAATAAATAATTACCAAATTTTGCTAAGAGGTTTAGACATTATAGTGCTCAATATGGTTAGTCAGAGCTAAGAAATATATATTAATAAATACATACACACGCACATATATATATATATATATCTTGACGAGCTGGATAACCAACAAAACTTAAGTCGCTAACCAAATGTAGGTATATGTATATATATATATATATATATATATATAATTTAAAATGCATTACTAATGATTTTAGAATAGCATAAAGAAAGGGATTATCAATGGTCAAGAATAAATGCAAGCACTATTGAAAAAAGTAGGCTATTAAATGTATAATGTAAATGCATTTATTTTACTATAAGAAAGCACTGAAAATCAAAGAAAGGTATAGTAATTGGTCAGGAATTAACCGTAAATGATTGAAATTTTTGAAAAACCTTAAATGGTAATGATGACCAGAATTTACAGTTAGTGTGAATAACAAGAACTCACCTCTCCAGAGCTGGTACATTGCGCTTAAGCATGATGCTGCGGTAACGATTGATGATATGTATACATAGGAATATAGCAATAGAATCATAGCAGTCATTTGTATAGACCTCCATGTGTTTCTGAAAATAAATCAATGGGAAGGGGAAAATACATGATTATTACATCTGTAGATTAAAATTATTATACTTAAAGCCATTATAGACACATTAGCATAATACCTATAAAAATGATAGGATTATTAATGCATTGATATATTGTACTTATCTACTACAAAAAAAAAAAACCAAACAAACAAAACAACAATTACATATACATAAATACTTCCAAAGAAAAGAAATACCTAAGGTTTAAAATGATTTTTTAAAAATGAAAAATCTTTCTTGAAGCTTTTATTTTAGTTTTAATTTCAAGTTAATGGATTAAATTTAATATTTCCAATAAGCAAAATACTTTTCCATTTCTGCTATATATAAATCATCGCCTTTAGTTTGATTAGTGGTGATTTATTTTACTCATCGATAATATCATTTGTTTTATGATATTATAAAGTACTAGCATTTCATTGCCCATTAAAAAAAAATAAATAAATAAATAAATAACAGGGCACTGTATGGTCCTGTAGATTTTCTGTTTTTATTTGGAAGTCACACATCAAAGCTACAAACATAAACAAACTAATGCACAGTTGCAAACTGGCCAGGGTATCAGCTTGCCTGATGGCAAGTGGGCCCCTGATAGAGTAGGTCCCCTATATCAAATAAAAATGCAATAAAGAAACAAAAACAGACAACTGTCTTAGTAATAAAAAGGAATAATAATTTTATAATGCCATCTGTGCACTATCAGTTACTCAAGTCCTATGTGAGAGGACGTTTTCAAAGCTAAAGATCATAATGACAAGGTTAAGAAATTTGCTACCTGATGAGAATTTGGAATCATACATGTTGCTATCCATTGAAAAGATATTGTTAGATGAATTGAATGCAGAAATTATTGGTAGATTCAAACAATCATCTAGTGAACACAAACAATTGCTCTTAATATAATGGACAGCTTTTGAACTATCTGTTAATGTGTAAATTGGGCAATAGACTATTTTAAAATATTAACCAATTACTTAAAATTAACAAAAATAAATAAAGAATTAAATTATAACACTCTGTATTTACATTTGATATCTACTACTAGAAATATGTACTTGTAATTATTAAGGAATACACACTTTTTTCCATATGTATTTTTTAAACATTTTATTTATTTGTTATGAAAATTAAATGATAACATTGTCGACTTTATATCATGGGCAAAATTGCCCTAATTTCAAACATGTGTCAGCAAATGAAGGAATATGAAACAAAAACCTCACAGCATGGGAATCATCACCCCATTTTGAAAGCGGTGAAAAACTAAAATAATGTACTTTTTTATTTACTAATTTTTAAATCAATTTCGGTGAATTTCCTGTTTTTGTGATGAATGTTTGGGATGCCATGATGTGTGAGTAAATATTAGTCCCCATTATGTTGCGGGAACCAACATTTTGGATAATAAACATTTATTGGCTTCTGGAACATTTATCCCACCAACAATATTGGCGGATCAACGTGAGTCTAGGTAAAAATAAATAAATAAAAGAAATCAATATAAAACAAACAACAATGGCCGTCCTGGGTATGACGATAAACTACATCCACGTCCTGGGTAAGATGATAACTACGTCCAACAGCAAGGCCTCTGATCAGGAGGTTTTGAGGAGCGTGGAACCACCTCTTAATTGCTAGTGTTCCCAGGTCCACCCTGACCTTTTGCCATCAATATGGGTCATGGATGGTTTGATCAAAGGGTAAAATCTTTTTCATGAACATAAGATTTACTTACCAAAAACATAGACAGTGTTTTACCCATGATGTTGTTAAAAAGATCCTGTGCTGGGGTGCCCGAAGTGGAGACCATGAAAAAGTCGACAATGAATAGATACTCGCGACAACAGTTGTCCATCAGGGTGTAGTGTTGACTGCGAAATAATTTCTCAAATGTGTACTGAAAATGATAAAAAATTTGGATAAAAGGTTTTAGGAGAGGGGCTGAAGAGAAGGGACACAAACAAGAACTTTAAAAACATTGTTCACATTATTAAAGTAGATAAAATTTAAAAATTTAAATGAATTTCAAGATATGCCAAAAAATTCTCAGTCTACAAAATTTAGAGATTTAACCAAGAAATTTATAGATTGTATAAGTTGAAAACTGCACTTTTTATATATATGATATAAACATGTGGATTTTCTATCAATGTTTTCTTTCTTTTTTGCCTCAAATTCCTCAGACTAAATATGTAATAAAATACATTATTTCATGCCTACACTTAATAAAAATTTAAAAACATTTCACCAACGTTCTTGTGAAATCAATTAAATACTCTTTCACAAACAATAAGTACCTGCAATAAAACCTTCAATAGAAGATCATATATATATGTTTGAGGGCTTAATCATTACCACTAACCCAGAGAATTCCAGCAATACCTCACAATATCAGTAAATTTTATTAGTTCTCTACCATAGTCTGAAAATGCCAAATTCATGCAGAAGCAGTCCCTGACCAATTTTAGAGCCATTTTATATATTTCTTCCTTTCAGGTATATATGTGCATATGTTTGTTTATATAGGTTGAGAATTCCTCAGAATATGAAAAAAATACTCCATGGATTCCACAGTGGTAAAAAAGATATAGAGATATATCTATTAAACAATTATATAAAAGATGACTTGTCTATTTTAAAAATGGTTAAAATCAAAAGGGATCAAAATGTCAGAAATTCTTGACACACCTGTATCACAGGCCATGTTTTAATACCTACAATTAGTAAACAAAAAAACAAACAAAAAAACTGTTGAGCAGGTAATATAAAAAAGAAGCAGAATCATCATGATGAGTAAATTATGAAGTAGATGAAACTTGAAAACTATGAACAGTGCTTTTCTTTCTTACTAAATAACTTATTCCAAAATTTCAAAAATCTAACATTATCATTGAATAACAATATAAAAGCCTTTTCCTATCAGTAAATCTGGGTTTAATTCATGACCACTGACAATGCATTCCTTCCTGATTTGCAATGTATTTTTACAGTAACACTGATTACAGTACTTTTGACATAGAAAAATCATTTGCATTGTGTAAATAGTAAAACTATCTGTAAAGCATTTCTATAGCATAAACATTTCAAATGCTTTCTTTGTAGTAAATATATTTGCAATGCTTTCACCAAAGATGGAATTAATCAATTATCATTTTGCTATAGTAAAATAATTTGCAATCCTTTTCATAACATAAAACCATTTGCAATAATTTCCCTGTATTAAAACCATTTGCAATGCTTTCCCTGTACTAAAATAATTTGCAATGCTTTCCCTATATTAAAACCATTTACAAAGCTTTCCCTATAGTAAAACCATTTGTAATAATTTCTCTGTATTAAAACCATTTTTAATAATTTTCCTGTACTAAAACCATTTGCAATGCATTCCCTATATTAAAACCATTTGCAATGATTTCCCTATAGTAAAAACATTTTCAATGGTTTTCCTATAGTAAAACCATTTGCAATGATTTCCCTATAGTAAAGTCATTTGCAATGATTTCTCTATAGTAAAACCATTTTCAATGCTTTTCCTATAGTAAAACCATTTGCAATGATTTCTCTATAGTAAAACCATTTTCAATGATTTCGCTATAGTAAAACCATTTGCAATGATTTCCCTATAGTAAAACCATTTTCAATGCTTTTCCTATAGTAAAACCATTTTCAATGCTTTTCCTATAGTAAAACCATTTTCAATGCTTTTCCTATAGTAAAACCATTTGCAATAATTTCTCTGTATTAAAACCATTTTTAATAATTTTCCTGTACTAAAACCATTTGCAATGCATTCCCTATATTAAAACCATTTGCAATGATTTCCCTATAGTAAAACCATTTTCAATGGTTTTCCTATAGTAAAACCATTTGCAATGATTTCCCTATAGTAAAGTCATTTGCAATGATTTCCCTATAGTAAAACCATTTGCAATGATTTCCCTATAGTAAAGTCATTTGCAATGATTTCCCTATGGGTAAACCCATTTTCAATGATTTCTCTATAGTAAAACCATTTTCAATGCTTTTCCTATAGTAAAACCATTTTCAATGCTTTTCCTATAGTAAAACCATTTTCAATGCTTTTCCTATAGTAAAACCATTTGCAATGATTTCTCTATAGTAAAACGATTAGCAATGATTTCCCTATAGTAAAACCATTTTCAATGCTTTTCCTATAGTAAAACCATTTGCAATGATTTCCCTATAGTAAAACCATTTGCAATGATTTCCCTATAGTAAAACCATTTGCAATGATTTCCCTATACTAAAATCATTTGCAATGCTTTTACTATATTAAAACCATTTGCAATAATTTCCCTGTATTAAAACCATTTGCAATGCTTGTCCTATATTAAAACCATTTGCAATAATTTCCCTGTATTAAAACCATTTGCAATGCTTTTCCTATATTAAAACCATTTGCAATGATTTCCCTATAGTAAAACCATTTTCAATGCTTTTCCTATATTAATACCATTTGCAATGTTTTCCTTATAGTAAAATCATTTGCTTTAATTTCCCTATATTAAAATCATTTGCATTGCTTTCAAAAAATCTGTTTTACCATGTATATTTAAAGATTTTATTTATAGGCTGTATGGGACACTTAATCTTTATCTTTGTGAAAAGTTTAATTGCTCAAATGAGTTCAAACTCCTACCTAGTCTCTTTTGCATAAATACTCCGTGGAAAGGTGGAAATTTACATTTTCTCCCCATGAACTATGGGTTAAATAAAAGAGTACTCTGAGCTTTTTAGCAATGGGTGTTTGTCAGCCAGTTCAGTAGAAGACTACTCTGAATTTCAAATTGCAGAGAAAGCAATAAGAAATCATTTCACTATTTTCTTTCACCAACAAGTCATGTCTATAAACAGATAAAGAAACAATCTATGGAGAGCCATGATTAGATATTAGAAAAAAAAAAAAAAAAAAGAAAGAAAAAAAGGCACTGCTTAAATAGATTGGTTTACTTATAAAAATAGGGAAAAATTATTTTTGGGAAACAATTTTTGTTGATTAGCATTCTTCAGACCTTCCTTATGCCATGACACTTGACAATTGATTATTGATTTTTTATTGATTTAGTCAGGAAGTTCTCTTCATAATATCAATATAGTGTAAAATCAATCCCTAATATTTTACAGAGTTATTGTCCTTAACTGTTATTTATAAATGTTAAATTTGAAACTGTGGTAATGTCATTGATATCTGAGTATTTTTTTAAATTTTCTGAATATTTTAGACCAGTGGGTCTTTTTAGCCCAATGGACCCTTTTCCCCCATCTTTCAAGATTGTTTGACTCAAAAATTTCATTGCAAAATATGCATATATTATTAAAAATCTTAATTCTTTTCGTTGCCCGTGCTTGATTCAAAAATCGTATAACTCGTACAGCAATTGCTATCACTTGACATAAAATACTTTTGCCCTTCCTTGCCTTTAAAGGAGTGCCCTTTGCCGTGTTGATGTTGCTACATGCCTTACTTCTTGCCTATCTCACACTGCAAATTTTTTCTAAGATCTATACTAAACATTAAATCTGTTATGAAAAAAGAACTAAACAAAATGAACACAAAACGATCAGCTTTAAAAAAGGACACGTAACTGGAAAAACTGAATGAAAAAAGAATTTTAACAACAAATACTTTTTCACACCCAAACCCAGTTCTGCGGAATCAGAATCAACATTGAGTTTAAGCAAGCGAATGAGCCAATTGAAGTAAAGTGCCATGCAGATTTAAATTTTTCCCACTTGTGACGAATGCAGCTATCGATTTCTTTTGCATGCTAGCATTCGAGTTAACATTCATGTCAGTCAGCTGTTGGTTCTCACGCTGGCCAATAGAATCTTCCTGCCTATTCATGGCAGCCAGCTATTGGCTCTCACTCTGGCCAATAGAAAATGGCCGCAAACTACATGAAAACTGCTGCAGAAGCATGAAAAAATCGATTATTTCCACTATCGATGGGAGTTGGGAAATGCAAAGTTGGTCTTGGCTTTCCCGCTAACTTGGAGCATGTGCATGAAAATTTTGGTGCAAATTTGTCGAAAATTGCGGCCGTGCATTCGTTACACACACACACACACACATACACATCCTGCCTTTTATAGATAGAGATACATGGATTATTTTTATAGAGGAGCTTTACAAATTTAATAGCAATAGAAAATGTCGATGGATGTTTAAACTTGAATACATGTACAGTAATTTGCCTTAATTCATGACTAATTGTTAAATAAATAAACTGAAGTATACTTCAATAAAAAAAATAGTTCAGTAGAATGTCAGTGTACTGGAATTGAATAAACAAAATTCTGTAAATAAAAGACAAGAAAATGTAAAAGATTTTACCTACCCCCTAAAACTGTGAGATCCTCCCCTCCCAGTTGAGAACCCCTGTTTTAAACTTTTTAAAAAAAATTTTTTTTCTGTATGGGGCTTTTTTTAAACACATGCAAAAATATCTGAAGTTAATAAATATTTATTTTAAATGAAGAATAAACAGATACATACTATTACAAATATATATATATATATATATATATATATATATATATATATATATATATATAATATTAGTGGTAAATATACACATACATATGCAAAATATATAAATATATATACATACATACATACATACACATACATATATATATATTTGTATAAAAAAAAAATTCCAAGAGGATAGAATCCAGGTAGAACTCAATGTCCAGGAAAGTAAGGATTTAATAAAAAGGCTTAAACACTAATATTCCATGGTTATAATTTATTCCATTGGAATCGTAAATACGATCCAATTCATCAGACCTTTGGATCAAATTTATCATTCCAATGCAATAAATTATGACCATGGAATATTAGTGTTTAAGCCTTTTTATTATATATATATATATATATATATATATATATATATATATATATATATATATATTCATTCTTTATTTAAAAAGAAATCTTTTTGAAAATACTGACCGTAAAATCTGTTTTTTGTATACACAAAACAGCTAAGGACAATAACTAATAATTCAGTACTATATAGATATTATTAATAGGACCACACATCTAAATTGATATAAAAATCAGTATTTTTATCGTTACAAATGTTGCAGCCTCAGGAAGTTCTAATGAATGCTAATATACAAAAATTATTTTCAACCCCCCCCACCCAACCTTTTTATGAGGGGACCAATGTATTTAAGTAGTGTTGAAAAAATTACTGACTAAACAAAAAAACAATTTTTTCATAATTCCAATATTTACATACTGTTAATTTATTTAAAATGTTCCAATATGGAACACTAATTAAAAAAATTGATCTTGTCAGTGGTTAATGAAAAGGTTTGTAAAGATACATCAATATATTAAGACAAACACATACTACATTTTGATCTTAGGTTGATACAAGCAGAAACAATGAGACTTTAAATGTTGAGTGATAAACTGGGATATATTTATTATTTGGGTGCCTCAAAACGAAACTGCCCTCTTTTAACCATCTTAAAAAAAACTTTTTTTGTCTTTCATAAGCGTGGCTGATGCTAACCTACCCCTCCACCACCCCACCAAAAAAATAGAGAAAGAAAACAAATAGATAATATTGAAACAAAAAATTCCTTGCTTACACATTTAACATCATGAGTATTCAATGGATAAATATGCACTTTGAAACAAATGTGATGACAATGTTCTGAACATTTCCTCTTGGTACTAATAACTGTCCAAATACACTAAAATTTAGTATTGTTGTTATTGTTATCTTTTTGCATAACTTACTGGATGTTAAAAACTGGTTTTGCACTTATTGAATATCAAGCTACATCTAGCCAAACTTAGGTATCCAGTACTTTTCTGGTTGTTTGTGCTGTGCCAAACAAACAGGCCTTCTTCTGAAACACAAGTTGGTTGGTTGGTTGGTTGGTTTTGTTTAGTGGCATATCAACATCTCTGTGTGGTATTTAATGCTAAAATCTAAATATTTTCAACTCAATTTTATGGCTTCAACTAAATATATTTTGAATGTAATTGTATGTCATCAACTACAGATAAAATGTATTATTGGTCATTCTACTATAAAATTTATTATTGGCCATTCTAATATAATATATATTGTTAATCATTCTACTATAAATATTTAGTGTTGGCCATTCTACTATAAATAGGTAGTGTTGGTCATTCTACTATAAATATATAGTGTTGGGCATTCTACTATAAATATATAGTGTTGGTCATTCTACTATAAATAGGTAGTGTTGGTCATTCTACTATAAATATATAGTGTTGGGCATTCTACTATAAATATATAGTGTTGGTCATTCTACTATAAATAGGTATTCTTATTACTATAAATATGTATTGTTGATAATTTTTTTTATATAAAAATGTATTGCTGGTATTTTTATATTTTCATAGTATTTTGTTTGGGGTTCACCATAGCTGGAACCCTAACAGGTGCTACAGGGTCAGGGTGGACCTGATAAAAACAGCAATTAAGAGGTGGTTCCATTATTCTCAAAACCTCCAATCTCCCAATTAGGGGCATTGCTGCCGGATGTAATTTATTGTCATATCCAGGACTGTGCAACACATAAAAACTCATTGGTAAATCTAATGATTTCAACCAATTGGCAATATTTTTTGACATTCTTCCTAATGATCCTATTCCACTAGGCACAAATTCTACTTTTTATCAAATTTATATTCTCTTGATTTTGTATTTTAATTTTTTTGTAGTTCTCAATTTTATGTTCTTTTTTCTCAACTACTCTAGTATCAGACGTCAATATAGTAAGAAACTTGGTCTATTATTATAATTGAGAGAGACAGCAGCATACCAGCAAAGTAACATTGAGGTACAAATACGTGCAATACACCCAGACTAATAACGGTATACCAAGCACATGTACCACAGCCAAATGTGTGCAATATGCTGACAGGTTTTGATAAAAGTATATTACCTTACAGGTGGGCTAACCCAGTTTGCTCAAATAGTCTACAATTGAGACTGTATCTCAATGTGTCATGCATATATATCTAAGAAACTTTGAGAGGTTTTCTGGGTTTTTTAAATCTGACAGCGAATTAGAAAGTTGTTAAGAGATGGCAATAAAAACAGCAAAAGAAATGATTGTTCTGGAGCAGCTGATTAGATATCTCACAAGAAATGTTGTTATCAATATTGTTAGAGGCAAGAAATTTTCTATAACACCTTTTTTCTGCCTCTAGGTACGTATAAAAAAAAGTTTACAACTGACACTTTGAGAAAACAAAGATGAATAGTTCATGTAATAAAATTAAAGTTAACAGAATATATTAGTCAAAAATACTAAAAGTTGAGAATGCTTCATCTAAAAATGAAGCTGAAGGTAAATATTAGTTGATATTATTAAAACTTGTTGACAATGCTTCATCTAATAAAAAATGAAGGTCAAAGTAAATACTAGTCAAAAATTAATAATGACCAATATAAAAGGTTTCCAATGCTTTCATTTAATAAAAAATAAAATAAAAATAATGTGATTGCCATTGTATTAATGGCAATCACATTATTTTTATTTTATTGCTAGTGTGATAAATAAAAACAAAATGCTGAGAGAAGTCATAGAATGAAGTGATAGGTTCCTAGTTTAAATTTGTTTGCTTACAAATCTGTGAAGTTCGTGTAGCTTCATGGTTGCTACAACGGGGCATTACTCAGGGGGGTTTTTGAGGTAAAAAGGAGATGAGTTCAAATTTAACCAAAAGTTTAACCTTTATTTCTTGTATTCATTTTCTACTTACTGCCTAACAATTGACAATCTGAGAACAGTTTTTAACAAAATTTCTTTTTTGTACCATTTTTATATACAGTGTAACCCAGATATAAGAGAGTTGTCGGGACCGGAAAAGAAGTATCTTATATTCGGGTTTCTCTTATATCCGGGTTTGGTCTATTTTCTTTAGGTAAGTATGGCTCTAATTTGGGACCAGAGAAAATATCTCTTATATCCGGGTTACACTGTGTGTATATATATATATATATATATATATATATATATATATATATATATACTTTTAATGATTTAAAAAGCAGAATTCTTTCTTATGAGAAAAGAATCAATAAATTCAAAGATTACTCATTCTGAAGATATAACCAACTTAATAGCAAATTTATTTCAATATGGCCGTCATTATTTGACAGTGATGGTCCTGTTAGCTTTCTTTGGATATTTTTACTTTTAATGGTTTAGAAAGCAAAATTATTATAAACGCATGAAATAATAACATAAAAATAATTATTAATTTTGTTAATGAATTTCTTTTCTTCAAATGATTAAATCATGTTTCTAGTATTTTTTTTAATGCCATGCACTTTCAGGACTATGATAATCACAGCTCTCCACAGATTCTTTTCTTTGTGTGTGTATTGCCATGACTTCTTGGGAAAGATAGTGGAGTGGTTTCTCATTGTCTTTTCCATAGTTTTGAATTCAGAGTAGTCCTGCATCGAGGCTGGCTGGCATTCAAGGCTAGAAAACCCAATCTACATTGTAATTTAACTTATTTTCTTAATATTAAATGACATGCCGCTTTAAGATGAAGGTGATCATGGCTCTCCACAGATTCTGTTTCTGTATTATCTATGAATTACCATGACTTCTTGGGAAAGAATAGTAGAGTAGTTTACTGTTGTCTTTGTCATGGTTTTGAATTCCGAGTAGGTAATCATTACTTTACAGAGATTCTGCTTCTTTATTATGTAAACTGCCATGACTTCTTGGGAAAGATAGTGGAGTGGTTTCCCATTGTCTTTATTATGGTTTAGAATTCAGAGTGGTCCTTCTAGTCTTGCTGCTAACCAAGACTAGGGATTCCAGTCTACCATGTTAATATAGAGAAGATAGAGCCATATCTTTCAAAAGAGCCTTATTGTGAAAGTAAATGGACAATTTGAATGTCTTGATATAGTTTAAAAGTATCTAGTCATTCTTGTGGATAATGACTTATTTTCCACCCTACAACTCCTTGCCCACAGACAAAAAGTTGTCAGCCTGTTGATACTCTATTGCCATTTCCATGGCATGTGTTCTGATAAATTACAAACCCCTGACCTTTACAACTGGGACCCGTCATGCCACGTACACAAGGATGAATCATTCCCATTCCCTTTATATTCTAATAGTAAGGAGTAAACTCCATTTGAACAATTTTTTCCCCAAGAATCACTGCTTTGTGGAAAAGATTCCTGGCAGGATGTTTTCCCAATCACTATAATCTTGACCTCTTCAAGTCTAGAGTTGTTATCTTTTCTGCATAGTCCCAAGAATTTTATTTCTTGTCCTTTCTTATGCACATACAACACCACACAGTAACTCTCTACCTTAAGTGGCTCTTGTACTAGGTGAACATTAGTATAAAAAATAGCTTTCTGAACCCACTTTCTTTCTGCTTTAACTACTAGTAAGATGCTGGTGTTCTGTATAGGTATATTTGCTGAATAATGCCAACATGGACACCAGTGCATATTCCTAAAATAATCAAAGAAAAATTAAATTGCTGTCAATAAAAGAGATAAAAACACTACTGTAATACAACACTGCTTTCAGTAGGTGTAATTCATACTTCTGATGAGGTATATATATATATATATATATATATATATATATCTTTACAAAACATACATTGCCTGCTATTGAAGTACGAGAACATTTCAAAAGTTTTGAGACATTTTTCAGGAGAGACATTTATTGATTTCAAAGAAGTACGAAGCTCTATTCTCCCTCAAAGAAGGATCCTCTGATTTCAATGCACATTTGAAGGCTCCATGGAAATCATCCAAAATGAAGGTGTCCAGGACCCTTGTCATAACCTCCTTCATCTTCTTGATGATTTCAAAACAACTGGCCCCTAAATTACTCCTTCAGCTTGGAGAACAACCAAAAGTCATAGGGAGCAAAGTCTGTACTGTAGGGAGGGTGCAAGACAGTTTTGATGCCCATCAACCATCTCCCTGTTGTCACCAATTTGTCTTTCCTTCTGTTCATCACTGAACACCCTGGGAACAAATTTTGCACACATTTTGCGTATGTTCAGATCTTCATGAATAATTCTGTGTACGGTTGCCACACCAACTCTAAATGGTAGGCTTATTGTTTTTATGGACACATGGTGGTCTTCGTCCAGAAAATGGTGATTTTTCTAAATCATCTCTAATGTTCCTCTCTCTCCCATATCTCTCATTGTCTCTCACCTCCTTTCTATTGACCTTGTGCCAGTGAAAAGCAGATGTTCGGTTCATACAAGTTAATCCATAATCAGTCTGGAGCTTTTCATAGGTTTATGTAACGTTTTTGCCCAGTTTAAGACAAAATTTTATTGCATAGCAATCTTCCAAATTGTCTTCACACTCTGATGCATTCTGCAAACTAGCCACCTGTAATAATCAGTGTTTAGTGGAGTGTGTTCAAAGATCTGTTACAATCATTGTCTTCTATCTAGAATAACAAATGTTGGCAAGTCAGCTTATTAGATATATCTTATCAACTTCTGTAGGTCATCTTAGTGTTGAATCCTTTATTTAGTATACCTTTGTGTGTGGGGATAGAAGAGTATCTTAGTTTATACTGTTGAGTAACCAATCAAAAACAAAATGGTAACAGCCATAAGAAATTGCTATCAGCATCTTTGTAGTCACTTATTTCTAGTAAATAGCAATTTTCTATTTTTCTGAAAACAGGCCAGTACAGCCAAGCAACAATGCTATGACTATGCAGCACTGAAAGTTAACTGTCTAGCTGTAGCACTAAAATAGAAGTTTTTTTTTTTGTATTTTTCTTTTGTTAGACACTTCAAGAGTTTTTGTTAAAACTTTATGTAGATGATTCTCAGCTGGGTGCAAAAAGAAAATGAAATGGCTCTAAAATAAGCAGGTATGAAGCTTTAAAAAAAATATGAAGAAACTAGAATAAAAAAAACATGACAAACTTAGGCCTACATGCCCACAAAAAAAAAAAACAGAGTGGCAAAATGACAGTTTTTCTATTGGCACCAAAATTAATTTAACTATCTTCATTCTTTGGCAATGTTTAAAAAGTGATGATTTGAATTGTAATAAAACCAAAAACATGATGAAAGTGAATTTATACATTTTTTTGTTCTTGAAAATGACAACATAATATGTTAAACACTATTTATTACATTGTTTATTTACAAGAATAATTTTATATTTACAACATTCTAAAAACTAATACAATTAAAACTAACACAATACAATATTTATCATTTACCAATTTATAAAGAAATAAATATGAAAATATTTTATAAATTTATAAATATTTACTAAATTATTAAAACATATGAACCAACTCTAAGGAAATCCTTATTATTTACCATTTTATAAAGTTCAAATCAATTGGTAACTAGCCAATGTTTTACTAACCATTCCAATAAATAAATAAACAGTATACAAATAATAATAAATAAATACTAATAAAGTATATCACTTTCATATGTTTAGGCTTTATTTAAATTCAAATCATCCCTTTTCAATGACAAACATTACTGAGGAGTGAAGGTAGTTAAAATAATAGTGGTGTCAAGGGAAAAAACATCCTTTTGACACTAGTTTTTTTTTTCTTGCAGGCACGAGGGTCCAAGTTTGCCAAAAATGCATTAAAAACCATGAGAGCAAGAAAGCACCAAGAAAATATGAAACAGCCCCAAAAATTGACCAACAACCGTGGAAAGATGAGGGGGAGTGAAAAAGGAAAAGGGAGTGAGTAAGATGCAATAAAAAAGCACAATGGTTGATCATTGTAGATAAAAGATATAAAATAAAAACCAAGATGATCATTAAAAAAGTGGTGAGGAGGTTTCAAAAAGAAAAGCAAAATGGTAATATTTAAAAGATAAGCTTAAAAATTAGTTAAAAATATAAATTGGGGGTTAAAATAATACAAGAAAAGAACGTGTTTCCTGAAACTGACTGCATTTTTAATTGGAATGAAAAGTTATCATCAAGTACAAAAATATTTTTTGAATGTTTTGTCAATAAACAGAAATCAAACTTTATTGTAATAAGAGGCAACTATTAAAAAAATGAAAGTTAAAGGTATAAAATTTGCTTTCAACAAATAAAAAAAAATCCTTTTGGTTTTATTATGATACTTAAACATCACAAATATCCACCAAGATGATAGTACCATCTTAACCACTGACAAGTGGTATGATAAAAATGGTAATACTATCTTAATACTTGACAGCAAGTGGTATTATCAATATGGTATTATCAAGTGGTAGAATCAAAATGACATTATCATTTAAACTCCTGATAATACAATCAGGATGGTATTATCATCTAAACACATGAAAAGTAGTGGGATCAAGATGGTATTACCATCTAAACCCATGACAACAAGTGGTATGATCAAAATGTTAATACCATCTTGACCCTTGACAGCAAGTGGTATGATCAAAATGGTATTACCATTTAAATTTCTTACAAGTGGTAGGATCAAGATGGTATTTTCATTTAAACCCCTTATAAAAATTGGCAGGATCAAGATGGCATTACTATTTAAACCCCTGATAACAAGCGATATAATCAGGATGGTAATACTATCTAAACCCCTGTCAACAAGTGGTATGTTCAAGATAATACCATCTTAACCCTTGGCAGCATGTGTCAGGATCAAGATGGTATTACCATTTAAACCTCTGACAACACATAGTAGGATCAAGATGGTATTACCATCTTAACCTCTAACAAGTAGTATGATCAAGGTGGTATGACTAAGCTGGTATTCCATCAAAACCTCTGACAGTAAATGATATGATCAAGATGAGAAAAGAACAAGGGTCTTAAAAACAGCAATATTTTTATTTTTGTTTTATATTATTTTTTACAAGCATTCAAAAACTGCAGTTGGAAAGGAAAGACCCCGAAAAGCTTGGTATCCCAACCAAGAGAGTTTGGAAAACCTTAAAACACTTACAAGATGCATAGGATCCTGGAACATTGAAAAGCAATTGAAAAGTACCATCCATTTCAAAATAATTTTGTATCCAAACAAGGACAAGACAGAATACAAATACAAATAAAGGTGAAGGAGAAACACTGTTTCTTGGGATATATATATATATATATATATATATATATATATATATATATATATATATATATATATATAATATTATTTATTTTAGGATATTAAAACAAAAACAGGTTAAAAATCACTACACAATTACAATTATGTTTCAACACTAGAAGTAAAAGTGAAAGAAGTAGGGAGGTAATTTCACATAATGCTAACTAGTTATATGCTCGGTCAGCTACCTACGTAAAATTTTGTATTTGATAAATGAAAGCCACTTTAAGAAACGGGTAAATAACTTAACCATTTGAAAAAAAAAGATCATAAATACAAAACAACTTTGGCAAATTAATATGCAACTGTTAAGTAAAAAGCATCAATTTAAGATGTTAATAATGCTAACTATTGAATGCAAGATGTTAATAATACTAACTAAACATCAATATAGAGCTATATTAAATCAAAATGAATCTTACAAATGGAATAGTAAGTCATATAAGGTGAGCCACAGTTCATCTACTGAATATTACTATAAAAAAAGTATTATCAAATTCAAAGTTGAAACATATTGTAAGGTAAAAGGTAAATTATGCCTATAATTTAGAGTCAATTCACTTCTTTGATTTAATATGGAGTTTTTATCAGAAAATCTGATAATTTCTAATTTTTCATATAAGCATAAAAACAGGGTTCATTTAAAGATTTACATGTTCTAGCTTTTTTTAAAAATTTTTCCATTTTCCATTGGGAGTTTTATTATCTTCTTTTAAATTCCAAAAGTATTTAGAAAGAGATGTAATATTTTTAAAAGTACTATTGGTGAAGGATAAGATATGTTGGTACCACCTAGTCTTAAAAGAATTTTTAGTACTTCCAATATGAAATAGTAGGATTCTCTATTGTAGAAATAGTACTTAGATAAACAAGAGTTGGTTAAACATCTGTTTTGTCTACTTTGTATTGAGCCCTCTTTAAATTAAATCTCAGATCAAACTCAAATCTCAGATGATGTGAATAGTCATAGATTTAGATATAGATAGGTTATTTTACATCAACCCCACAGGCCATTTTGTGCTGAATTGGGTAGTTTTAAGATTTGTTTTTATTTTATGTCTATTTTTCAGACAAATTCTTTTTTATAAGACATTGAATAGTCACAGAACTGACATCTGTACCATTTTGAAGCAGAGCAGCACATATCTTCTTATAAGAATTTATTGGGGATTGCATAGCAATCAAATGGTCAGCTCTAGCACTGAATTTCCTTGGATGTCCACTTCTCCCCTTGTTGATCAATGTCCCTGAATTTTGGAAATTCATGATGTGCGCAGCTCTTTTGCTGCAAACTACTTTTACACTAATTTCATGTTCAGAATAACCTTCACGTAGAATGACAATTTGAGACTTTCATGTGAAAGAGAGAATTTTTAGCCCCTATTCTAAGCCTAATTCATTGCATAAATACTATCACAATGACTGCTAATCTTTTGACCATAAATCATGTGTGAATAATGATTGGTGCAATAACAAAAAGTCATAGAATTGTAGTGTATTAGTAAAAATTATTGTACCTATTTGCATATGTTAAGTCGAAGCGATATAAAGTGTAAACTAAGAGACAGGCAAGAAATTGACTACAGATCACAAGTCAATACAACAATGTGGCATCGCTGATAAGATGTTAAAGTTACTTGGATTAACCAGAATTTATCAAGACTTGGATCCAGTGTTTTGCAGCCCAGGCTAGGGCTAAAAAATTAAAAGACAACCAGGCAAGAGAGTGAGAAGTTGAAATGAGACCAAGATCTCCATAAAAAAAAGAACAGGACATAAACCTCAAGGGGGAAAGGAGGAAAGAGGTTGTAGAAAACATTCGAGAACAACCAAAGGAATTAAACTTCTTTGGTTCAGATAGGTTTAGTAGATTGGCAAATAAGATTGTATTGTACCTATTTGAATATGTTAAGTACAAGAGATGCAAAGATGTAGTAAACTAAAAGACAGGCAAGAAGTTGACTACTAATCACAACTCAATACAACAATATGGCATCACCGATAAGATGTTTAAGTTACTTGGATGAACCAGAATTTATCAAGACTTGGATCCGATGTTTTGCAGCCCAGGCTAGGGCTAGAAAAATTAAAAGACAACCAAGAGGGGAGAAGATAAAATGAGACCAAGATTTCCATTAAAAAGAACAGGACATAAACCTCGAGCAGGGAAGGAGGAAAGAGGTTGTAGAAGAAGTTCAAGAACAACCAAAGGCAGTAAACCTCTTTGGTTCAGGTAAGTTTAGTTAATTGGTAAATATGATTGTACCTATTTGAATATGTTAAGTAGAAGAGATAGAAAGTGTATAGTAAACTAAGAGACTAAGTTGACTATGGATCACATGTCACAGAATAAAACAATACAACAAGCATCATGCAATCTCATATGGCAGAAGATAATACAAAAAAAACATGAAAATAATCTTGTTATAATCTTGAACCTTTGTTAATGACTGTAATTTCTACCAATTTAGCTTGACAAAATGTTTGTTTCTAGTTTCAAGTAGATATATATGATGTGTGCTGAAAAGTTCTCAACCTGAAACCCTTACTGATCCTCATCAAAACCAAGAAAAAAAAAAAAAAAATCTGATTTTGGGATGTGGATTTGGGCTAAAAACTTTCCAGCACCCCTATATAAATCAGTAAAACATAAAATTATGAAAGCTTATGTAATAACTTTAGGTTACAGGTATAAGCTGGAGACAATATAAACAAAATAGGCTCTTTATTAAATATACTCAAAGAAAGAAAATATCTTTTAAATGTTGGTTTATGTAACCAAGGGCGATAACTCTACAAAACATTTTGCTATACAAATGACTGCCTTAATCACTGAACAACTACAATGGATTCCTGCATATCACACATTGCCAATGACAAGTGTAAACTAACATAGGGATCTAGGAGCCTGTATGATGTAGGGATCTAGGAGTCTGTGTGTACATAGGCTGTCATTTCTGTGCTTCGCTATAAACAGCTCACAAGATTTATTAAGAATTGTTTATTATTAAAAAGTATTTTTTCTCAAGTGTACACATCTCATCAATAGTAGCAAATGCATTAAATATTAAACTAATTTCTAATACATTTAATCAGCCTGTTTACAAAATGTGTCTAATAAACGAATGAATACTTAAATAATATGTGCATATATGATTGTTATTTATATTGTCTCTTTGAAACACAAGTTGTTAATGTGATATGGCTCACTTTACACAGGACCAACAATAATGCAGTCTCTATGAAAAAAAAAAAAATGCCCATTCTTGGTATAGGAGATAAACAAATATTACAAAAATGTGGTCTTAAGACACAAGATGAAGTATTATTCCATAAATTACTTGGTTTAGCATTCTCTCTTTGTTGTGAAATACTGTGATCTTTAAAAGGCTAGGATCAAAACAATAAAGATGAAGATACTCGTCTAAATAATTTATGTCCTTAATATTACAAAATTAAAATGCTGTCCAACCCAATTATTTCTATAAAAGTAAATACCGTAACCTAAGTTTAGCTCAATTCAAGCAGGAACAATGCATTTAAATCGGTACATTATCCATGTTTGTTCTTGTAAATGTCTCAAAAGTGATCTACCAAGTTCTTTATTATAGAAATAAGAATGTTTGTATTTCTTGAAATGATAGAAACCAAAAATGTCTTTCATTCAACACAAATATCAACCAGGAGTGGAAATTTAAGAAGATGTAAGGGAAACCCAAAATGACAAATGGGTAATGTTTAATGTTTATGTCCCCACTCCCCCCCAAAAAACAGTGTGTCAAAAGGACAGTTATACCTTTTATTCTATAAACTTTTGACTCCTTCGTTTAATGTTTTAAAAAGCAATGATTAGAATTTTAATAAAACCCAAACATATAAAAGTGGATTTATACATTTTCTTTATTCTTGAGAAATGACAACAAAGATGTTAAACACTATTTATTTATTAGGCTGCTTATTTAACATAATAATTTTATATTTTACAAGATTATAAAAATATGTGAACCAACTCTAATGAAATATTTGTTATTTACCATTTTATGAAGGAATGAATGGGAAAATAAATTTTTTATTCATAAATTTATGTCTGAACAATAAAATTTAAATAAACACATAATGATGAGTAACTGTAATTATAAATTTTGAAAAAATGTATTTTCCCAGCATTTCTTTCATTTGTTCTCAACACGAATTCACTAAAATAGGTTCAGAGCATCTCTTCCATTTACATATTTTGATAATTTTGTCATTTTTTATATTTTTTTTAATAAAAAGATTTCAAAAGTATTACTTTATAAAATGGTAAATGGCAAATCTTTATAAAATAGTAAATAATATTGCATTGTACTTTAAGATATTTTTATAATCTTTTAAATAAACATTGACAAGGAAGTCAAAAGTGTATACAGTAATAGTGGTGTCAAGGGAATAACTGTCCTTTTCAGAGACTTTTTTTTCGTGGGCATGAAGTTTAAATATTACCAACAAATGATATTTAAAAAGTTCTTTTACAATGACCTAAAAATGGAAAATTAATATATGGCATTGTAGATGCTGCTTCAAAAGAATATGACGTACATTGTGTTTCTTCAATTTTACAGTTTTAGAAGAAAAAAACATTTTGAAAATGTAAATTATCGAAATGTTTCTCACAATGAATGCCTCGAGCAGTGAATTCATAAATTATTTAATTTTCACACAGCATATCTTAATTTGTTTTCATTTGCAAATATACCAAAAATTTATTGAAAAATTTACTAAAGTGACAACAATTATGGGACAGAGGCTGTACATGATATTATAATACTAGCTCTGTCCTATAAGAGTTGTTACATTTTCATATCTCATCATGGCTTGGCTTCATAAAACAAAGATCAAGAGGGAGTATGAACACATCACTTGCAGGCATGTTTGTGAATGATAAGTCCAATTTGAACGTCTCTTTCACGTCTGTGCAGTGGAGTTTTTAGGTGTAGTGCAGTGTGCGTTGAACTGGCCCCACCCTTTACATCTGGGATTCGATCTGTCATAGCTTAGTAAGCTGGGATGATGACAGAGTGTCCTTCTCTTAACATTTTTATATCTATTTTATATACTACAAGTACACCTTGAGTTACATCATTTCAAGTTAAGTCATTCTTGATTATACGTCATTTGTCAAAAAATAAATGTATGGAAAAATATAAGTCATTTTATTCAATTTTATGTCTGTCTGCCACAAATATTGAAGTTATAATAATAGAAAAGTGCTAAAAGCACAAAGATCATGTTACTGTACAATAAATAAAAATAAAAGTATGTAAAATCAGATTAAAATAGGTACATTTACAGTAAATGTTAATATAAGCGCTGTCTTTGAGGACCTAAACAAAAAATACCCAGATGAGAAAGATTTAGAGTTTAAAGCGAGTCATGGCAGGTTTATGAGATTTAAAGAATGAAGAAGTTATCACTACATTAAGAAGCAAGGTGAAAGTGCATCAGCTGATAAACAAGCAGCAGCTGATTTTCCTAAAACATTGGCTAAGGTCATCGAAGAATATGGGTTTCTTTCTGAACAGATTTTTAACATTGATGAAACTGGATTATATTGGAAAAAATTGCCAGAGCATTCTTTCATTGCTAATGCCAAGCATCAGGCTATATCGTTGATAAATTCCTTTATTCAGAACACTGTATGTACATATCATAAATACTGTAATAAGCAATGGGAAGTGCTTATTTAATGTTTATAGTGTGGTTATTTCAACCTAAGTCATGACCTCTGGAACAATTAACAATGTAAGGTGAGGCATTTTAAAATGCATTGACTGTTATGGGACAGAGAGAGTAATTGATATAATACTAGGTCTGTCCCATAAGAATTGTTACATTTTGATATATATTTCAGAGACTAAATGCATCAACTATTATGAGACAGATATAGTACATGATATTATACTCTGTCCCAAAAACATTGTTACCTTTTCATATAAATTTAATTCATAAAATGTATTATGGGACTGATTTGGTATATGAAAATTATTATACTAGCTCTGTTACCTAATAGCCATTACATATTTATATATAGTTCCTATACCATATGTAACAATTATTATAGGACAGATTTAGTATGAAAATTATTATACTAGCTCTGTCCCCTGATAGCTGTTACATTTTCATATATATTTTTGACACTATAAGTAACAATTATTATTGGACAGAGAGAGTATATGGAAATTATTATACTAGCCCAGTCCCCTAATAGCCATTACATTTTCATACATATTTTATACATTAAATGTATCAACTATTATGGGACAGAGGTAGTACATGATTTTATTATAATAACTCTGTTCCATAAGAGTTGTTATTAGGTTGGTGCAAAAATAATGACGTAATAATGTCGTTTTTTGACGTATAACGTCAAAAAACAACATTATTACGTCATTATCTTTGCACCAACCTAATACATTTTAATATATATTTCAAGTACTAAAAGTATCAGCTATTATGGGACAGAGGCAGTATGAAACAAATTTCACTGCTCCCCTCTGATACTTTTTCTAAAGAAACAAAATTACACAAAGTCAATTTTTGAAATCAGTGAAGTGAACATTTTTTAGGGAGAACAAGTAATTAAATAGGATATTAGAAAAAAAATTACTTACTCGTGTCTCATTTTTCTGGGCAGCATGTGGTACAATAACAGGAGCTTCCAGCTGTGAAGTCAGTACCTCCCCTCGATCACCAAGGGTGAAAACTGTAGATCTGTTCTTTAAAGATGGTTTGGTAGCAAAAAAACGTTTGGTGGTTAAGGAACCAAAAATACCATCACTTCTCAATAGCATACTGCGGAATATTGTGAAGAAAGCAACTTTATTTACAGTCAGACTAATATCCTCATCTTTATTGTAAAGATGAGGATATTAGTCCAACTGTAGATAATAACACCTAATCCCTGAAATTCAGAGAAAATCACATTAAATTTAGCTAGCTAAAGTGGGGAGTTGGATATATATATTAATACCATTGTTGGAACTACTTAAATAGATGGGTCCACTTGTGAAAAATTGGGAGAGGGGATAACCTTTATAGATTAACAGTCATTTGATCTTCCTCAAGCTATGACGTTTGTCAAAACAGATAAATATTGATTTCTTATCGATTTAGAAGTGGGGAGTTCCTGTTCATAATATTGATACAGTGTAAAATCGACTTTACTTTTTACAGAGTTATCTGAACCTAGCCATTATTTACAAATGTGCTTACATTGATATCTGCATAAAATTTTCATTTTCTAAACTTTTTAAAACTTTTTTTTTTAACATTTAAAAAAAATTTGTTGGGGGGGGATTTTTTTCAGAAACACATGCACAAACATTGGTTAAGAATAATTATCTTAAATGAAGAATAAGCAGTCATATAGCTTTATTGATTAATGAATATTTTTGTTCTTTAATGAAAAATAAAAAAGTCTGTTTTTACATGAGAAGTCCATATAACTCTGTAAAAAGTCAGACATCGATTTTACACTGTATAAATATTAAGAACAGGACTCTTCTAAACATGAAAAAATTAATATTTTTCAATTTCGACAAATCTCGAGACTTGAGAAAGGTCAAATGTATGATAATCTACAAACATTATTTATAAGTAGTGCCCCATTGTATTTACCAACTTATCTATGTAAGGTGCATTTTACACTCCAAAAGAATCAAATATTAAAACTTCATCCACTTTAAAAGATCAAAAAGTTAAAGGAGTTATAAAACTCAAGACAACAGGCCAGTCTATATCTTTCTCTATTTTCCTCACTTTGTTTTTCTCTATCTTTTTTTTTTACTTACCCTCATCCTTTCTTTTATACCCTCCCTTGATTTTAGTTTCTTTGCTCTTCTCTCATTTTTTCCTAGTTCTGTTGTCTTATGGAAATGAACAGACAGACAGCTGGTAGCTATATATATAATTGTTTTTTTTTAAAATATGATTCCATTGCGACACAGAAGATCCTATGTTTCAAAACGGAAAACTCCAAATCCAGATTAATTTTAAGAATTAAATCTACAATACAGAGTTTTGTTCCATTATCAAGTGATCTTAAAATCGCTTGATAATGGAACAAAACTCTGTATAGTAGATTAAATTTTTAAAATTAATCTAGATTTGGAGTTTTCTGTTTTGAAATATAGGGTGTTCTGTGTCGTGATGGAATGATATTTTAAAAAAAAATAATAATAATAAGCTCTACAGATCATATCGAGCACTGTTTTTCAAAAATATAAATAAAAGTTAAGAACTCTGAATTATAAATGTCACTGTTCTTTCTTATTATTTTAAATATTAGGTTGGTGAAAAAATAATGTCGTTTTCTCACATAGTAACATATGTGAGAAAATGACATTATTTTTGCACTAATACACACACACATATATATATATATATATATATATATATATATATATATATATAGTGGGGGAAAACAAATATTCATACACATACAAATTTTTAATTTATTGTATTTCCAACAAATGAATAAACATACTTTTCATATAATTAACTGTACACAGATGCATAATTAATAAATATGCATAGAAAACAGAAAAAAATTTGATTTAATAGAAATAAATTCCATTTGGGCCAAAAGTCTGATTTGGACCAAAACTCAGATTTAAAAGGGTTAAAATTCCAATTCAGGCCAAAAACTGAGTTCCTCAAATCACGTTCAATTGGAATTTCATTTGAGTTGAGTTCTTTAAATCAAAAATTCTACAGAACTTCAAAACCTTCTGTCACAAAAACCTCTCACTTTAACTCTGATTCCTCGACATTTTGAAGAAATAAAATTGATTTCCTCAATTCAAAGATTTGGAGAGTTCTTTCAATAAAATTAAAAACAAAATATTTTAAATTCAAAAAGTTTTTGTGTTACATTGTGGTTTTGTGTTAAATTAAACTCAATATAAATTAAAAACTTTTAAAATCACTAATTTTTTTTTCAATTATTTTAAAATTTGAATTTTTAACTCTCCCCTCCTCAACAGAACATAAATCCCAATGCTGGATGTTCAAACACTAGAAGAAAGGCAGATTTTCAATCCTGGGATCATCCTGATTTCAAAAAAGTATATGTCTATGTAGAGCAAGTGTGGCCTAAGTTAAAGAGGTTTTAGACACACAGGCAGACAGACAGAATTTGCCATTTATTCATTTAGAATAGAGGAGCGTTGCATCCTTTGATCATGTTCTCGATTTAATCTGTTTTTTTGGTTGAATGATGCTGCTAATTATAATTGATAATTAATTTATAATTAAAATAATAAAACAATATTACAATATTAGGTTGGTGCAAAAATAATGTCGTTTTCTCACATATGTTACTATGTGAGAAAACGACATTATTTTTGCACCAACCTAATAATTAAATTAAATAAAAGCAATGATTAATTAATCAAGATTTTGTGCAATAAAGGATATCTTTCTTGGCTGTGTCTTCTACTCCCATCAAATCATCTTTGTCAGCAAGTTCTTCATACTGCAAGAAAAATTTTTTTTTTTACAATAATGTTCACCCTGTAGAAGGCCTAAGAGCCACTTCAGATACAGGGTTACACAGTAAGATTGTTTTTTTATTTACTGATTTCTTTTTTACGGCTTATCAACCCTTTGCAGGTTATTTAAAGCCAGAAAATATTTTTAGGTTGTAGGAATTGTTTTTTTTTTTGTTTCTGAGATAATAATGGCTTAATGATACAAGTCTTACTAACCCATAACTGGGTGAAGAATAGGTGGATTCATGCCTTTCCCAAGAGTATTTGTGTGAAAGTGAATATAATGAACCCAACGGGAATTGGAACTTGGCTCTCTAGTTAACAATTCTAAGCCATTATCCATTACACCACTTGCACATCCAAGCTTACAGTACTTGGTATTTCCAAGCAGTCACCTATATGGCTACTGACTAGGCTTGAGGTTGCTTAACTTTGGTCATTGTATAGGAAAATGGTGTTTCAATATGCTGTGGCTGTAAGCCTACAGAGTAAGAGGCACAGTTTATGAGGATATGTGGGGAAGTTAATGGTTAACTCTAGACTTAAGTTAAGATAGTAATGATCAGGGACGCACTCTCTTAGGAGTCAGTTCCACAAAGCAGCTACTTGAGTGAAACTTACATCTCACCAATGGAATATAAAGGGAAAAAGGATTGTTTGTTTGTGGTATGGCAGGTCTTAGCTATGAAGGTTAGAATTGGTGGAAGTAAGGAATATAGTTCATCTGAACACTTTCCAGGGAAATAGCGATAGAGCAGTGAGAGGTTTGCAATGTTTAATCTTTGGGAAAGGGGTTGTAGGGAGGAAAATAATTCATCACCCACAAGGATGCGAAGATGAATTTCTACTATCAAAACTGGTAAGTGAAGACTAGCAGTTCTTGCCAATATATGGAGCAGTACTTGATATTCGGCCTGATCTGGCTCTTGTAAAGGTAGAGGATATCAGGAGGAGCCATACACTTACTGGAGAGTTACAGTGAGCTGACCATTTTTCCAGCACCTTTAGCAATTTAGGATCGCATTCTACTTGAGGTCTGGGTTTGAGCTTAAATCGCAATAGGCGCTCATGGCTCAGTCTCCCTGGGAGATTACCCCTTCATCTCATTAGGTGAAAATGAAAAGAGTGGGTGTTGTAATTAAGGGTTTCTAGAGAATATTCTTTTTTTTTTAATAACACTATCCTCTAATGTAATCTGTTCTGATGGAGGACAGTAGGTGCGACGCTGAGATCTGAAGACAGATTGGGATGGATGGCCAAGGATGCATTCCAGAAGCTAGGCAGTGTACTGCAAAGCAGGAGGATTTCTATTGTGACAAGGAAAAGAGTACTGAGCTGCTACGTGACATCTGTCCTCCTATACGGCAGCGAATGTTGGACTGTATCCTCAAAGATGAAGAAGAGACTCGAGGCGGCAGAGATGTAGTTCTACAGAAGGATGCTGAGGATATCATGGACCGAGCATGTTAGCTATGATGAGGTCTTGGAGAGGATGCAAACAAAGAGGAAGCTTATGCTTAGCATAAGGATGAGGCAGATGAAATTTCTGGGACATGTAATGAGAAAGGAGCGCGTGGAGAATCTGATACTCATGGACGGATAGAGGGAAAAAGAGACAGGGGAAAGCAGTACATGACATACATGGCAGGCTTGGGCAGGTGGATGGCAGAGCGTGGTCTGGGGGAGTTGGCAGAAAGGCTGACACAAATGTTTTCAGCATTTATTTGGTCAAAATATTCAATTTATATAAATTCATAGCATCATTTAGATAAATGGCCTAATGCTTCATATTAGGCTGATGCAAATGTTTTCAGCATTTATTTGGACAAATTTTATTCATACAAACTAGTTCAACCTGTGAAAATTCCACACTATCTTAACCTTGGCTAGCAAATGACATATCCACTAGGCCACTTTTCAACTGCTCGAATAGTAAAATTATCTTGGAAATACAAATTATTTAATTATTTTTAATGCTGTAATTATTTGAATGAGTTACTTTTATTTATATACATTTTTTTCAAATGAAATTATTGCCCTGCTGATAGGGCCTAGAATATGTTGACTGCATCCCCCTCCCTGATCAAAAAAGTAGATACCTATTGAGTAAATACTTAAAGACTCAAATATAAATCTACTATCTATATTTCTCTTGTTGTCTGTCTGTGTGTCTGTCGTGGGCGTTTTTACCTCGCCCAGGCTGCATTTCTCACCCGATTTCGATGCGGTTTTCACCACAAGTTTGCAAATGGCTGCCATAAGGACATGACGAAGGCCAATTTTTGAGTTCAGACTTGGGTTCCAAAAAAAATCGATAATCGAAAAAATCTGCTTACAGAAGAAATGATCGCATTTCAACCAAATTTGACACTCTCTTAGAGTCTATCATTAGAAATGTTATCCAGAAGTTTCATGGCCACTGACCCCTAAACAGCGCTGAAAATCGATATAACCCAAAAACCAATACGCTCAGATTGCGCCTGAACTGCATGTCGGTTTTTAGCGAAAACCGACCGGATTTATGAGGAGGCCATTGGGAGTCACCATGTGAAGTTTCAACTCTGAGCGCCCCCCAAACAGAGTGCAAATTGACAATCGGTTAACCCTTAAAAATGTTTTTTCCGGTTGGGTATTTCCTAAATGCAGATTAATTTAAAGTGACGCTATGCGCGGGAAGAAACAGGTCAGTGGGTGCAGTGGAGTGGAAGAAAACATTTGACCTCAAATTCTGGAATGGGTGCAGGGCCATTGAAATTCGGCTTTTTTATTCCTGCTACCAGTTCTGACGTTGAGCCACAAATGACATATTCGACTTTGTCAACACTATTGCTTTAATCGTAGTAACATAAGCACGGCAAAGGCCACTCCTTTAAAGGCAAGGAAGGGCAAAAATATTTTAAGTCAAGTGATAGCAATTGCTCTATGAGTCGTACGATTTTTTAATCAAGCACAGGCAACGCCGGGCCATGCTGCTAGTTACTAATATTTATCTATGCCTGAAAGGCTTATGATCATATCACGTTGGAACACTGGTTCTTATATGATCACCGAAGTTAAGCAACGGTTAGTACCTAGATGGGTGGCCATTTAGGAATACCAAGTGCTGTAAGCTTGGATGGGTGTGCAGTATAACAGCTTGGAATTGGAAATTGGAGAGCAGAGTTTCAATTGATAAGCTGTAAAAACAAATCAATCTAACCTTGAACTAACTCTGCCTCCCATGCAAATAGAGTTGCCAACTCCCTAAACTAAAATGAAAATGTGGGTAGGGAGGGCAACCAGTGCACATTGTGCACAGGTTCACATATTCACAAAGCTGAATTAAATCAGCTTGATATTTTTGAGCTATTAGAGAGAGAGAGAAAAACTAAAAAAAAAAAAAAAAACAGGTGGGACCCACAGGCAGGATTTTACAATTTTCTTTTGTACCCAATTTTATTTTTAAATCCAGAATTATTTTTTTTAAAACTTGAACAGGAAGCTCAAGTGGGATTATGTGTATACATAGTCATAGACTGGTCATTGTACTTACCTGTAATTTCATCAGTCTGCTTGTGTAGCCCTTGAAGTATGAATAATAAATTTTACTCATTGTATCCACATACTCATCTCGGATTTCTTTTGCTACCTGTCGTTCATGGCTCATCAGGAACTCATTAAAAAATCTGAAATAAAAAAAAAATCAATAATATATATATTTGAATATTAGTGGATTATCTAATTGTGTTATTTATTGGTGCCAATAACATATTTTCATGTTGCTTCTTAGCATCAAGTGCTTTTGCTATTGTTTTCTAGCACCAAGATACTGACACTGTTGCTACCTGTTCACAAAAAAATTCTGCCATTCCTTCCTGGCACCAAGAGACTTGCACTGTTGCTTCTTGGTACAAACAGCTTTTCTCTGTTGGTCCCTGGCACCAAGAGGTTATGAGATTGCTTCCTGCTATCGTGCTGTTGCTTTCTGGCACCAAGACACTTGCACTAAGAGGTTTCAATATAGCTTCCTAGCACCAAGATGTTTCAATGTTGTTTCTTGGAATCAAGAGACTTGCACTGTTGCTCTTTGGCAACAAGAAGGTTTGATATTGCTTGCTGGCACCATAAGTTTTCACAGTACCTTCCTGGCATCAAAAGGTTTTGACATTGCTTTCTGGCACCAAGAGGTTTTGATATTGCTTCCTGGCACCAAGACACTTAGGTTGTTGCTTCCTGGCACCAAGAGATTCGCACTGTTGCTTCCTAGTACCGAGATGTTTCAATGCTGCTACCTGACACCAAAAGGTTTGCACTGTTGCTTCCTAGTACCAAGATGTTTCAATATTGCTTCTTGACACCAAGAGGTTCACACTGATGCTTCCTAGTACCGAGATGTTTCAATGCTGCTACCTGACACCAAAAGGTTTGCACTGTTGCTTCCTAGTATCAAGATGTTTCAATATTGCTTCTTGACACCAAGAGGTTCACACTGATGCTTCCTAGTACCGAGATGTTTCAATGCTGCTACCTGACACCAAAAGGTTTGCACTGTTTCTTCCTAGTATCAAGATGTTTCAATATCGCTTCTTGACACCAAGAGGTTCACACTGATGCTTCCTAGTACCGAGATGTTTCAATGCTGCTACCTGACACCAAAAGGTTTGCACTGTTGCTTCCTAGTACCAAGATGTTTCAATATTGCTTCTTGACACCAAGAGGTTCACACTGATGCTTCCTAGTACCGAGATGTTTCAATGCTGCTACCTGACACCAAAAGGTTTGCACTGTTGCTTCCTAGTACCAAGATGTTTCAATATTGCTTCTTGACACCAAGAGGTTCACACTGATGCTTCCTAGTACCGAGATGTTTCAATGCTGCTACCTGACACCAAAAGGTTTGCACTGTTGCTTCCTAGTATCAAGATGTTTCAATATCGCTTCTTGACACCAAGAGGTTCACACTGATGCTTTCTACTGCTGAGATGTTTCAATGCTGCTTCCTGGCACCAAAGCGGTGGACTGTTGCTTTCTAGTACCAAGATGTTTCAAAGTCGCTTCTTGACACCAAGAGGTTTGCACTGATCCTTCCTAGTACCAAGATGTTTCAATGTCACTTCCTAACACCAAGTGGTTCCCACTGTTGCTTCCTGGGATCAATTTATTTCATTAGTATTAATCATTATAATACCTAGTATAATATAAATAACTATAAGGACTAACTTTGCCCTAACTTAAGAAATAATGTAAAAGATCATTTTAAGTTTTGAAATGAAATATTATGAATTTATTTATATTTTGGCTTGTTGCCTTTGCCTGATTTTGATTCAACAAAATAACTCTTCTAACCCCAATAATTTTGTTGTTTTCAACATGTTTTAGCTGGTTAGTTCTCTGACCTTTATTAAGGGAATGTTCTGTTTAATTGCATGAAGTAGTCATTTAAATTAATGCAGATGCTGTTCCTTAAACTTTATTTTTTACTTCATCGTAGCAAGATGATGACAACATACCTGTGTCTGAGCTATGTCAGTCTATGGTAGAATCCCTTAGGCTGACACTGGAGGGAAAGGGCCAGATTTCTGTTAACAGAGGGCTTTGATGAAAACCTACTAACAACTATTCTGGGATCCAAAAGATTCTGGTGTCTGCAGATATTCTAGAGTTAAGCTGAAGTCTAGCCAAACACTGCAGCTTAACAGTTTGACCAATTAAAATCTGTGACTTGATTAGACTACAGTTCCAATCATAAAAACACTACCCACAAAACACTACAATGGGTCAGATCATGCTCACACTGAGGGGAATGTTGAGACAAGTATAACTAATCCAGTTTACACAGAGGGCAATAGTAAATTCTTACACTTGACAAAAAAATTTTTTTTCTTAATTTACAGATCTTGACAACTATTAGGGAGATGTGATTAAATATACTTTAATGTTTAAAAGAAATTTATTTAGGATTATTATTGTTTCGGTAATAAGCATTATAACATAACACAAATAGCTATATTGTGGAAAAAGGAATTTTTGACAATATATACATTTTTTACATATTTATGGTTATTTTTTAAAAATGATATTCTTGTACATGTAGTTATGGATAATACTATACATTAACGAGCAGCATGACCCGGCGTTGCCAGTGCTTGATTAAAAAATCGTACGACTCATACAGCAATCGCTATCACTTGACTTAAAATATTTTTGCTCTTCCTTGCCTTTAAAGGAGTGCCCTTTGCCATGCTGATGTTGCTACATGCCTTACTTCTTGCCTATCTCACACTCTAAATTTTTTCTAAGCTCTATACTAAACATTAAATCTGTTATGAAAAAAGAACTAAACAAAATGAACACAAAACGAGCAGCTTTAAAAAAGGACTTGTAACTGGAAAAACTGAATGAAAAAAGAATGTTAACAACAAATACTTTTTCACACCTAAACCCAGTTCTGCGGAATCAGAATCAACGTTGAGTTTAAGCAAGCGAATGAGCTAATTGGAGTAAAGTGCCATGCAGATTTAAATTTTTCCTAGTGATGAATGCAGCTATCGATTTTTTTTTGCATGCTAGCATGCTAGTTAACATTCATGTCAGTCAGGTGTTGGCTCTCACGCTGGCCAATAGAATCTTCCTGCTTATTTGTGGCAGCCAGCTGTAGGCTCTCATTCTGGCCAGTAGAAAATGGCCGCAAACTACATGAAAACTGCCGTAGAAGCATGAAAAAATCGGATTATTTCCACTATCGATGGGAGTTGGGAAATGCAAAGTCGATCTTTGCCTTCCCGCTAACTTGGAGCATGTGCATGTAAACTTTGGTGCAAATCCGTCGAAAATTGCGGCCGTGCATTCGTTACACACACACATATCCTGCCTTTTATAGATAGAGATTACTAATTTTTTTAATTAATAACTATTTGTGCTAGTTGTTGACATTAATAGCTATCTGCTGGTGTGTTAAAATTTTGGAATAATGCAATAATAAAAATTTAAATTTCATCTCTTAGATGTTTTGAGCTGTTAAAAAAATAAAGACCCCCTCCCCCCACATACATTTCCTACTTACCTGAATTTTAGCATTGTATTCTGTGGAACTTGGTAATTGGTCATTGGCTTTCTGAAGGAATAAATCTTTTGTAAAAGGAATTCACGGATTTTACTTAGTGCCTGGAATAAAAAAAACAAACAAATAAAACAACAGTTAGGAAAGCAGGAATCCAAATTTAATACTTAAAAAACCTAAACATGTAAATCTACTGAAGGGTTAGAGTTAATTTCATCAATTTAATAGTTAAATTTGAATACATTTAACAGTTACATAAATATTTAGATTTAATACATAAATTAATTTCAGTTAATTTAATTAGAGGGGCTTATTTTCCGTGAAGATGGAAAAACAGAATGGCCTACTTGAAATGGAAATTGCGATTTTGAAATGGAATTTTTTCTAACAATCAGATTTGACCACTGCTGTTTTAATTTGTTACTATGTCTGCCTTTCCTAACTCACTCATCCATAAAATCAGTAAATACGTCCCTCTTACCTGCTGTCTTCCTACAGTTTACAGTTTTACAAGAAAATGCAACAATTTCAGACTAGCAGATCATTTAAGATCAGCGATAAAGTTTTCTTTAAAAGCTTTAAGGCCAAAAAGGAAAATTGGCAGGAAGGAAAAATTATTCAGTGCCTTGGTAGTATGATGTACATTGTCAAAGGTGGACAATTTCATCATAAAAGACATATTAATCAATTGAGGTCTAGATATGGACAGAATAAGCAACCAATACAATTTAATTTACTTATGGACATACTTTATGATATTTTTGAAGTACCTATTCTTAAAACTGAAATTACAATACAACATCAGATTAAGTGAAAACATAAGCCAACTGAAACGTTGGAAGTGGGCCCTTGTCAGGAAAATTATCGATTAAGGAAAATGCATATCTAGGGGTTGTTGTGGAGATGGACACACCTCTCCAGAAGAGAACTTGGAATTGTCCAAATGCATATAAACTGATGCCAAGAATTGTCAGCAGAAAGAGAGAAAAAGTAGAGAGTTAGAGATCTAGCATATCTGCTTATTACTGATTTCAGTAAGACTACATTGACTCCAAGCAACATTTTATTTCTTGATTGTGTCATCTTCATTCAATGCAATGAACACATAACAGTCCTCAACAGATCGCTAGGTCAAGAAACAAGATTGAACCCCTCACTACAAACAACTGCTTTTATCCTAAGATGACCTCCTCCCCTTCCAATCCCTTTCTGTGTCACACTCTCTTTGTCTTTTGACATCCCTCTCTGTTTCACTCTCTATTACTCTTTCAGTATCTCTGATACACACTCTACATAGGTAACAAGTGTATTATTATATAGATTTTAATATTTAACCCATTCCATAAATATTGACTCTCAATGTTCAACCTGACGTAATCTGCCCTGTTTATGCTCTGCCATAATATATGACTACATCATTGCAAATAACGCAGAAAGTCATGCAAACACTGAGACTTTGAGAGCCAATATTTATGAAGCAGGTTTAAACCCATGAATATTTCCAGAGAGTTATAAGGGAAGTGGCATAGTCTCTCTTAAAAATACAGAAATTTACTCAACAGAACGCTAGGTCAAGAAACAAGATTGAACCCCTCACTACAAACAACTGCCTTTATCCTAAGATGACTCCCTCCACTTCCAATCCCTTTCTGTATCACACTCTCTTTGTCTTTTGACATCCCTCTCTGTTTCACTCTCTATTACTCTTTCAGTATCTCTGATACACACTATACATAGGTAACAAGTGTATGAATATATAGATTTTAATATTTAACCCATTCCATAAATATTGACTCTCAATGTTCAACCTGACATAATCTGCCCTGTTTATGCTCTGCCATAATATATGACTACATCATTGCAAATAACGCAGAAAGTCATGCAAACACTGAGACTTTGAGAGCCAATATTTATAGAGCAGGTTTAAACCCATGACTATTTCCAGAGAGTTATAAGGGAAGTGACATAGTCTCTCTTAAAAATACTGAAATTTCCTCAACAGAATGCTAGGTCAAGAAAAAAGATTGAACCCCTCACTACAAACAACTGCCTTTATTTAAGATACCCCCTACAATCCCTCTCTATGTCGCAATCTCTTTTTGTTTCTCTATTTCTGTTTTAATTTTTAATGGATATGACATTGAAATTTTAGTAGAGAATATGGAACAATTTTTCAAATGAAATATACAAAGGGATGGCTGGTCATTATTATAGGGTCATATACTCAAGGATGTAATTTATTCATAGTTTTTAGTTTCAGCAATATGGGTTTGTATTATACACAAGAAAATGCAGTAATAGTGACTATGCAGAAAAGTAGCATAGACACTATATTTTATTTGTTTACTATTACTACTAATAATAATAATAACCAACAGAACCTGTGTAAATTACATGGAATAAATGTTTTAATGCTGCACTCGGTACTTATAAAAAAATAAAAATGAAAATTTTTTATTTATAAATTAGTAAATATTTACTAAAATATAAAAATATCTGAACTAACTTATTAATCCGTATTATTTATAATTTTATAAAAGTTTGAATTGATTGGCAATTAGCTGATGTTTTGTCATTCATTGCAATAAACTGTAATAGTATAAATAATCTAATGAATAAATAGTGATTAATATTTTTGTTGCAAGTTCTCAAGAACAAAGAAAATGTATAAATTCACTTTCATCATATGTCTAGGTTTTATTACAATTCTAATCATCAGTTTTTTGCCAAGGAATGAGAGTAGTTAAAATAATAGCAGTGTCGATAGAAAAAAACATTCTTTTGACACACCATTTTTTTGCAGGTATGAAGGTCTAAGATTGCCAAATCTTCATTTTCATGTTTAAAACTCACCTTGCTTTTCAGCTTCTCCAGTATATCACGGACATCCTGGCAAGAGCGTGCCTCTTTGAACGACTGCTCCTTCACAAAGTTGATCTTGTGATTCAGCTCATGTAGTTGTTCCATAAATTCACGCTCAGTTACTGGGGTATCGACAATATGTCTACACAGAAAGTGAGAAAAAAAACATGTAAATAACATTCACAAATAGTAAGCAGAAACCCTGAAAATTTCATAGAGAATTTTTGCAATAGATCAATATTGAAGACAAATTATTTCATATATCTATACATACATAAAGGGCAAGTGTCTGGCTAAAACTAAAAAAATTATGACAAAATAAATATATATATACAGACTCAGTATTACCCAATCCACCTTTTTGCAAAAAAAATTATCATCATATGATTTGTATTTGTGAAGGTATTTTAAAATTAAAATACGTAATAATTGCATTAGAATGCATTTTTAGCCACATAAGCATTTCAAAATTCTCAGAATTAAAAAGTAAAAATGAATGGGAATCATTATTATTCCTGTTTGTTTTTACTTTTTAATTCTGCTGAGAATTTTGAAACACTATATGGATTTTTTAAATTTCTATTCTCTTGAATTTATTTCCATATCTATAGTAAAAAAAAAGTATAACTTTAAAAAAATGAATATTAAAACAACACAGTAAATTTAAAAAGTAGAATAATATTAAATACAGTCATTTGAAAAGAATTTTAATATTTATTTATTCAAATATTTGAAACAAAAATTGTAAAAACACAACAGAATAAATTACCGTAGATATTTTTTAGGAGGAATTTTCATTAACTTTAATACAATCAGATATTCCACAAACATGTAAGTCATATATATATATATATATATATATATATATATATATATATATATATACACACACACATTTATTTTTGAATTAACAATATTTTTTTATGAACTCAATCTCTGTCTTTACTTTTTTACTTTGCTGACAGAAAACAATTTAATTGTAAAATAGCTTTTTTAAAAAGCAATATCAAACCAAATAAATTACTTCAAATAAAGTAATTATTTTCTGCTTTAAAGAAAAATAATTACTGGTGCTAATTTGATAAATATATAGACAATATATTTACTTTAATAAATAGTGGAATGTCCATCCTATAATTATTTTCTGTTAAGAAAAAAAAAAATTTGTACATAATTCCCTCCAGTCAGCTGGCATGATACTTCATGATCTCATTCAGAAAAAGGGAGGCCTCCAGTTATATTCTTGAGAAATCTGGATCCCCTAAGTCTTTGCAATGGTATCAGATTGATTATCAAGACAATGAATCAATATGTTATTGAATTTCAACATAGCAATGAAACCTAAGTTATTTCTTCTGAGCAACGCTGGCTGTCCCCACTAGTTTTAAATAGAATGACCATAGAATTTTGCCATTCCTTGTTATTGTAGTATGTGATTTTCACTATGAAATACCAGAGATCTGAACTGAATTTAATGTCCATCAGGATCCTTCGATCAAAGAACTGATTTTTTGGTAACCCCAAAATGTACTGTGTTTACCTAAGAGATACAAAATTAAGTTTTGTAAGTTTTATCTGAGAATATCAAAAGACCTAGATTTCTTGAAGGTTAACCTACTACATAACCTTCAAGACATCAAGTGCAAAATTTGGTATCAAATAATGTTAGTGGGTACCGGTACCTGTTACAGGCATTCACCTGGTCAGTTCTGCAAAACAAGCCCACCACCTCTGAACGAAAGCTGATCAAGCGTAGCGGGGGTCATATTCATTCAGACGTGCAAATCCATAGCACGAATTTCAATGGGAATTCAGATTCACAAGTGGTCCCCAGCCACATATATACATACTTTTAGGATAGTGTAATCCAGTTTGAATTCAGAGTTTTTTTTTTCTAGACTGGTTGCCAGCTAAGGCTATAGGACTCAGTCTGTTTTGGGGTTTTACCCATAGCTGGGGAATGAGTGCACCAACATAAACAAAAAAGTGAACCCAGTTGAACTTAGGCGTGATTGATTTGCTTTTTACAGCTTATCATCCTTTTGCAGGTTATTTAAAGATAGAAAATATTTTAGACTGTAAGAATCCTTTGGAGATAATAATGATATAAGTCCTTCTAATTAACTCATAGCTGGTTGGTTGGTTGGTTGGGTTTTATGGCATATCAACCACTGTGGGTCATTTAATGCCAAATTAAGGTGTATATATATATATATATATATATATATATATATATATATATATTACACATATATACATACATACACATATACCTATACATATATTAAATATACAGTACTATTAAACACAGCTGGCAACATTATTTTTTCAAAAGCGTATAGCTGGCAACATTATTTTTTCCAAAAAACGTATAGCTGGCAACATTATTGTTTCAAAAACGTATAGCTGGCAACATTATTTTTACAAAATACATATAGCTGGCAACATTATTGTTTCAAAAACGTATAGCTGGCAACATTATTTTTCCGAAAACATTTTCTGAAGCCTTGTTGTTGGACGTAGTTTATCGTCATACCCAGGACGCGGATGTAGTTTATCGTCATACCCAGGACGCCTCATAGCTGGAGGGATTCATACCTTTCCCAAAGGTATTTGCATGTAAGTGAATATAATGAACCTGACTGAAATTGGAACATAGCTTGCCAATTTACAATTCTGAGATGCTATCCATTACACCACCTGCGCATCCAAGTTTACAGTACCTGGTATTCCCAAATGATCACCTATCTAGGTACTGTCCAGGCTTGATGTTGCTTAACTTCGGTGAGATGTTTTGTAATTTAACTTAGGATATACATACACAAGGCAGCTTGATGACAGGAAGTTATATAAGTGTCTGAGCTACAAGAGAAGGTAGAATCCCTTGAATTTTCACAAAGAGATAGAACATTTAAAGAATGATCTGAAAACACATACCCCTTCGTTGGCTGAGAGAGTTCAGAAGTGAATGAATAATTTAAAAAATTGGCACTACTTAAATAGATTGGCCTCATTGTAAAAAAATAAAAATAAAAATAAAATAAAATAAAAATCTAGGGAGACATTTTCTGATGAATAATTTTTGTACTTTAGCATATTTAGACATTGCCCAAGCTGTGAAATTTGTCAGAATTATATAATTCTTTGCATATTTCGAAATTCTCCAAGCTGTGAAATTTGTCAGAATTATATAATTCTTTGCTGGTATCTTTCTGTGAAGTTTCAATAAGACATTTTTTACTATTCTGTTATATAGGCAATTTTTACTAGTAATTTTATAGACATACATATCAAGCAGACTAATGACAAAACTGTAGTAAAAGAGGTGAGAAAGCAAAACTCACGATATCATGGATTCTGGAATGACCATTTCATCTACAAATTGGCTTAGCTCTCCTCGAACAGCCTGAAATAAAAAAAATCAAAAAAAATCAATGAATATAAAAGGTGGAAACTGATGAAAATACACACAGAAGTCAGCTGATATGAATACATAAAAGTATTAAAGAAACAAACACTGTAAGTTTTTAAATTAAAAAAAGAAATAGCTAAGAATTTATTTTACATAATAAAAAATCTTATATAACTGATGATATTAAGATTTATGAAACAAATCCATCCAAACTTTCATTCCCTCTAATGATTCCATATCTAGTGATATAGCAAATACTAAAAGCATCTATAGAAATTCATTGCAAATGATTTTACTATAGGAATGCATTAGAAATGATTTGAATACTAGCTCTATGGAACCTGGAATATTATGGCTAGGATTTATGAAACAAATCCATCCAAACTTTCATTCCATCTAATGATCCCATATCTAGTGATATAGCAAATACTAAAAGCATCTATAGAAACTCATTGGAAATGATTTGACTATAGGAATGCATTAGAAATGATTTTAATAATTTTATATAGAGTGAAGTAAAATGGAAATTTTTTATATGAAAGACATGTTTCACCAGAGAAAGCTTATGCTCCCTTTGGCATTGTCAGTTTGACTAAAAAAAGACAAAACTCTCTATTTCTCTTCAGGAAAGAATGACAAAAAGAAAAGAGAAGAAAAAGTTACAACACAAAATGAAAGTTTATCTATTTACAATTAAAAATCAGAAAAGTATTATTAATTTTCAACTAGCATTTCTTTAGTATCTGTCTATATTTCTGAGATGAGGTATTATGTACACTATTTACATTGTTCAGATTATTGTCCTCATCTTTGTTGCCATATTTAACATTTCGGCCATTGTACGCTCTGGCCTTCTTCAGGTGGTTGGAATACACAGATGTCATCAAGGTCACATGGCACAGTAGATCTTTGGATCTCTGAGGATCTTTGATATAAAAATTTTCCACTTTGTCCCATCATCTTCACTTTTGTTTCACTTACGATTATACAACCTACTAGCACACATATAGCAAATACTAAAAGCACATATGAAACTGAAAATGATTTTACTCTAGAAATTTATTGGGAATAATTTTAATACGAGCTGTTTATATAAAACTTGATATACATACTAGATTGGATTTTCATATAAATATGTCAAACCTTTAATTCACGCTTATAATTACAGATATATATATATATTTTTTTTTAATCATTTCACTCCAAGCAAGGCAGCAATGCTCTACGACACAGGTGAGTGAAAGAGAAAGAGAAGACCGAGAATAGGGAGGAATGAGGAAAAGACAAAAAATATCAACAGTTTTCAAGAAGGCAGAAAATGGCGATTGACACTGCATTTAAATTTTTGAAGATTGCAATTATCAGGGAAGCAAGAATTCAGAAAATGACAATTAGTTTTCTACTTGGTAAATACTAAATGAGTGATTATTTATAAAGAAATGCTTTTCATACCTTTCCCAAGGGTATTTGTGCATCTCTATCTATAAAAGGCAGGATGTGTGTGCGTGTGTGTAATGAATGCATGGCCGCAATTTTTGACGGATTTGCACCAAAATTTGCATGCACATGCTCCAAGTTAGCGAGGAGGCCAAGACCAACTTTGCATTTCCCAACTCCCATCGATAGTGGAATTAATTGATTTTTTCATGCTTCTACAGCAGTTTTCATGTAGTTTGTGGCCATTTTCTACTGCCCAGAATGAGAGCCTACAGCTGGTTGCCACAAATAGGCAGGAAGATTCTATTGGCCAGTGTGAGAGCCCAGAGCTGACTGACATGAATGTTAACTAGCATGCAAAAAAAATCTTTACTCCAATTGGCTCATTCGCTTGCTTAAGCTAAACGTTGATTCTGATTCCGCAGAACTGGGTTGGGTGTGAAAAAGTATTAGTTGTTAACATTCTTTTTTCATTCGGTTTTTCCTGTTACGAGTCCTTTTTTAAAGCTGATCATTTTGTGTTCATTTTGTTTAGTTCTTTTTTCGTAACAGATTTAATGTTTAGTATAGAGCTTAGATAAAATTCGCAGTGTGAGATAGGCAAGAAGTAAGGCATGTAGCAACATCAGCACGCAAAAGGGCACTCCTTTAAAGGCAAGGAAGAGCAAAAATATTTTAAGTCAAGTGATAGCGATTGCTGTATGAGTCGTACAAATTTTTAATCAAGCACGGGAAACGCTGGGCCATGCTGCTAGTAAGTGAATATAATGTACCCAACTGAAATTGGAACTTGGCTCTCTGATTACTAACTCTGAGCCATTATCCATCACACATCCAAGCTTAAAGCACTTGGTATTCCTAAGTGGTCATGTATCTAGGTACTGACCAGGCATGACATTGCTTAACTTTGGTGATAGTATGAGAACTGGTGTTTCATTGTGCTAAGGCCATAAGTCACTGAAGCGAACAAGCTCCTGAATCATAACATACCTGTCTGTTTTTCAGCTTTATATTCATAGCAATAGATTCTTCTTGGAGTGTTTGAATCTCGTTGCTGATGCTGCTCAGATCTGTTTGAAACCCATTCAACATTTGTTCCATTCTCTTCAGGAAAGAATGACAAAAAGAAAAAAGAAGAAAAAGTTACAACACAAAATAAAAGTTTATCTATTTACAATTAAAAATCAGAAAAGTATTATTAATTTTCAACTAGCATTTCTTTAGTATCTGTATATTTCTGAGATGAGGTATTATGTACACTATTTACATTGTTTGGACTATTGTCCTCATCTTTGTTGCCATATTTATCACAACATTTTGGGCATTGTATGCTCTGGTCTTCTTCAGGTGGTTGGAATACACAGATGTCCTCGAGGACACATGGCACAGTGGATAAAGGCATTAGTTAGATCCAGTGACAGGACCCAAAGAGTGTGAGTTCAATACCTGGTTAAGACAGTGGAGAACTTAGAGAGGGGAATTAACAGGAGATAACTGACATCCATCAGACATGGCATGTGGAACTAGAACAGTTTGCCCCAGTGAGCGAAATAAAGGTTTGGTTCTTTGATTGTTTTGTTTTATGGCATATCAACCTTAGTGGGTCATTTAATACCAACAAATTTTTTGAAATATTAGGTTGGTGCAAAAATAATGACGTAATAATGTCGTTTTTTTTTACGTATTTTTTAACGTCAAAAAACGACATTATTACGTCATTATTTTTGCACCAACCTAATAGATTCATAATGATAGTTTGATAAAAAAGGTGTGTATGAATACATATATATTTGAACCATTTTTCAATTACTCATATTTTTTAGTACAATCCAACTTCTTTTAGGAAATTTACAATCTTGGATGGTTTTATTTTCATAAAAAGTTTTTTTTTAAGTATTGCTGATAATAATTTTTCCTTCAAAAATTATTGCTGGTAATAATTTTTTTATTACAAAGTATTTCTGGTATTAAAATCTATTTTTACACAAGTTTGGGTGTTAATTATTTGCCCATAGCTGGGACCCTAACAGGTGCTACCACCCCGGATCAGAGTGGACCTGGGAACACCAGTAATTAAAAGATGGTTCCACGCTCCTCAAAACTTCCTGATCAGATGCCTTGCTGTTGGATGTAGTTTATCATCTTACCCAGGACGCGGATATAGTTTATCATCATATCCAGGACAGGCGAAATAAAGGGTTCAGTTCGACATTCCAACCACCTGAAGAAGGCAGGAGTGTACAACAGCCGAAACATTGTGATAAATATGGCAACAAAGATGAGAACGATAGTCCAAACAATCTAAATAGTGTAGCACTTCTTTTAATTATAGCTGCTTTCATTGTAACTATTTAGACAAGGAGTCTGAAAACTCAAGGAAACAAAATGACTATTATGTGCTGAGAGAGAGGTGTAGCAAGATAGAAACAGGACTGACACTAGGGTATTACTAATGAAGAGGGCTTCAACTTCCCAACCAGGAGGCCATGGAGTTTGTGATTGTGTTCCTAACCATAGGGTCCACGGGCTCCCATAGGGACATGTTCTCAACCAGGATTTCACCGATTCACAAAGATAAATTAAACCGGTTTGGCATTTTTGAGCAATATCAATTGTGAAAGAGAATGAAGGGGGAGAGAGAGAAAGCTAGGGGGGGGAAGCAGGATTTAGCATGTATTCCAGTCGTTTTTTTAAAAAGAATCATCTATTGTCAAAATATGAGGCAAAAAAAAAATGTCCCACATTAGTTAATCTCTTCACAATATTTTGACAAGTACACCTCAAACCTCATTGAACAATTGGATCACCAAAAGTGAACTAGTGTTGGTGATACTACTTTGTCTACAGTTAATTATAATTAGGTTAACTGTAATTGCTTATTGAAGGCGGATCTAGCACAATAACAGGCATGGTTATCGTATTTAAATTATTGTTATTTTTAGCTTCTCTTTGATTTCATTGTTTGCCACCATCAGCACTGGGTGTTTATCAGTTTCAGTCAAGGGTTTTATTTGTTGTCTCCCTCCAGGATAGTGTCTCCACTAAATAGTAAAAGTCTTAATGTAGAAAATGTTTGTAGTTGTAATTGAGAGGAGATGTCTCATTTGGCTGTAGAATAGAGAAAGAATGAGAGGTCAAACAAGGGATGAGGTTCCTTCTTCAGTCAAATAAGGAACAGGTTTCTGACCATGTCCAAATTAATTGAAAAGGGGAATATTTTAATACCCTCTCCCACCCTTCTGAAATGACTGACTACAGTGGTTGACTGATCACTATATATATATTTTCCTGAATCTTGATGCGTAATTCAATGACTAAATTATGTGCTTTGCCTTCACTTGACTGTGTATAAATAGGTTTTCATTTGATTCTACAACAATAACACTGTGGTCAAGCCATGTTGCGTAATATATTATTTTTTCAATTTCATTCTTGTCACCATTATTATGCTGGAGGTCTTTATTTTATCAAGTGGCCATTTTAGTATTTGGGAGTAGCAGTGGTAATGATATATTGCTTCTTTATTACAAGGGTAATTATAGAGTAATTCAACAAGGGAGATAATTTTCGATTTTACAATTTCTGTACATTTCTGCCACTGCTCCATTTGTATAGATGTTAGCATCTACAGTGTAAATATATGTAGAGAAGATAGATTAGAATGCATGGGAAAATTTTGGTTTTAAGTTGATTCCAAGAGAATGCAAGTAAGGGATGAGTCAGTCTGTGTCGTTAAAGGAACTAGCATAAAATAAGATAGGTACAAGACCAACTCCCACCCCATAATTATCTTATTGGTGCTTATCCTAACCCTCTTTTTCACCAGTGGGCTATTTTCTCATCATAACCCGCTTTTTCATCCTCAGAATATGTTCTCATCCTAACCCTCTTTTTCACTCTCAGGCCATGTTCTTATCTTAACCCTCTTTTTCACCCTCACGCCATGTTCTCATCATAACCCTCTTTTTCACCCTCGGGAAATGTTCTCATCATAAACCTCTTTTTCACCCTCAGGCCATGTTCTAATTATAAACCACTTTTTTCACACTCAGGCCACATTCTCAATATAACTCTTTTTAACCTAGGGCCACATTCTTATCCTAACCCTCTTTTTCACCTTCAGGTCACATTCTCTTCATAGTCCTCTTTTTCACCCTTCGGTCGCCATATTTTCATTTCTGCATAACCCACTTTTTCATCCTTGCATCTTGTTTTCATTGTTGCATTTCAGTTTCTGAGAATAATTCTCCCTCTGTCAAAAAGAAAGAAAGAAAGAAAGAAAGTAGTAATAGGACAATAAATATTTGCCTCATTTTGCTCAGATAAGAATAGCCTTACCTCAAGAATGGTATCACATGCTGCTATCTGTTTATGAAGACTGGCAATATTCTGGCTTTCCTTAATATCTGATTGTTGAGTTAAAGAAATTTATGATAATTACATTCAAATAATATGCCAATAGCAAGAACTGAAAATTGTTCCATTCACAACTACTCATAAATGTCTTAAAAATTATATAAGAAAAAAAAAATCTTTCAGACACCCCACCCCCTGGTCTTTTTGAGTCCTTTGACATTGTGTAATGGCTAGTAAACTTGTCTTGCTAGATCAATTATAACTGACTAGTGAGTTTCATTCTCACTCAATGCTCCACATTTTTGGCCTTGTGCCACATCTAAGCTACACTTAGAAAATCATTTTTTTGTTTCTGGCTTTTGGCTGGTATCGTTTCAAATAATATTACACCCAAGCCCTAGGGGGCCTATCCTTCAGGCAGTACCTCTTGTTCAGGAGAGGACTGGGTTTATAGCCCGGTGCCTGAGTGTCCCCAAAGGGATAAGTACCAGGGGGTCTTGGCAATTGTTTCCATGGTATTGCCATTAAACTTTGACCTTGTGTCACATTTAGTAGCGATGTCGGCTCACTGAAAAATAAACGTCTTTGAGTCGAGATCAAAGTGTAGTATCTTTGGGCAGATAAACTACATTTTATCTCTCAATTCTGTCTCTGTTTTTGGACAGAGTGCAACTCACTTGTGTCTCTGCCTACATTTTATCTCTCAATCGTGCTTCTGTTTTTGAACAGAAAACAGCAAATAAATGAGGGATGTTTAGTCCTGGGGATTCCAACTCTGTGGCAGCACCTCCCTCATTGCACGAAAGAAGGAGGGTTGATGGAATATCTGCATTGGCTGTGGGGATCAGATGATTTTTGGCCATAGACCAAGTGCATGCACTTGGAATTCCCCACTTTAAACTGGCCTTGTGCCATATTCTGTCATCATGAGGGGGGGGGGAAGTAAATAACAAGTGTAGTACTTGTTCCTCTTAAAATTATAAAAGATGCCTAGTTTAGCTTCAGGGATTACAACCCTGGGGTAGCACTTTCAGCAATCTTGCATTTTATTTTCAGATGCTTCGTTGGTGTCTACACCGATTGCATGACCAAAAAAAGCCATCTACAACATTCAAACCACAACATTTTTGAAAATTCATTTCAGTGTTGCAATGTTTGCAATTCTGATTAGTTTTCAACAATTTATATGATGCTAACTATTTTATTATTGAAAAATTATTCTGTGAAGAGACTCCCAGGAGGATATTTCCCCAATCAATACAAGCTTAACCTATTTAAGTCTAGAGTTATCCATTATCTTCCCCTGCTATCCATATAAGCTACTCCTTAGCATAACACTCTACCATGAGTGGCTCCCGGGCTTTGTACATGGTCAACTTTACCATATAGAAAAAAAAAATGTTCTAGTTTTGTAGGAGATTTGTAAATAGTCAGGCTGAGATGATTTTCTAAGTGTAGCTTAGATGTGGCACAAGGCCAAAAATGTGGAGCAAAATTGTGAGGAGTTTTGTGACGACGTTCTCCGATCGTGTACCAACATTGCACTAAAGAAGGAGAGTTGGCGGATACTAATGGTGGTATAACAGTGTTTGCGGGGAGTGGACAATTTTTGTCATTGACCTATATGTACAGTACCCCCGCATTAAAAAAATAACCTTTTGTTTTCCACCCTTCAACCTCCCTTTCACAAGAAAGATGTGGCGAGTCTCTCACTGCTCTATCGCTACTTCCATGAAAAGTTGTTGGATTAACTACATTCTTTGGTTCCACCAGGTCTAAACTTTATGGCAAGGACCCGTGCCACTTACATAGTAGCAAACCACCCACATTCTCTCAGTATTCCAGCAGTGAGAAGTAAGTTCCATTCAAACAGCTTCTTCCTTGCAAACCACTGCCCACTGGAACAGACTCCCAGGAGGATATTTCCCCAATCAATGCAATCTTAACCTGCTATCCATATAAACTACTCCTTAACATAATCCTCTACCATGAGTGGCTCCTGCTCTTTGTACATAGTCAACTTTACTGTTTAAGAAAAAAAAAATTCTACTTTTGTAGGAGGTTTGTAAATTGTTCAGGCTGAGATGAAAGTAGTACCCATGATGAAGTTTTAGAGAAACAAAAAGGAAACTTATATTTAATATCAGAAAGAGATAGCTGAAATTTCTAGGGCACATAATGAGAAAAGAGGGCTTGGAAAATTTGACACTCATAGGCATGAGTAACAAGAAAACAGTGCATAATCTAACAAGATTGTGTAAATGGATGGGGAACAGGGTTTAGGAGAGATAGCAAAAAGACAAAATTTGCTAAGAGCTACAAAGGATAGGAAATTGTGGAGAGCCATGATCACCAACATCCTAAAGTGACAGCATATAGAAGATGAAGAAAGAGCATATAACAGAACAGGGTTTAGGGGAGATAGAAAAAAAGACAAAATTTATTAAGCGCCACAAAGGACAGGAAATTGTGGAGAGCCATGATCGCCAACATCCTGAAGTGACATAGCACACAGAAGATGTTGGAGATTATTGCACAATGAAAGGATACAGTCTTGTATTGAGGCATTTTCAACTTCAAGTAACTCTTTTTCAATCTGTTTAGAATATTGCCGTAAGTCAACTCCCTGTAAAATAGAGAAGAAATCACATTCATTATAAAATACAAATATATAAATAAAACATTATCTTCATTTTTATTATTTAAAACATTAGTATAATGGATGCTCGTATTTGAAATAGATGCCCCATTTTAATTTTAAGCAGTGTTGCTTTGATCCCTGTTAGAAAACAATGTTCCCTTTATTAAGATTTCTCAAAACTGTAGGTCAATAGACGTAACAGACACTGTTTAAAATAAAAATGGGGTGTCTATTTTAAATATGCGTATCCATTGTAATAATATTTGAAGTAAGAAAATGTTGGATTAAAAATAAATCCTTTAATTCTTTAGAAATTACCTTAATTTCATTGCAAAAAAAATTATAAGATAATCACTATTAATAATAGAACAGAGAGCAAGTTTACATATCAAATATGGAATCACTTATGTTATGTAGGTTTATGTTAATGAGTTGCTTAAATTAATACTGTTACAATTTCTTTGCTGTTTAATAATTCAATATATTAAGAGAAATTGAATCTCAATTTGAAAACATGATATTTGGGAAGGTAAAGTGCTTCATGGTTAGTCCAAGAATTTTTCAGCACCTTCTTTTGTTTGTTTGTTTGTGTGTACACACACATATATATATATATATATAATAATATTTTTTGTTTAAAAATATGATTCCTTCGCTACATAAGAGTTCTCATGTTTCAAAAACGAGAGCCGAAATCATCCAAATAATTAATAGAATTAAGTTGGATTGTGGTGTTTAGTCCCGTTTCATCTTCAAGCGAAATTTTAGGAATAAGCTATCTCTCGGTTTACGTGTATTTTTAGGCACGGTCCGTTACAGAATTTGTTATTGTGGGAGTGGCTAGACTATTTTCCTTCGTTAAGTGGTCAGGGAGTTAATTCTTATCAATAGATTCATCATCGTCTGAGAGGTTTTGCTAAGGTTGGGTAGGGTATCTATTTCAAGGCTAATGTTTACGGTCATCCTTTAGCTGGTTCCCAGTGAAGGATATTTTTATGGCACGCCTACAATCGTTATGTGTCTGGAGAATTGTCTTTTATTATTGTCTATCTGATTATCTATTTATTTATTTATTTGTTTATTTAAGTGGGTGTTTTATATACAGATCGCTTTGGCTTGAATTTCAATTTGTTTTTAGTTTTTTGACGACGACAAAAAGGGTTTTTCCTATTTAAAGTTTTGGCTAAGCTTTTTAGAATTTTACTTAGCTATGTTTTTTTTTTTTTTTTTTTTTATGATAATTATCTAATGCGAAAGTCTGTTGATGTCGGCAAAAAACCGTTAACTCCTGCCTATGGTTTAATAATTTTTCATTATTTAGGAATTTAATGATGTGTAGTTTTTCCTGTAAGCATAAAAAGCATGGGTCATCCTAGGTTCTACAGGTTCTTGTTTTATTTACTATTTTCCATTTTACTTTTGGTGTTTTATTCGTTTCCTTTAGATGCCAGAAATATTGGGATAGAGATGTCTGATTTCTATTTTGAATATTGTTGAAGGAGCTCTTGTGTTGCCTCCATCTAATTTTAAAATTATTCTTTGTTGATCCTATGTATATCCTATCAGTGTTAGGGCTCTCAATGGATGAGATAGTGCATTGGTATACCACAGATAATTAGCATAAAAAAAACAAAAAACATAGCTAAGTAAAATTCTAAAAAGCTTAGCCAAAACTTTAAATAGGAAAAACCCTTTTTGTTGTCGTCAAAAAACTAAAAACAAATTGAAATTCAAGGCAAAGTGATCTGTATATAAAACACCCACTTAAATAAACAAATAAATAAATAGATAATCAGATAGACAATAATAAAAGACAATTCTCCAGACACATAACGATTGTAGGCGTGCCATAAAAATATCCTTCACTGGGAACCAGCTAAAGGATGACCGTAAACATTAGCCTTGAAATAGATACCCTACCCAACCTTAGCAAAACCTCTCAGACGATGATGAATCTATTGATAAGAATTAACTCCCTGACCACTTAACGAAGGAAAATAGTCTAGCCACTCCCACAATGACAAATTCTGTAACGGACCGTGCCTAAAAATACACGTAAACCGAGAGATAGCTTATTCCTAAAATTTCGCTTGAAGATGAAACGGGTCTAAACACCACAATCCAACTTAATTCTATTAATTATTTGGATGATTTCGGCTCTCGTTTTTGAAACATGAGAACTCTTATGTAGCGAAGGAATCATATTTTTAGACAAAAAATATTATTATAATATAAGCTCTACTTCTGTATGGAGCACTGTCTTCTTAAAAATAAAAACAAAAATACTAAGGAACCCCGGATTATGCACCCAACGTGTTCTTTTCTATTTTCTGCATACCTGCACAAGGATATATATATATATATATATATATATATATATATATATATATATATATATATATATATATATAGTGTAACCCGGATATAAGAGAGTTGTCGGGACCAGAGAAGAAGACTCTTATATCCGGGTTTGGTCTATTTTGTTTAGGTAAGTATGGCTCTAATTTGGGACCAGAGAAAATCTCTCTTATATTCGGGTTACACTGTATATATATATATATATATATATATATATATATATTAGTGAATATGCATAATATCCAACATCAATAAAATGCATGAAACTTGTGCTATCAATGTTAGATATTATGTATATTCACTAATATATACTTATAGCTCTGTTTCTTAACATTGAGCACTGTATTTATAACACCTGAGCAAGAAATATATTTATATGTATGTGCCAGTATTTGTGCGTGTTGTAGATGTTTTATCCTACCCATTCTTTATATATATATATATATATATATATATATATATATATATATATATATACACACACACACACACACACAAACACAGACACACTATCTGAATTGAAAAATGACAACTTAGTAATGTGTTGGTTGAAATAGCTATACTTATGAGGTAATTTGGGATTTCTCTATTATATAACATATGTTTTGTTATAATAAATACATTGAGCTTTTTTTGTGGATCAGTTTTAATATTTTATATTATTAGGATTCACTTTGATTATATACCAATGGATTACTACCTGTAATATATATATATATATATATAAGGTTGGTGCAAAAATAATGTCGTTTTATCACATAGTAACACATGTGAGAAAACGACACTATTTTTGCACCAACCTAATATATATATATATATATATATACACACGAGTGAGGCAAAAGTCACGCACAATAGGGGCTGATGAATTAAACATCTTTTAAATGTTTAATTTGTTTTGATATTTTCTTATTTCACAGAAACAACAGGCCACCAGACCTCACATCCTTGGATCTTTTTCTGTGGGGCCATTTCAATTCAGTTGTTTATCAGATCAATCCCAGTATTATTGAGAAACTTAAAGAAAGAATTAAATATGAATGCAGTCAAATGACAAATGAAACTCTGACATGTTAATGAATCACGCAGACACAGAATAGAAATGGGTTTTGAAAAAGGAGGAGGACATTTTGAACAGCACATACAACAATTAAATAACTAGCAAATGAAATTTTCACGTGTAATTGTACTTTTAATAAATCATCCATATGGTGTGTGACTTTTGCCCCACCCTGTATATACAGGGTGTATCAAAAATACTTTTACAAACTTTTGGGGGTAGTTTCCTGGCACAAAAACAAGTTAAAATATCCCGATAAACATATGTCCAAAAGGCCATCATTGTACCTCACACAACAACTCATAACAAAGGTTCAAAATGGCCTCCGCTTGATTCTACATACACATGCATGGGTCAGATCATTGACTGGCGGATCTTTTCAAATACTTCCACATGGTGTTGAATGGTTTTGCAGGTCAACATGATACATTGATGTAGCATCTCTGAATTATTAATGTCTGATGCATAAAGCAATTGTTTTCGGTGGCCCCACAGATAAAAATCCAAAAGATTGGGGAAACATTCAGGCCTACCTATTCATCTTTCATGGTAGATGTCAGCCAGTGCATTGTGAACAATGTGACTAACCCCATCATGCATGAACCACATGCATCTTTGTACTGGCAGAGGTACATCCTCTGGCAGGTCTGGAATTGTGTTCAAAATAAAGTCCCTATAAACAGCTCCTGTAAGACATGCTAGGAGAACATATGAATCTACCAAACAGTCACCTACAATTCCAGCCCACACATTAATTGTAAACTGATGGTGGTGTCTAACCTGTATTGTACCATGGGGATTCTGATCCACCCACAAATGCTGGTGATATAAATTTGTTATTCCATCTCTTCCAAATGTCGCCACATCCATAAACAAGACTGAAGAGACAAACAACAAATTGGTAGTTTGTGCAATAAATCATTGGCAAAAATTCTCTCATGGTGAGCAATAAGAGGGTGAAAGACATTGCACAAATTGCAAATGATGTGGATACAAGAGCTGCTCTTAAAGTACCCTCATGTGGTACTATGAGATGTACATGCTAGGGTTACTTGATGTGTGTTGATACCTGGGTCATCTCCGACAGCCTACAAAATGTGTTCTTCGTGGTCAGCTGTAAGAGTGGATCTTGGTCTTCCTTGATCCATAGTTTGTAGTGCATGGATGCTGTCTTAGCAATGTGACAATAAACAGCAGCAAAGGCTGAATGATTCGGCTGCCTTCAGACTGGAAACGCAATCTGATACAGTCATGCTGCCTCACGTCAATTACCATGCGCGTGTCTGTATGTAAAAATCAGATCTTGCTGCTCATGATATGAATATCCTGCCATTGCTAAATGGAACACTCCTCAGTCAACTCACTACTACATGTTAAATGTTGAAGCTAGACTAGCCACAAATGTACACGAATAAAAAATGGAACCCAGTCTACATGGCAACATAGTGCCATCTACCATAAAGTTTCTTTAAACTTCATAACTCAAAAATGAAGGATTTGCAGACATATATTTCTATGGACTTTTCTCCTTGCTTTGGTGTGAGGATCCCATCCCCAAAGTTTGTAAACTATTTTTGTTACACCCTGTGTGTGTGTGTGTGTGTGTGTCTGTATATATTAGGTTGGTGCAAAAATATTATCGTTTTTTGACGTTAAAAATTACGTCAAAAAACGATATTATTTTTGCACCAACCTAATATTGGTCATTCCATCTCAACCAAATGGCCACATGTGAACCTCTTAGACAAAGCTGGGAAAATTCTCAGGTGTTCTTTGATCCAATTTATTGATAAATCCCAAATATTAGATCCATATCTGTAATGGTTTTAAAATCAGAGAATCTAGAAATTTTACTGCATTTTTTGGCATCCTGCGGGAAGGAGGGTGCTGACAATTATTTTTATACTTTTATAAATAAAAAAACCCTGAAGATTATTATGGCATCCTTCAGTCTCAAGAGACCATAGATCTGTGCCTGAAGAGTTATGCCTCTCCAGGGCGCAGGCCTGGGCAAGTCTTTTTTGTTTTAGGAAGAAATAGTCAGTTGCCCCTCCCCACACCACCGATGTTGACCAAGAAAAAGGAAAGTCAGAGGTCAATACAACTTGGCACCAGCATTGTCACAGGAGTTGCCAGAACAAAATTGAACATGACATTGGACTATCCTATGGACTCCTGTTTCGGATTTGAATTCAGAGTTCTCCTAGTCTGATTGCTAAATATGGCTGCAAAGCCCAGATTTTGAATTCAGGGTTTTTCCTTCCTCTAGACTGGTTGCCACCTAAGGCTATAGAAATAATTGATTTTTTCATGCTTCTACGGCAGTTTTCATGTAGTTTGTGGACATTTTGTACTGGCCAGAGTGAGAGCCTATAGCTGGTTGCCACGAATAGGCAGGAAGATTCTATTGGCCAGCATGAGAGCCAACAGCTGACTCACACAAATGTTAACTAGCATGCTAAAAAAATCAATAGCTGCATTTGTCACAAGTGGGAAAAATTTAAATCTTCATGACACTTAACTCCAATTGGCTCATTCACTTGCTTAAACACAACGTTGATTCTCATTCCGCAGAAGTGGGTTGGGTGTGAAAAAGTATTTCTAGAAAATTTTTCATGCCAAAATAATGGCTTTGCTGATTTTAGCATCTTTTAAATTTGCTATTTTGAAAATAGCAAACTAAAAGTCGGTACCTATTGTAGAGTAGGACTCAGCTTACATCTTGCTCTTCCCTACTACTGTGATATGGACACCTCCTACTTATAAATATGGTAAGTAGCCACATTAGAGTAGGATTTGAGTAGTATTTGATTTACTCAAGTTTTTTCATTCTATGTATGAGTATTTAATAAACCTCTTTGTTTTCTCTGCCTAGTCTTCTGTTTTTTCAATACTCTAACTACAACCTTTCTAATTCTTGGCTATTTTGAACAAAGACAGCATTACGACAGTATCTATATGATTTTCTATTTAGGTAAAGTATTTTTGGCTTCATTTTACATTTGCTCCAAATAGGTTAAATTAGGGGTTCTCAACCACTGGGGAATTCCCCCTATGGAGGAATTTCAAGGTTTTCTGGGTCATTGGGACCATAGATTGGTAGACACAAAACTTTTGAACTCCCTACAACCTGCAATGTGCATTGGTTCACACAACTGAGAAGTCACACTGGATTTTCTTTCCGCTAGCTCTTGTGTTTTTGCCACTACAAAAATAATTCATATAAATGTATTCATATTAATAGGGAAAAGACAGAAGATTTTCAGTAATATGTGCATATTATTTGGAATGCACCTTTTGAGTCGGACAATCTGATGACATCCTGATTTATAGTGAAAACCGTGAATCGAGCAAAATAAGTTGAGAATCCCTCGGTTAGATGCTTCTTTTGTAAACTTTTGTTTGAAGTATCATGTAAAGTCAACATCTTGATTATGTCATTATTTTGTCTTGTCACACATGCAACTCATTTTAGTTGTTGCTGCTATTTAAAGTCCTCAAGTGATGTAATTTCTGTAATTTGGTACAATTCTTCATTTCTGATTCTGTAGTGCCAGTTTGCAAGGTTTGAAGAAGGATAGTCCTCCTTAAGACCAACAGGAGTCATTTGGACAAAGCCATTTTAATCAATGATCTGAGAAATCATATATAATCATCTGTGACCAAAGATATGGTCAATTCTGTATAAATACTTACAGTTTTCAAAGCTTCTTTTACAATATCATCCTCCAGATTTTGTTGTATGTGGACTAGAAAGAAAAAGAAAAAATGTAAGTACTAAAAATACCTATCATAACATTCAAACTAATATCCTTATCTTTGTTATTTTGATCACTACCTTTCAGACAATGGATTCTGACCTTTGTTCTTATTATTCCTTTAATTTTCCAGACTAATATCCTTGTCTTTATTGTTTCGGTCTCTACTTTTCAGACAATGGATTCTCTGACCTTGATGCAATGATCAAAACAACAAACATGAGGATACTAATTTAAATAATAAGAGTTTTTACTTTCTCCTTCAAAATCAGAAAAAATAAATAACAAACTGCTTTATATTTTTTCTGTTTTTGCTTTATAGCAACTACTTTTTTTCTTTGAAAATTATATCTGATAACACTGGTTTTGATGAAAAGATAGCATTCAGAAAGCATGCTTAAGCAACATTCAAAGATTTGGTGATAAAATATTAAAGCTATCTCCCATTTCATTAAATGAATTGCAAAGAATTTATTCCTAAGAATAATTAAAAACACAAAACAAAAAAAACAAAAAAAAATTTTGTTAGAAACAAAGAAGAGTGTTGAACTGGTATATATATCAATTATCCTACATGGCAGTAAGTACTGAACAATTTCTTCACTGATGAAAAGGAGACAAGGCAACAGAGCTGTGGTTCTACAGAAGGATGCTCAGAATACCATGACTGAAACTGTTAGGGGGTGTTAACTTATTTCCCTCTATAAAGGACAATAACTCAAAATACAATTGAGTTATGGCCCTTATCTGCTAGTTAGACTGCAGCACTTCTGAATTCAATATGGTGATAAGCAGACTAGCATGTGAAACTCATGGTTTAAATCCAAACCAATCCTTGCTGTTCTCAGGCAGTAAGTGAATAAAAGTTATTTTATTATGTATTAAAATACACTTGTCTTATTTTCATTTGTTTTTGTCTATCTCAACAACTTGGAATGTAACAGAAACATATGAGAAAAATGGGAACAAAAAAGGGACACTTGTAGTTACAATTACAGAGAGTTTAGATTTCTGGGACATATAATAACAGAAGAGAGCTTGAAGAATTTGATACTCACAGGATATATGGAGGGGTAGAGGGTAATCTATACAACTTACCTAATGAGTGTGTGTAAATGGATGACAAAACAGGGACTGGGAAGAATAGTAAGAAGACAAACATTACTTAGGACTACAAAAGATAGGAAGTTGTGGAGAGCCGTGATCACCAATGTCCCAAAGCGACACAGCACATAAGAAGAAGATCCCTCAAATTTATATAAACTAACACAAATAGTTTAATCAGCAGCATTGTCATGGGTCAGGACATTTCTCAGTTATTTGCCACCAATATGCTCATTCAACTATTCTTTATTCAACCTCGCACTAATTTATGAAGCAGTGAAGTTCAATAGAACAGTGATTCTCAACCACATGATCCTCTTAAGTGTGCTGTGAAATGACTATATATATATATATATATAAATTCATGAATCATTCATACAAAAAACAAATATAGAATATATAGTATGAATGATTCATGAATTTATAAATTATATTTGCACCTTTTAATTGAAATTAATATATATATATATATATATATATATATATATATATATATATATATATGTGTGTGTGTGAATGAGTGATGGTAAGTGTAATGCAGGCCATCATCAGTTACGCTTCAAGGACAAACTGAAATACAATTTAAGTGCTGCAAACATCCCTATAGAGGAGTTCGAACTTGCTGTTAAAAACCGATCAAACTGGAGAAACACCTGCCACCAAGGTATAACTAACTTTGAAAAGAATTGTCTCAACCATCTGAGAGAATTAAGAACCAACACTAAAACTTGGGCCAATATATTAGCCCATATGATAGTCAACCCTTCAGCATGTCCCTCATGCGGACTTGTTTGCAAATCCTGTGCAGGATTGAGGTCTCATACGAAACATAAATGTAAAAACTGAACTGAAAGACACGTCGAAAACGATGGGAGAGTCCATCATCATATATATATATATATATATATATATATATATATATATATATATATGTATGTGTGTGTGTGTGTGTGTGTGTGTGTGTGTCTGTGTGTGGAAGTAGTAATGGTACAGCATTAGTATTTACTAAATGAATAAAGACTTTTCTGTTTCTTATTTATGTGAATTTGGCTTCTCAACCCTAAATAACATCAAAAATAAGAAGCCAGAAAGACTACTCTGAACAAGAAATGAGGGTCTGTTTATCAATCATTTGACCAAACATTGAAGAAATCGTTAAAAACCCCAGGCACAGGTTTCCCACTAAATAAGCTACACAAATAGTTGAATAGAAACATTGAAATAAAATAAGTTCATATTTGTGTATTTTTTTTTAATTTATCGTATTATTGCCTGACATTTAAATGAAGTCTTTCAAAATTTTGCTAAATGTGCTGTGATATTTTCATTTGCTCTTAGGTGTGCTGTTGCTTAAAAAGGTTGAGAAATACTACAATAGAAGCCTGGCTATAAATTATTCAGGTGCTGATATTTTAATCTTCATAAGGACTTTTGTTTTAGAAGGATAAGTGATGATATTCTAGTCACACGACATTTTTTTTACTGTTTTGTAACTTTAAACATCAACTAATTAACTCAAGCATAAACGGTAAATACTTACTTGTAGACTCAAGTATAAATGACCAATATTTACCTATTGATATATATGGTCTGGTGCTCCTGTTGTATGTTTAGAGATTCTTGATAAAATCAAAAGAAGAATCTGCCATATTAATGGTTTTGACCTGGCATCTCGGCGTAAGTCCATTTCTCACCGTTGTAATATAGCTGCCCTGTGCCTTTTCTATAAATACTTTCATGGTAATTTTTCTAATGAACTTTCCTCTATGGTACCTAGACTTTATGAATTTAATCACAGTACTAGATTGGCTGTACTGCACTTAAATTCGATTACATCTAGCCATTTCATCATTTTACTGTTGAAATGGCTAAATGTAACTAAGTTTTATGCTAATAGTTTCTTCTTTCACACTTCTTGCTTTTCAAACAACTTTGATCTTCAAAAATTTAAATGCAATGTCAATCGTTATTTACTGGGTTCTTGATTTCTCTTCTTTTATTGTTCTCAATTCTTAATGTTTTTCTTATTCTTTCACATTCAGTAACCCTGTGTCTTAGTGACTTTATTGCCTTGAGATGATTAAAGAAAAAGTTAAGTAGTGTTGAGCTAGGTCACTATTTAGATGGGGAGAATGCTAGAGAACAACAGGTTTTTGTAAGCAATCTCCAGTGCTACTATAGTATGCTATCTACTATTCATTTCCTACTATATTTACCAACTGTTGGAAATATGAAATATGTTAGGGTCACAGGTTAAAAGCAGTGAATAGTGAACTGGTTATGTATTAAAAATTCATTAACAATTTTGTATCCAAAAAAAATAAAAAAAAATATCATCAAATAGTGATTTTAATGTTTCTGAATTGAGTTGATGTCATTTAAAAACACAGTAAACTGGTCAAGGCACAAATCAATCAAACCTAAGGATGAAAGATACATTCTCAAATCTTGTTAAAAGCTTTTTTCTTTTTACTTTTGATCCAAACTACATGTGTAAGATTCACTGAAGTTTGAAATAACATGAATATTCCAATAAAGGGCAACAAATTGTTGATGTAATGTTAAAAGGGGTATAAATGCATTTTTTTGTGAAATAAGAAAAAAAACATCATAAAAATAAAAGTTCCTGTCCTGGGTATGATGATAAACTACATCTGTGTCCAGCAGAAGATGATAAACTACGTCCAACAGCAAGGCCTCTGATCAGGAGGTTAGAGGAGCATGGGACCACCTCTTAATTGATGGTGTTCCCAGGTCCACTCTGACCCGGGGTGGTAGCACCTGTTAGGGTCCCAGCTATGGACAAATAGTTAACCCCAAAACGGAGGTAAAAAGCATTATAAAAGTGTAAAAATAGGTTTTAACAGCAGAAATACTTTGTAAAAAAATTATTACCAGAAATAAATTTTTGAAGAAAAAAAAACTATTACCAGCAATACATTTTTAAAAATAAAATTTCCAGAAATAGATTTTTGACAAAACAAAATATTACCAGGAAAAAAAGTTGTCAGCATTAAATAACCCACTGAGGTTGATATGCCATAAAACAAACCAAACAAAGATAAAAGTTCAGGACAAAGATGCATAATTTAATTTTTTTTAAATTTGGGGCTAACTTCACAAAAATTCTTTCTACCAGAATATTGCCTATGTCATCTTATAGAGATCAACTTACTTCTTCCAAAAATGGAAAAACATGAAAAAAGGGCATATGTTCACTTAGGTAATTTTAGGATCACACTGACAATTTTTACAAAGACAAATGTGGCAATCTGAAAAAAATCAACATTTTTAGTAAAAATTATTTTGTGTTGCTCTGTGTCAGATATAATTGAAGAGGTGTATTTCTTTTTGTGTGGTTAGGATAGGTCAGTGTGATGCTAAAAACTTGACCCTTTTGTGAAAACAAAAAGAAACCTGAAGTGGACAGAACCCAACATACACCCTTTTTGCACCATATGAATTTTTAAAAATTGAGTCCTAACTTCACAAAATGTTTTCTTATCAGAATATTGTCTACGTCGTCATCAGCTTACATGCTTCAAAAATGGAAAAGATGTGCAAAAAATGCGTATGTTAACTTCAGCCCTTTTAGAATCCCACTGACAAAATATAGGAAAAACTAGTCAAAAATTAATAAGGAAAATGTTTAACTAAGAAAATTAAACAAGATTACAACAACTACATGTAAATAAGCAACAAAAATGAATGATAAATACAATCATAAAATGAATAATAATAATAATAATAATAATAATAAACTATTTAAAGTTTTAGAGAAAGTGGAAACAAAAAGGACACTTATCAGAAAGAGACAGTTGACATTTCTAAGGCACATAATGAGGAAAGAGGGCTTGGAAAATTTGATACTCATAGGACAGGTTGAAGGCAAGAGAGACAGAGGAAAACAACACATAAGCTACCTAGCAAGCTTGAGTAAATGGATGGTGGAATAAGGTTTAGGAGAGATAACAAAAAGATAAAATTTTTTAAAAGCTACAAAGGACAGGAAATTGTGGAGAGCCATGATTGTTGCATGTTGACAGCAGTAAATGATCTCAGCTTGGCTTTTTCTCTTAACTGGCGATCGCAATCATTTTGGTTTGGCAATGAAAGACTTCAACACAGAGAATTTTAACTTAACTATTTTTATTAATCATGTTGACATGTACTTTGTTTAACTATCTAGTGGTGGGTTGCCCCTTCTCAATGGGGAGCTGTTTCGGACACAAAAGAGAACACATCTACATCTCTTGATGAGTAAAAAACAACTCGATGAAACCTTTTCTCCTATAGCTCAACCAATAAAAATCGTCTTCTCTATTATGGTTCACATCTGACCCCAGGTGTCAACCTCCAGATGTTGAAGCCAAGATACACTCCCTCTAAAAATAATAGTCTGCAAAACTATTGTTTAACATGATAGCCATCGCCTTGAAGGACATGGCATATAGAAGAGAGGATGGGAGTTGCAATTTACTAAGTGCCTATATTCAATATATGTTCTGCTAATAATTCTGATTTTTGAAATTTGATCTTTACAAGAACTTATCAGCTGAAAGTATACGCTTTTAAAAATTCAAATTGGATTGTTTTTAAAGCATTTCAACAATGTTAAAAAAACAAGAAAGCAAAGGAAAAGACCACATACGATCCACTTCATCCAGAAGAAAGTCTTCAGATGTAAGATCCAAGACTCCAAGGTTAGGAACAGGATCAATTCCCTGCAAAATAAAAAATATATATATATATGCATTCAATATTATTGCAATAGGATTTATTTAAATTCTAACATGATATTTATATGTATCAGTAGGTATCATGAGAGAGAAATTTAGGTGATCTGATACCTGAAAGTTTTATAATTGGACAATTTAATGGCTTCAGATTATGAATTTGATTTGATTGATCCATTTTCTATTGCTTATCAACATTTTGCAAGTTACTTAAAACCAGAAAATATTTTGTAAATTGTAAGAATTTAAGGCGGAAATAATAATATTAGGTTGGTGCAAAAATAATGACGTAATAATGTTGTTTTTTGACGTATTTTTAACATCAAAAAACGACATTATTACGTCATTATTTTTGCACCAACCTAATAGTTTAGTGATACAAGTCTTACTAATTAACCCATAACTAGGAAGAGAAGAGGTTGATTCATACCTCTTCCAAGAGACTAAGTAAATATAATGAAACCAATGGGAACTAGAACTTGGTTCACCAATTAACAATTATGAGCCATTACACCACCCACAGCACATCTATGCTTACAGCACCAGGTATTCCCAAGGGATCACCCATCTAGGTACTGACCAGGCTTGATATTGTTTAACTTTGGTGATCATACAGGAACCCATGTTCCAACATGATATGGTCGTAAGTCATCATTGATTAAGGAGATGCAATACATAGGTTAATTTAAATTTGCAATTTCCCTCCCCTTCTTATTCTTGAAATTCAGACTATTACCATTGTGTACAGAGCTGAAAGCCAGTAATAATTAAAGGAATCCTAAGTGAGGTTCTGTCCCATAGACAGCACCTCCTCATTGCTCCAAGAATTTTTTTGGAGATAATAATGGTTTAGAGATACAAGTCTTACTAATTAATACATAGCTAGTGGGGAGAAGTGGATTCATATCTCTCCCAAGAGAGTAAGTAAATATAATGAACTCAATAGGAATTGGATCTTTGCTCTCCAATTAATAATTCCAAGTCATTATCCAGTACACCACATGCACATCCAAGCACCTGGTATTCCCAAGTGGTCACCCATGTAGGGAATGATGTTACAGAATGCAAAGGCCAGGGCCAGAATAGCCAGCAATTGGTTAGAGTGCCTCATGGGCATGGTATTCTGACAGTGATGGATTGCCTTTGTCTGGGTTTTGGATATAAATTCAACAGATGGTCGTAAGAAATATGAAACATCGCTACACCTCTCACACCCAGAGATGATACACAATGCTACTATGACCAAGCTCGATGTAGCTTAACTTCAGTGATCATACTGGTGTTTCAACATGATGTGTATGTAAGTCTCTTCAAATAATGAAGAATTGTCTTTTTTGGTTATATCAATTATAACAATAGATATTAAAAATGATGCCATGTTTTAAATAACAAGATTTAAGTGTACAGTCTCATAAGCAAAATTAAGACAGAATACTTAACTTTGGCTGCTGTGAGATTATTGCATTTCTAAAAAAAATATGAGTAAAATTATAAAAAAGTATTCATATATATATATATATATATATATATATATATATATATATATATATATATATATATATGATTACAAAAGAAAAGTTAACTTAATTTTCTTTCATTGTTAAGACTTTAATCTAAGTGTTATACCATAAATTATCTAAGCTGTCATAATGATCTAATTTTTGTTAGGGACTGCTTGTTACTGTAATATAGCAAAAAAGACACATTATAGCAAGATTTTTCTTAATGAATAAAGCTATCTCTTGTTCAATTTGCAACAGTAATAACAGTGTGGGGTCTGTAGTCATGCTCACCCCAATAATAAAGATCCAATTTTTTTTTGTATATTTATGCATTATTACAAAAACTGAAAAGAAAGGAAGACTTTATAAATTACATAAAATAATAACACATTTATTTTGTAAAAATAAAACAATTTTTTTTTTACTAATTTCTAAATAGAAATATTTTTATTCACAAAATAAATGTATAAACTGGATGCTTTGGTAAAGCAAAAGTGCCCAATCTACTCTGAGAAGAAAAAGATTCATAAATATAGGGAATCTAAAAACCAAGCAGATGCAAAAAATCAAGTATTTCGGTAGTGTAGTATCAGAAACAGTGAAAGATGTCTTTCAGAAACTAAGAAAAGTATTAAGGGATGAGAAAATGTCCTCAGAAACAAACTTAAAGAGTGCTGAACTTTTAAATAAATTGTCTATAATGAATGTTGGACAATCACTTCACAGATGAAAAACAGATTTGACACAAGAGATGATGTTATATTAACAACTGCTACAGACAGAGTAGGCATTTATCTACCTACCCACTTGAACATAAGGTAAGGTTTAAAGTAAGAGTTCTATGTATACATGGACTATGGTCAAAAATTATATAATTCAGCATACATAAAGATGAACAGAATTTTTGCAAATAATGGTACTGGTAATATTAGCAATTTCCCTATAAGGAAACATTCAGCATTCATTGACTGAGCAGCCAAAACAAGAGGAGAATTAACAGGAGATAACTGATATCCATTAAAACATGGCATGTGGAACTAGAACAGTCTACCCAAGTGAGCGAAATAAAGGGTTCAGTTCGACATTCCAACCACCTGAAGAAGGCCAACGTGTACAATAGCCAAAATGTTGTAATAAATATGGTGACAAAGATGAGGACAATAGTCCGAATAATGTAAATAGTGTACATAATACCTCATATCAGAAATATAGACAGATCTAGTAGCTGCTATCACTCTTTCCTGTATTGATGGGGGGTTTCCTTTTTAACCTTTTATTTGGAGTAGTGTGGAACATCAACATTTTCATTATGTCATTATTTTTTCTTTTTGAGTTATGTGCTATCCATTTTAGCTGTTCCTGCTGTTGAAAGTCCTCAATGATCTTAGAAACCAGTTCTATATAGCTGACATTTTAGATATTTCTGAACAGGTCTGGTGCCATGTATGACATCCACATGAAAGTCTCAATCTGATAGCACTATTTAAGAACATGAGTTTTCAGGTTAATATTTTGGTTCTATAGCAATTTGCAGTGTTGGGTGAAACTACTTCTAGCACAGCCTATTCTATGTTCACTTTCCTTTTCTCCTATAATAAATTTGTCATAACTAATTCAAAAACTGAGTTATTTGAAATGTTTAGTATTTACCAATTCCATATCCTGAATTTTTATGATGGATTAAGGGTAGGTTCCATCATTGCTTTCATTCCAATTCCAGATCATAGTTCTTTTTTGAAAAAAGTTTAAGTCCTATTTCTTGGAACACTTCGTACAGGATATTGATTATCTGTTTAAGATCATTCTTATCCTAATGAATACCTATGTCATCAGTATTGCTTCCCTCATCATCAGTACATAGAAGGGAAAGCAGGATTGTTGTCTTCTATTGGCAGATTCATTTGGTGTGTAGCATGGAATGCTTAAATGATCATTGCCAATCTCTTCACATCTGATGATTTGTAAATGTACAGGAAAAGAATAAACAAACTGGGGGTCTCATTTAAGGGACTAGGGGCAAAAATTGTTCAAGCTACCTGGGCATATTCTTAATTAGATACCTCAAAGAGTGACCCCCAGTTCTCTTTCTAATAAAATGGGAAAAGTGCTGTCTGGGATGGGGGATGGCCCTTGGAGCTGAGCATATTTCATGCTTCAATTAGGGTTTTAAATAAACAAAGCATATGAGAAGTGATAATATTTAAAAACGAATATGAAACTTCTGTAAACAATCAAAAAGTGAGAGATGAAAATTTGGGATACATAATGAGGAAAGGAAGCTTAGAAAATTTAACAACCATAAGGTACATTGAAAACAAGGAAAACAGTTATTTAAATGGGTGTTTTTTCAAGGAGGCCCTGTGCTTTGAGAACCTATTGGGTTGGTTGGTTGTTTTGTTTTATGGCATATCAACCTCAGTGGGTTATTTAATGCCGACTAAATTTTTGTTGTTGGTAATATTTTTTTTTCATTCATAAATCTGTTTTTGGTAATATTTTTGGTAATATTTTTTTCTTCAAAAATGTATTGCTGCAATTTTTTTTACAAAAAGTATTTCTGGTATTAAAATGTATTTCTACACTTTCATAGTGTTTTTACCCCCAGTTTGGGGGTTAACTATTTGCTGGGACCCTAACAGGTGCTACCACCCAAGGTCAGGGTGGACCTGGGAACACCAGCAATTAAGAGATGGTTCCACACTCCTCAAAACCTGCTGATCAGAGGCCTTGCTGTTGGACATAGTTTATCGTCATACCCAGGACAGAGAACCTATTGGGATAAGCTCCCTTCAGACCACAAATGGAACTTGTATATACCATACATCATTAGAAATATTGGGAAAAAATTGTTGGTTCTCTGTATCACTCAAGTAAGTACCCAATTCCTCCTGCCATCCTCTACCTTTACAAGCACCAGACCAGTTGGTAAAACTGCTGTATTATATAAGCAGGAACCGCCCAGTCTTCAATTTCCAGTTTCGATAGAGCCAAAAGCATCTATACAGCATTGTGGGTGATGAATTGCTTTACACCTTACAACCCCTTTCCCACAGATGAAAGGTTGTTTGGTTTGGTTTGGTTTGATTTGTTTTATGGCATATCAACCTCAATTGGGTTATTTAATGCCGACAAGAGAATATGTATTCTTTGTAAGAAATCAGTTTGTAAACCAGGTTTGGTTTATTTTGTTTTATGGGATATCAACCTCAGTGGGTTATTTAATGCCGACAAGATTTTTAGGATAAGTTCGTATGAATAGAATATGTATTCTCTGTAAGAAATCAGTTTGTAGATAAGGTTTGGTTTATTTTGTTTTACGGCATATCAACCTCAATGGGTTATTTAATGCCGACAAGATTTTTAGGATAAGTTCGTATGAATAGAATATGTATTCTCTGTAAGAAATCAGTTTGTAGATAAGGTTTGGTTTATTTTGTTTTACGGCATATCAACCTCAATGGGTTATTTAATGCCAACAAGATTTTTAGGATAGGTTCATATGAATAGAATATGTATTCTTTGTAAGAAATCAGTTTGTAGATCAGGTTTGGTTTATTTTGTTTTATGGCATATCAACCTCAGTAGGTTATTTAATGCCGTCAAAATTTTTATTGCTGGTAGTAATGTATTGCTGGTAATAATTTTTTTCCTTCAAAAATTCATTGCTAGTAATAATTTTTTACAAAAAAGTATTGCTGGTATTAAAACCGATTTTTACACTTTCATAGTGTTTTGACCCCAATTTGGTGGGGATCAGCTATTTGTCCATAGCTAGGACCCTAACAGGTGCTACCACCCTGAATCAGGGTGGACCTGAGAACACCAGCAATTAAGTGGTTCCATGCTCCTCAAAACCTCATGATCAGAGGCCTTGCTTTTGTATATAGTTTATTGTCTTACCCAGGATGCGGATGTAGTTTATCGTCATACCCAGGATGCGAAAGGTTGTAAACCTCTCACTACTTTAACGCTATTTTCATAGAAAGTCTTCAAACTAAATTCCTTAGTCCCACCAGTTCAAATAAAATTCAGAGCTAAGACCCGCCATGTACACTGCAACGAACCACCCTTATTCTCTCCGTATTCCATTGGTGAGATTGAGTTGTAAGTTCCACTTGATCAACTTCTTTCCACGAATTGCTACTTTGTAGAATCGACTCCCAAGAGGGTGCTTTCCTAATCTTAACCTGTTCAAATCATAATTCTGCATAACTGTGCCTCTCACTCTGTAACTCTCCACCTCGCGTGGCCCTTGGGCCTTGTACACGGTGAACATTATTATACAAAAAAAATAACAATTGTATAAGTATGGACGGCAGAACAAATAAAAAAAAGAGTACTAAAAAAAAGCAATATGGCAATAGACGTCTTGAAAGAAGACCGAAGAGCATTGACAGACAGAGAATGACATTTCATAACGGCTATTATTTTAAATATTATCCTAATTATAATAACAGCCGAATAATTAATTAAGCTAAGATTCGGTTGTTTGAATCAATATATTTCTGTTGGAAAATATGTACATTGAAGGAACATAACCTTCGTCTAGATGCAAATATGAAAAATAAAATTTAAACATGGCGTTGTTTTGACTGAAGGCATTTTGCGTACATGACCGTTGTTTTCATTCTTCAAATCAATTAATCTGAAGTATTTGAAACTTTTATATTATAAAATAACCAAAACAATAAATTCGTTCTTTCGGAAATAAAATTTAAATCATTGTTTAAAAAAAAATATTCTAAAATATAGTGAGTTCATTGCTTTCTCATTAATGAAAAAAAATGTAAACATATTTATGTTGCAAATTAAAACAAATAAGAACAATGAGAAGCAAGGTCATTAAGAGATAAAGTATACAGCAAATATCTTTTTAAACGTATTTCAAATTAATCCCCACAAAAACAGATTTTAATTTATTGAAATATTAAAAGCAGGTGCTTCGTCGGGGGTAAAACTGCACAGACGACATTTTAATGAATTGAGCTACTACATTAGCACAAAGCCGCACATTACATTCAGATTCAACCAATGTATTTAAGAGAAGATGACAGAATTAATAAGACATTAATTATTAGTCGATAATATATTGTTACCAAGAAAATATAAAACGTAGTCGATAATTAAAAAATAGAATCTTTTTGGTTACCTCTAAGCCGTTTGTGTCTTCTGTTGTAGTATCCATTTTTTTTTATCATTAATCACATGATACACGTCACTTCCTCTTCCGTTAAACCGCAATCATGGTAAGTTGACGTGTTTTATTCCAGCTCTGTTATCTGATTTAATCGTGTCAATTTTACTAATTTTTCATACATTTTAGACATCGTAAATTATGGTTAAGATTTGCCTGTCCATAATTTCTTCAATTTCCTTTCATTGCAGTACCATTAATTTAGTTTTTTCGCCTTGTAAAAAAATTGCTCCACACGTATTGTCGGCCATAAGGCCAATTTCAAACATGTCGCCGTCATCTTTTAAGAAATAGGAAATATATTATCCTCTTTTTTTATATTTTCATTTATAACTTTGCTTCTTTTTCTTCCTTTTTGTCATTTATTTTTTTTATTTGTATTCAATCTTCATCGTTTTTTCTAATTCGTATATTTCCTCTTCGAAAATCTGAGCCTCATAGCACGTGGATTCACAATTCCCATGAAACTTAAAATTTATTTTAAATTGTTTTGCTAAAAAATGGTTTAAATTCACTTTGACATCTCTGATTTTTTTTTCTTTAAAAAGTCAGTTAATTATTTTTAATAAATTGTTTTGTTTGTTTTGTTAAAAAAACGAAAAAGCCGGGTTGTTCGGTTACTTTAGAAAAATTACAAAGATTTATCATTGTTTTTTTTTCTCTCTCTCTCGAATATGTCTTTAATGATTTATTTTAAACTTTATTCTTACTTAATAATTCAAAAAACACATCTTTCTACTCTATTATTTTTTTCTGAAAAAGATTTCTTCCTACTTTCAAAGTAGCATGTTTTACATGTTCTACAGGCTTTTAGTGACATTAAAATAAATGCTTGCTTTTTTTTATTTTATATATATAATTTTTTTTTTTTTATATATAAATATTTCCTGTTGAAACTGAGAAGATATTACATACCATTTTTTTTTCTTCTTAGTCGGAACCTTTAATTTGTAAACATTTAAAATCCTCTTCCCGCAACAGTTGAAATAACTTAAACTTGTTATACATTATTAATTATTTGTATAAAAATAATTGCACCATATAGCATTATAGCTTAACTGAATTAAACATTTTAAAAAATTGTCAAATCTTAATTGCAACTTGATTTTCAAGAACGACCCAATAACATAACCGCATCTTTGCAAAAAATGAGTAAATTGAGTAGAGTTCGCTTCATTTCCTAATTTTAAATTTGATACCCCCCCCAAAAAAAAAAAAACATTTGAAAGTATTAATAATAATTTCATGTTCCGACTAACAATAGACATGGAAATAAAAACATTTTCAAGTACAAGTTTACAGTAAATAAATTTATTTTTTTAATATACTTTTGTAACCGTAATGTCGACTGCCATGAATTTCTAATGTTGAAACTTTTGAGCTATGAAACTTTTTACTTTAGAACAGAAAGTAGGGGAACCTGTTTGTGTGTTTTATACTCACACACATACAGCTTAAAAAAAACCCTCTGATCTAAATCTTACCGTTTCTCTAATAACAATGGAAGAAAATGCAGAGTAAGCAATAAGCATCCTCCAGTACGCGTGTTTTCAAAACTTTACGAAAATTTAAGCTTTAAAGAGCCAATCTTAATCGCTCTTTTAATTAGGTACCTCCACTTTTTCGGCATAAATTATCGATACCTAAGTTTAAAATGCATTTTTTAAAATGAAAAAATATGCTTGAATATTTCATTTTAGTTTTACTTGAAAATTGAATCATTAAATTTATTATTTCCATTAAGTAAACAATTCTGGTATATTTCAGATAGAAACTATATACATTGGAATGTCAAATTTAATTTTAAATTTTCAAAAAACCCGCCATTTTCTTAATTTTAAGAAATTTGTAAACAAACACAAATTTATCGATTTTAAAAATATTTAAAAAAATTTCTGACACGTCATTTTAGTAAAATTAGAAAATTTAATGTTAAATTAATCTGATTTAAAAAAAATATTACTTAATTATAGCATAAAAAAGAAATATACAACGAATTATTAACGATTGGTACCGTAATTTTGATCCCGATACTTGATCCATGTGATGATTGACAAGTGATGACAGCTACTACGGATGATCATAAATGAAAATTACTAGAAATCTGAGTGAACCCTTTTATTTTTATTTTTACTGTTATGTCTATTTATTAGAATAAAGGGACAAAACTCTTTTTATAATAATGGCAATTTCAGTCTACTGTACATGGAAATAAGGAATGTATTAAGTAGAAAAATACAACATAAAAAATTATTTGAAAAAAAAGTGGAATCACTAAATTTATTAAACTTGGCAATTTTGAACTCGTAAATTTTGTTTCTACTTAATTACTAATTATCAAAAGGAAATAAGCTAATACAGAGTTTTGCACGATTTTTAAGCTATTATAAATTATTATAATCAAAATGTAAAACAAATAAAAAATTCTTGTAAAATTTAATTATTCATCAGAAAAAATTTATTTCTTCAAGCAATAATGACCTTAATATTACTTATTTACAAAAGCAATTAAAAGCTTTTCTAATTAAGTAATATCATAGTTTTATTGGATTCATTATTTTTCTATTCAAAGCTCATTTTAAAAAAGTTGGAACAAATTAGAAAAAAAAAAGTAGGTGATTTACCATCTCCAATGACTCTTACTTTAAACAAAAAAAAATTGTAAGGAAATAAAAAGAATTGAACGAAATTTCGGGAAAATAAGTAAGTGGGGTGTAACATATTAAAAAAAAAAATATTTTTTACTAAAATTTACTAAAAAGAAATATTTCAAAAATAATTTCATTCATTGGTGAATAAGTCCTGAAAATTTAATTAAAATCGGACAATTACTTTAATTTTACAAGAATTTCCAAATCAATGGGTTTTCAACGGGAAAAAAGCGTAAAAAAAAAGAAAACTTTAACCAAAATTTCGAACGCGTTAAAAAATATTAAAAAATATCAAAAAATAATTAAAATACACTTTGGTCTTTCATCTTAATAATAACATAAGCGTTTTGACGATAAAAATTTATTTTCGGTAAGTTTGTGGCATTTGTTTATTACGCTATGCTGTTTTCCCGCGAAAAAGTGGAGGTACCTACTTTTAATTAATTTTAAAAATAAAATGCAATTGAAACATTTACTGTTCTTACATCTTTTTAATGAGAAAAATAAAAACGTTTAAAAATTTAATTTTAAACTGCATAAAATTATAAAAATAAAACATTTTGTTTTGAATATTTTTTTTACTAAAAATTTTGTGGGTGAGATTTATTTAATTACTAAATGTTTTTAAAATTGTCTATTCTGGATGGTAACTGAACAAAATTCCAATCTAAAATAAAATCCTCGTATATGACAGAAAAAAAAATGAAAATTCAAAGAACTGGGACTTTATGGATTTCTTTGGACAATTCTGTATTGTTCTTAGAGAAATGTAACTTTTAACAGGGAAATTTCAAGATATGTTTGCTTCCAGATTTAAAATAATCAATGAGATATACCCTTTTTAATTTTCTATCTTTTTTTTCTGGTCTTTAGATATAAAAACACAGGTTTTGGAGCCAAATTTTGTTTAAGCAAAGTCCTACTTTTTTTAAAAAATGCATTTCAATTACTGAGCATATCTGTTAGTGTACTGTTATTATCTTAAATGTCAATAAGTATTTTACAGTAGTATTTATTTTATTTCTTTTAATTAGGCTGTTCAACACCTTTCCGAAATAGTTGATTGAACCGATTCTCTTTTAAACTCGGAAATCTGAGTAAATTGTCATCTTTTTAATTTAATTTTAAACGGCTTATTTGCATTGAATTGAAAGAAGAGATCTTTAAGATTTGTATCAGTATGGTATGAAATTAAGTCTAAAGTTGTCACTTCATCTCAAAACTGTTAAGTACCTCCACATAAAAAATATAGCTTTTATTTACTTAATAACAATTTCATCTGATACAGTTTCTGTATTATCAGAAATTTAAAATCAGATTAATTAAAATTTAAATCAGCTAATATTCCTCAAATACTTTCAGAAAAGTATGCTTATTTTTGAAAGATTGTTTTTTTTTTGTTTTTTTTTTTTAATAAAGGGAATTACATTGTGATGATCGATGGTTAAAAATTTCAAAGCTAAAACGCCTTCAATTTAAATTGGTTGTGAAATACAGAAAGGTAGTTTGCTTACTTAGAACAAAAAATAAAATCTTCAAGAAAAAATTTTTAATTTTTAAGAATTAAACCTTTGGTATACTCTGAGATTGAAGCTTGAATCCATAGGTTTGGTTTCCGTTTCACAAATCTTTGACTCTTGGTTGTTTTTAGTAGATCTTTGTTATATGTGGATCAGTGGTAGTTATGAGTACCGGTTAGTTGGTGAAAGCTTTTTTCTTTTCTTTTTTAATCAGTTATTAGTGATGCTGGTTTCTAATAAGTCATTTTGTATTCCGTTTTTGATATAGTTTGGTTATTAGAGTTTGCATTGTTATTTTTAATGGTGTTCTTTATGAGGTTGGAAGCAGATTGCCTGGTTGGTATTAGAACCAGCAGATATTCAAATTATAGAAACACATTCTCTCTCCCTTTTTGTGCTATATTAAAAAAAAAAAAAGGATATAGGATATATTCAGGCCATTTCCAATTAACATAAAGTCTTCATTTTCAGTTTTTTTTTTTTTTGTTTTTGTTTTTTTTCCCAACTAATTTTTCCTTTGGTATTCTCTCTGTATCTTTATAAACTTTATATTTTTCTCCTCCAGACTCTCGTAATCCCAGACAAGTTTCAGCACATTTTGCGTATTATGAATACGAACATTGACGGTCGCAGAAAGTCAATGTTCGCCATTACAGCCATCAAAGTAAGTCAATTTTTAAAATTCAAATACTGGCTCATAATATTTCTTGATATTACCTAACACAATAATTTTGGTTGAGGCTTAGTATTTAGAAAATAAAAAAAAAATGTCTGGTGTATAGAACCTGATTAGAGAAGCAATGCTTATAAAACTTTTTTTATGGTAAAGTAATGCAGATGACACATTGTTGATAGCAGACATGGAAAGGAAACTACAAAAGGTGGTGATGGAAAGAATGGACTAAGCATATTCTACAATAAAACAGAATGTATAGTTATCAGCTAAAGGATGAGTCCAAAATGCAAATTACAATTTGGGATGCTAAAATCAAACAAATACAGAAATTTAAATATTTGAGGAGTATTCTAATAGAGGAAGGAAAATGTGATGCTAAGATAATTCCAAAAGCTAAACAGACAGAAAACTTATAAGAAACAAAAATAGGGTACTGAACTGTTATGTGATGTCTGTCCTGTATGGCAGCAAATGCTGGACTATCTCCTCAAAGATGAAGAGACTTGAAGCAACAGAAATGTAGTTCTATACAAAGATGCTAAGGAAAACATGGACTGAACTTGTGATCAACGACAAGGTTTTGGAGAAAAAGGAAACTTGTATTTAACATCAAGAGGAGGCAGTTGAAATTTCTGGGGCACGTAATGAGGAAGGAGGGCTTGGAAAATCTGATACTTACAGGATAAGAAAGCAGTGTGTGACAAATCTGATAAGCTTAGGCGAATAGATGGCAGAACTGGGTTTGTGAGAAATAACCAAAAGACAAATCTTAAGAGAGACAGGAAGATGTGGAAGGACATGATTGCCTACATCCTAAAAAGACAGAACATTGGGTTGTGCAAAAATTTATGCATAATAGAAAAATGGACTTAGTTTTAAAATATCAATTTCTTGCACTGTCAATGTTATCTTGGTATGTATTCTGAAAATAGTGGGATTTTTTTTTTTTTTTTAACACTAGTTACAATCAAGCTTTCCTGTTTTCATTTAATTTAATTAACATCCTTAAAAAAGATTTCAACTGAATTTGTTGCATTACCATGATTTTGGTAGATTCAAATTTTTAATTCTGATAAATTTGAAATAACTTTTTATATTGTTTCATTAACAAAAATCCACTTGACTTTCAATGATGCTTGAACTTTGACATGATGCTATCTTTTTTGACATCATTAAAAATTGTCATACAAGTCTACTTATGCTTTATTTTTGTTTAATAAAAAAATAAAAAAAAATCTTGCTTTATTAACACATTCACTCCTGCCTTGGATGTTTGAACCCTTACATAATGCCATCAATGTTTTTGATAGTTACCATTAGAAATGGCTATAAAAGACTACTTAGGTTTTATTTTGTTAAATAAAATTAAATTTATTAATACATTCACTACTGCCTTGGATATTGGAACCCTTAAATAGTGTTACTTGTTTGCTTCCATGAAAAATGGCTATAAATGTGTTTGCATGAACCACTATCCTTGACCCATCACATGTGGACCTTCAGCACAAATCTCAACTGGTGCATTTTGTTTCTTGGAGACCTGGAGCTAATATTGATCATTTTGTTATAAATCAATTGAGTGTGCTTGGCTTAAGTGTGTCAGTCATTTCCGTGTGTCGTAGGACATCGCTAAACACTTGGCAGCTATTCACATCTTGGTAATTGCAACTGTTTTCCCCAGATATAAGGTTGCTTACTTTTTTCTTTTTTTTAACCTGCCTCCAAACCAATGTATATTATTAGTAATTAGATTAAAATTTGGTTATTTCCCAGGCAGCATAATATCAAGATGCTTCTGCAAAGTGATTTTTTTCTTCTTTTTTTTTCAGTCATAAATAAAAAAACATTTCACTTCAATATATATTGATATTGATTTCTCTTTCATTAGGGTATTGGACGCCGATTCTCTAATGTTGTCTGCAAAAAGGCTAATATTGACCTAAAGAAACGTGCTGGTGAATTGACTGAAGAGGAGGTTTGTTTGTTTTTCTGCTCTCTCTTTTTTTTTTTTTTTTTTTTTTTTTTTTTTTTACATGCAATATGTATTTATTTCCTTGCTTGCTGTAAATTTGTAAATCTATGTTTGACATCAGGCATGGACCATACGGTCTCATTTTTGACATTAGCCCATACAGAAGATTGAGGGGTTTGGGAGCTGAGTTTGAATTCCAGTCAAGCTCATTACATGCTAATGACCTTGGGGAAGGTGTAAATTCCTCTCTTCTTAGCCATGTCCCCAACTAAGGGTAAATAGGACAGGCTGGTTTCTATGGCCTTGGATGGCAACCAATCTAGAGAATGGGAAGCTCTGAAACTGTGGGGGGTCCTGGTAAAGCACATATTATGTAGTTATGGAAAGACTCATTTGCATTGTCTTGATCCTGCCTGTGGCCAACTCCTAACCCACTATAGTTTCAAGCTGCTTTTTAAAATCTGACCAATATTTAAGGGATCTCTAAGGTCTGGTTAATTATTTGCACAAAAGCTAAAACATTACCATTTCATGTCATTGTCTCAATTCTTGTACATTAAATCATCAAGAAACCATATTTAATAACGGGCAACTTTTGTAACTTTGGTTTTATTCAATTCACTTAAAAAATACTAGGCTTACAGCTGAAACACTAGTTCTTGTATGATCACTGCGGTTAAGCAACATTGAGCCTGGTCAATACCTAGATGAGTGGACTGTTGGAAATAACAAGTGCTGGGAACTTGATTGTGTGGGCAGTGTGATGGATAATAGCTGGCGATTGGAAATCTGTGAGCCAGGTTCCAATTCTGGTTGGGCTTGTTATATTCACTTGTATGCAGATACCTAAAGTAGTGCATTTATCAGTAAATCATTGTTTCTAAAGACATTTTCTGGCTTTAAATAACCTACAAAAGGTTGATAAACCATTAAGAAAAAAAAACAATCAATAGTCTTGCAGATAGCCTTTCAAAATTCTTTTTCCAGGCGTTGGCATATAAACTGCATCTAATTTACAAAAGAGTGGGGGGTGTTTTGCAAATATTTTCATTTCATTACTCTGCAACGCACTAACATTGTGGTTACGGTTGTTGTACTCATTGTGCTGTTTTTCTTCTTTTTTTAGGTTGACAGAGTTCTGACTGTCATGTCCAATCCTCGTCAATATAAAATCCCAGACTGGTTCCTTAACAGACAAAAAGACATCAAGGATGGCAAATACAGTCAAGTGATGGCTAATGCACTGGATAACAAATTGCGTGAAGATTTGGAACGTTTGAAGAAAATCAGAGCTCATCGTGGTCTCCGTCATTTCTGGGGGTGAGTCTTTCAGTATTTTGGAATTATTTTACTTTCCTGTTGTTAATTATGCTCTGTACCATTTGTGTTCTACTACACGGGGTATAGGCTTTACTAGAAGTTATTAAAACTTTTTTTTTTTTTTTTTTTTTTTTTTTTTTTTTGGATATCTTACCTTTTTAGCACTGATCATCAGGCAATAGTGTAGATAGATTTTTGTTTGACAAGTTTATTTCAGTGTTTAGAAATAGACGAAATAATTCACCTTAGTAGACAAAAAATTGCTGCAACGGTATCCGATGAAGGTTTTACTCAAGTGGATGTTGATGGTAAAGTGATCAAACATGATAACCACACTAGTGATGTGGATGAAAGTGATGATGACCACTATTGACTACTATCATCCATGCCTGGCTAATTTCATGGAAGCTACTGGTGACCATCGATAGACAAGCCTTTCTGAAGGTGAATTATGTCATCTATTTCTAAGTGACTGAATAACTTTATTTGTCACTGAAACAAATATGTTTGTCGGGTGAAAAAAAGACCAAACAAATGTTGGGGTCTTGTATGTAAACACTAGGAGGCATGTCACTTTTTTGATGAAATGGGAGCCTTAGCCATTTTACTTCTTATGGTACCCCAGAATTTCACAAGAAGTAATAAAAGTTAGTCTGTTAATGTGTGTGTTTGTTTTTTGTTTGTTTTTTTTCCTCTCTCTCCCCTCTAAAATGTCACTACTTGCATGTAGAACATAATGTATTACATCAAAATCCATTCTTTTATTATTGTACAAAAATTAAAATCTATACACAATGCAAAGAAAGTTATAAAAATTTTAAAATAGTTGGTGCCCATGTTTTTGCCCCCTCAAAAAAAAAAAAAAATGCAATAATGGTGAGAATGATTTAGCATGCTAAAGGTTAAAACCAATATTGACATTTATTGCCTCCTTGCATGAAAGTTTATGAAAATAAAGCTTATTTTTTTTTCCCTCTCTCTTCCAGCTTGCGTGTCAGAGGTCAGCACACAAAAACTACCGGTCGTCGTGGTAGAACTGTTGGTGTAGCCAAAAAGAAGTAAATTTGTATAACAACTTATGGGAAACAAATAAACTAAAATTAAGAAAATTTATGTGTGTGTGTTGGATTTTTTTTGAGCACTTTCAAATCTTGGTAAAGCATTTTTACTTGTCTTTTTAAGTCATTGCAAAATTTACAAAGAAGTGAATTTTTATTCATCTGATTTTATCTTTAATTATTGAACTTTATATGATTTGCTTAATAACTTCAAACAGGGTGTAGTCATTTCCTATTGATAAAAGAAGCCTTTGCATTTGATAACATGCTTGTCTTCCATGATTTAAGGCAAGCTTTGTCCATCAATATAGACATTTCTATTGATAAAAGCCTTTGCATTGGATGACAGACACTTGTGTCTCCATTATTCAATGACTTTTATTGGAAAATGAAGTAAATGCAATATATTTAAATATAAAATAATAAATTATTAAAATACGCTCTTTTTTTTTTTTTTTTTTTTTTTTTTTTTCTCCACCAAATCATGATATATTAAAGAGAAGGCGCAAATGTTTTTAGTTATGTGGATTTTTTAATATATATTACGCTTTCTCTATTTTTTATTTATTTTTTTTTTTTTTTTTTGCTACACTAGTTTCATATCCTGTGACTTTCATCAGGCAAAGGAAAATTTTTTTTTTTCCTTATATTTTCTATGTTTATCCATTGTTTGTGTGTGGTAGTAATCCAAATTTTTAGCCTGGTGGAAAAATCTTCCTTTGCTTCAATTAGGATTGGTCAGAGAAAGGAATAGTCTTTGGTCTCATCTTTTTATGTCCCCTGTATCATTTTAAACTTTTCTCCATTTCTGTGTATTGTAAGTTCTTTGATAATCATCTGTGTTTGCTATGCAACCCTAATGATGAGCTACAAAATTCTGGAAAAATGTTATTTGTATCACTATTCAAACTATTGCCTTCATCTTTAATATAATCACGTTTTGGATTCATCAGGTGTATATTGATCTGGCTAATATACAGAGAAATCTGAAGTGAACCCTTTATTTAATCTGCGGCAGGCAGGCAGATAAAGCTTAAGTTTTTCACATAGAATTGTTGGGTGGGATATTACCCTAGTGGATTAAGCTTTTGGTTTGTGAAGTTGATGACATAGTAATTTTGAGTTCAATCCCTGGGCTGGGCAGTGTGAACTTGGATTGAGTGAAAACGGGCTGAGCTGTACTCAAAATAAGAACTTGACTAGAATAGTAGTTTAAATAAAGGGTTCAATTCGGAATTGCCTGGATTGATATACACCTGAAGAAGGCCGGAGGACACAACGACCGAAACGTGATAACAAAAACGATGAGGACTATAGTTTTTCGAATTTGTAGCTAAATTTAACATTTATTCACTTCAGTTCATATTAAACTATTACATATTAAAATGTAAATTTGTGTAGTTTACATTGTTTTAAAATGCAAAATTTGTACAGTATTTACATAGATAACTAAACGTTATTTTTAGTGGATTCCCATATTTGAGTAGACGTTCCGTTTTTGGAAATTTATATATGTACTGAGTCCCAATAAAATATAGGGTGTTTCAAAAAGAATACGCCAAAATCATTGCGCTATTTTTTTCTGGTCTATAGCATTGTACTGGACTCAATCAGTGGTTATTTGATAGAGTAGTTATCAAAGTTTGATTGGGTGTCAGTTTCACCACTGACGTTAGTATAACTTCTGGTTCAGCTGAATTGTGGGAAGATCAATCAAAATCGCAACTCCTCAGCAGAAGGCATTTGTTTTTGCGACAATGGCATTTGTTTTCGCGAACTCAAGCACGCAAAAACAGCTTGAGTTCGTGAAAACAAATGCCATTGTCACAATGCAGGCAGATTCGAATGACTTCATTTTTCAGCAAGATGGAGCACCACCCCATTGGCATCTCGGGGTTAGAGCTCGTCTGAATGAAAACGTGCCTCAGCGATGGATTGAGAGGAGAGGTGCTAAAGACCTTGCTCTCTGTGTTTGGCCTGCCAGATCCCCGGGCGTCACTGTGTGTGACTTTTTCTTGTGGGGGTATGTTAAAGAGCAAGTTTATGTTCCAGCAAGTATCGATGACTTGAAAGATCAAATAACAGCTGCAATCAACACGGTGTACCGTGACATGCTGAGGCGTGTTTGGGAGGAATTCTCATATCGGCTTGATGTTGTCTGCACTGCTGGTAGTGGCCACTTATAAAACATGAAATGAAACTTGTATATACAACACATGTGTTCATGCTAGAGATTTGTAATTTTTTTTCGTTATTGACACATCACGTGATGATTTTGGCGTATTCTTTTTGAAACACCCTATATATATATATATATATATATATAAACGTCGGAGATTTACAAGATTAGAGCCTACTTATTTGTGAGCGAATAATACCCCAAATCAGGGAGGCTCCACATAATTTCCATTATAAAAAAAAGAATGGCTCATAAAATAATTTTGACCAATCAAAAAATTGACACAAGGAGACTTTTGGTGTTAGCCGGAACTAATGTTCGTGCCAGAGTCTTCGAGCCTGGTCAAAACGAATATAGACTGACACCTCACCTAGAAGCAGAAGAGGCGGCGAGAGTGACTAACGGAAACATTACACAGAGAAACCTGCTATGCATCACGCGTGAAGAAGTAGTTAAGAGGTCATCTGCTAATGATATTTCTGCCTTGATTAGGGCCGAGAAAAACAGTAAATTTACATTGACCTATTTCTAAGATTACTACTTTCCCTATCAAGGTCTTACTTCAAAGCATCACTACTGGACATTTCTCCAGACTGAGACCAATATTCGCCTTACAATGGAACATTTTGTTACACCGAATATCAAAGGATTCACTCTAATGCAAATTAAAAAAAATATCATTTATTTTATACCCTTGTGTCAGTTTGTTTTAGTAGATACTCGTATTTGAGTAGACCCTTCGTTTATTTTTTAAACTGTTTTATTTCGTCTACCGGCCTGAATATGAGAAATCTTATTAAAAAATGCGCTATTTGGTATGATTCGAACCTGCATCTCTTTGCAGGAGAAACCGCTGTTAGACATGCTTTTAACTGACACAGCTACAAAGAGCATCATCAATTAAGCAAGCTTTTATACTGCCATTAACTACTGATCCAACGATGTTTTTTCCTGCAATTGGAGGGCCGTAAAAGAGCAAACAGTAACTTAAAATTTAGTGTCCACCGAAAATCAACTGATAAAAATGATCTCATTTTTATTCCCATAATAAAAACAATAAGAAAATTCAGAATAATCATCGTATTCTACATAAGACCACTCATCCATAATTTCCTAATTGTTCACAAGGGCACACTCTCCCTATACTATAAATACTGGGCGATTTCTTGCCTCGTCCTCTTTTTACCTTGCATTTCAGCGGACACATTTAAAAGATGTGATCTCTTGCAGTGATTTGCGTTTTGCACACTTGTGTGAAAACGCCATGAAACACATACACGTGCGTACGAACATTCATCAAAATACGAACCCTTTACGTTCACGCACAAACACAAATGTTAATGTCTTTGTCCATTGTAAATTTTGTTGTTTAATACATATACTTGTTTGTGTATATATATATATATAGGTCTTGTTTTTTTACATTGGTAGATTCAATCTCTGAGTCCGCCATATTCTTGTAGTAGACTCTCTTCTATCAGGAGTTACACACGTGTTCCTAATTTAACAACACATAAACCCACGGTCCGATACAAATATATGCATGAACAGAAGAAATACATTGAAAAAAAATACTTTCAAGCTTCTCCAATACCTTAATTTATATTCAACGTGAAACAAAAAGGCCCATAAAATATTTCAAAATAGAAAAGCGGCCATTCTTAACAAGCCTATTGAATAAAAAAAAAACTTTATTCCATGTAAAAAATCACATCAAAAATATTGTTTTGGAATCTTCGAATTGAAACGCAAATATGGATAGTCCAAATTTATTTTTATTACTTACTTGGTTGTACTTAATATAATCGGTTATCTCCCTTTGCTCGTTGCACTGAACGTCCGATCGTTTCTCTGCTATTCATTTTATTTTATCAGTCGAGGATTCTGCCATCACCTATCATCGTTCCATGCTTACTTGTTTAAAATCGTAGAGATTAGAGAAATGTCGAAGAAGACATTGGCCAGAAATGCCAATATTAAAAATAAATATATAAAAATGAAGATAGAAGTTTTAATAATTTATGTAATAATCTCAGTAGGTTTTTGCCCTTTTCAAAGTTTTATTCTTGTTGTCTCGGAAAAATAAAGCTAATCAGAAAGATCCGGGGATAGACATGGTCTTTTTCTTTTCTTTTTAAATGTTTCGATCTGTCGAGGAATCTCAAAAGAAAGGGAAATATGATATGTTGTCCGTTCCTGAAGTAATAATTCTGCCATCAGAGGTAAAGGCACATTGTCGAATATCTTCTGTCTTGGCCTTTAAAAAAAAAAAGAGAAAATAACAATATTATTTAATAAAGAGAAAGAAGAGAAAACAGAGAGATGTAAGGAATAGAAATATAGTTAAAAGAAACTTATTGGATAATGGACGTTAATAGATTCTAAGTTAAAAAAAAAAAATATGACAACAACCATGAATTTTATTTCGGCATTCGTCTTTTCAAATCAGTTAAAAATGAGATATATACTTTGTAGATGGCGTCAACGATTAATGTGTTTCTCACTAATTAGAAACGAGATAGATCCTTTGTAGAGGTCGTCAAAGATTAATGTGTTTGGCGGTTTGATTAAATCAATGGTTCTCAATCTTTTTTACTCTTTTTTTTTTCTGTCTTGACTTTTTTGTTTAGACATTCACATAAGTGTCTATCGCGTAGGCCTGCACAAATTTCACACGCAGAAAAACGCATATTCTCTAGTTTAAATGTTTTCTATGTAACTAGCCTTTAAATGTTTTTTCTTTTACTGTAATCGTAAAATCCTTTTGTCAATACATACAATTGGTTGCCGTTTGTTTTGTGTTTGTTGTTTTGTGTTACTTATTTTTGCCTGAACTCGCAACCAGTCCACAATAATTGTTGCGGGGTAACTATTCCAGGGGACATGTTTCTACTCAATTATATAAGCGGACCGCAACAAATATTTTGTTAAAGTTGTTAAGCTCAAATCTTTAACCATGCCATAAGGAAATGTCTACGGATATTGTCGTAGAACTCGCCATGAGCTTATTCAATTACTAACTAAAGAATTAAGATTCATCAGAGATTTCAAATAGGAAAACCGTGAAATTTTCATGGGTTAAAAATCGAGTAATCATTATTTTTATTGTTTATTCCTGCGTTGAATTAATTTATTTTAAAACGGTAAAGTTTCTTGTAGGACACACAGTTAAACAAGTTCTCAACCGGGGTCTAGATGGGACAGAAAACCATGAAAATGAACATGCTCCAGTGGGGGAAACTTTTTTTTTCCACGTACGACTACATCTTATAGACAGAAAAGGGAAAAGAGACTAGGGAGATAAATGCACGCCTTTTTATAAGCTTAAGGAGCGCCCCATAGAGACGGTTTCTTAGCAAAGTCAAGTGAGATAACCCACATATTGCAATAACAATCATAAATATGATTCGGAGGACGAATATTTTTTATGAAAATTTCTCGGACATTCAAACCGGTAAATGTTATTTAATACTGTTTATTATAAACAGAGCATTTACTTAAATATTTGTATCTATAAAAAGAATGTATAAACATAAAAAATGTCTTAAAATAATTGTCGGACTTTGTCCATTTCATAATGTGTGACGTCATTTGTTTACATTTGATACGCCACGAGCAGACATGAATGTACGTGAGAGATTCATGGATGATTGAAGTTTAAAAGCAGTAAATTCAACTTTGCTAACCGATCGATCCTCTGTGGCGAAATCGGTAAAAGCACGTCAGGCTATATGACGGTTCTGTATAGGATACAGGTTTGATTCCTGTCGGAGGACGAATATTTTCTATGAAAATTTCTCGGATATTCAGGCCGGTAAATGTTATTTAATACTGTTTATTATAAACAGAGCATTTACTTAAATATTTGTATCTATGAAAAGAATGTATAAACATAAAAATCTCTTAAAATAAATATGGATGCGGGTCTTTATATTAAGAAGTAAGGGGGTACAAATGAAAAGATTTGATATTGACAATTTTTTCCATTTCACTGTAACAGACGTTAAACACTTCTATCTTCCCTTTTTCTTTCATTTTCTCGCTGAAACCAATTAGAGACTTTTGATGTGTTCTTTGTCTTGTCACGCAATCAAAACGGAATAGTTCATCATTTATGGGTTATTGGCAAGGAGTAACGGTCGTGTGAATTAACGAAGAGACGGACAAGCACAAATATTATATGATTTTATATTATTATGGTTCAGACAGAACGATTGAGATACAAAAAAGAAATTAAATTAGCAATAATTTAAAGTCAGTTGAAAGGAAAGTCTGTGTCAAACGGATGTCTATTTCAAATATCTGATTTCAAATTTAAGTGCATGAAAAGAGAGAAGACATTTACATAGTGTAAGAGAGGAGTTCGTTAAACTTTGCTGTATGGGATAGCCCCACTTGGTTCACGAAGACGCCGTTAGGTGACGCTCTGTACGAACTAGAAAAACGGAACTCTTCCTGTTTCTTCCTCCTTTTTTCTTCTTTCCTCCCAGCGTGCTTTAGTGAGAACACAGAACTCGTTTTCGGTTTGATTTGAAGATTTTATTTATTTTTCTTTTATTTTTAAGCAACTCGTTGACATTTCTAAATAGTTTAGTGCACAATTTACACATTGACAGATAGTTCAAAAGCACAACAGAGCATTGCATGCAGTTTACCATATTAAGAGCAATCATTTGTGTTCACTTGATCATTGTTCGAATATGCCAATAATTACTTCTGCATCCAATTCACCTAAAAATTCCTTCTCACTAGATAGCAACATGCATAATTCTAAATTCTTCTCACTGAATTTCTTAAGCTTGTCTTTCTGACCTTTAGCTTTGAAAATGTCCTCATACATTGGACTTGAGTAACTGATAGTGTGCAGATGACTTTATGAAGTTCTTATTTGTTTTTTATTACTAAAACAGTTGTCTGTGTTTGTTTTTTATTTGATACTAGCAATATGGCCCGGCGTTGCCCGTGCTTGATTCAAAAATCGTACGACTCATACAGCAATCGCTATCACTTGACTTAAAATACTTTTGCCCTTCCTTGCCTTTAAAGGAGTGCCCTTTGCCGTGCTGATGTTGCTACATGCCTTACTTCTTGCCTATCTCACACTGAAAATTTTTTCTAAGGTCTATACCAAACATTAAATCTGTTACGGAAAAAGAACTAAACAAAATGAACACAAAACGATCAGCTTTAAAAAAGGACTCGTAACCAGAAAAACCGAATGAAAAAAGAATGTTAGCAACAAATACTTTTTCACCACCAACCCAGTTCTGCGGAATCAGAATCAACGTTGAGTTTAAGCAAGCGAATGAGCCAATTGGAGTAAAGTGCCATGCAGATTTAAATTTTTTCCACTTGTGACGAATGCAGCTATCGATTTTTTTGCATGCTAGTTAACATTCGTGTCAGTAAGCTGTTGGCTCTCACGCTGGTCAATAGAATCTTCCTGCCTATTCATGGCAGCCAGCTATAGGATCTCACTCTGGCCAGTAGAAAATGGCCGCAAACTACATGAAAACTGCCGTAGAAGCATGAAAAAAATCGATTATTTCCACTATCGATGGGAGTTGTGAAATGCAAAGTCGGTCTTGGCCTTCCTGCTAACTTGGAGCATGTGCATGTCGAAAATTGCGGCCGTGCATTCGTTACACACACACACACACACACACACACATCCTGTCTTTTATAGATAGAGATAGGGGCCCCACTCTATGAGGGGCCCATGTAGCGATATTAGTCAGCTGATATCTTATTAAATGGAAAACAGCTGCACTTGTCCCAAAAATATGGATTCGGACATTATTTTCCTCCGATAGATGCCGAAATACCGGAGGAAAATAAATGTTCGAATCCATTTTTTGTGAAAGGCCCATTTAATAAGATAACAACTGATTGATTTCGTTACACTCAGTTGCCATCGGACTTCGAACTGATCATTCATCTGAAAAAATCCCTTTTCGTTATAGAGAATTAAAAAAAACAAACAATTTATGCGATTTCGAGATTAAAACAGATAACTTAATCCAGACTAGAAGACCAGATACTGTCATCTAAAATAAATGTGTACTTACAGCGAGGACTTTCTGGCATTGTCCATTGAATATGTTCCAGATTCTAATTGTGTCATCCTCGCTGGCGCTCACTATATAGGATCCATCTTGGGAAAATGAAAGTGCTTGGACCCATCCTTCGTGTCCTGTCAGGCAATGCAGTAACTGACCGTTGCTCAAGTTCCACAAACACACAGTTTTGTCCCAAGATCCGCTGGCCTGATCAAAAAGCAATTTTCGCTCTCATTAAAATAGATAGATTTGCGTTGATCGCAAAAGTAACAGTAAAATAGAGCGAAGCAAACATATATGGTTTTTGAACCGGCTAAAAATTAGGGGTCGGCAACCTTTTGCTAAATATGTGCCGACTTAGGGTTTTAAAATCATTCAGTGTGCCAACAGCGTACTTATTTTTATACAAGTCAAGGTCAATATACCTGTTCTACAATATATTTTATATACCAATATATATATATATATATATTAAAACATTTTTCTGTTTATACATTGACGGGCTTTGTCCATTTCATTATATATATATATATATATATATATATATATATATATATATATATATATGGTAGAAATTAAGGAGTATTTGAGATAATTAAGTAATTCATTGAGTCTCTGGATGGAGCTGCTTGGGGATAATAGTCGTGGCTCTAGGAGGCACAATCCTATGGGGAAAGGAAACTTGGATGAGTTCCACCACGGAATATATGAATGAGCGGCGCAATATCGAGTCTAGTTCGCTACCTCTTCGTCACCGAGGCCTGTTAGTACAGTTGGCATGCTGACGTTTGCCTGTAAATTTAAATGTCGGGGTTTCAATTCTCGGTAGTGGATGCGCACTGCTTATGAGTCCCAACTATAGGACGAAACTGCCGTCCAGTGCTTTCTGAATTCTGTTGAGGTTTCTTCTAGACTCGATGAATTACTTAATATATATATATATATATATATATATATATTAAGCGTTTCATCCCAAACCACTAGCACGCAAGGAGTTAACGAGAGTTGGAGCGAGAGCAAAGAGGAGTGATAGAGGAAAGGATGAAGAGAAGGATAGTGGATAGATCAAGGCATCTGGAGACGTCGATTGACATTACATTTAAATAGTTGGAGATTATAGCTATCAGGGAAACAGGAAGAGGGGAGTGAGTTCCCCAGGCGAGAGGTGTGAGACATGAAGCTATTGGAGTAGAAGAGACGGCTACATTTAACAGTTTCGACAGTGAAAGGGTGAGAGCGAGATGGCAGCCGAGTTGAACGCTTGAATTCATGAAGTCTGGGAACCAACGAAAGCAGCTCATCAGAGCAATTATCATGGAAATATTGACACAGTTAAATATCTTCTTTGTGTTGTAGTAGTTATTGGTTCGGACTTCGTGATGTCATTGGCGGCTGCGTGCCACGGGAAATTGCATCGATAAGAGATGAACGGGATTCAAGAAGACAGAAGATGGCGATTCACTAGTACGCAGGGGATTACAGGGAGTGAAAGTGAAAGAGAAGACTGAGAATATGGAGGATTGAGGAAAGGATAAATGATGAACTGGTTTCAAGAATACAGAAGATGGCGATTCACTAGTACGCAGGAGATTACATGGAGTGAAAGTGAAAGAGAAGACTGAGAATAAGGAATATTGAGGAAAGGACAAAATATGAACGAGATTCAAGAAGACAGAAGATGGCGATTCACTAGTACGCATGGGATTACAGCGAGTGACAGTGAAAGAGAAGACTGAGAATAGGGAGGATTGAGGAAAGGATAAATGATGAACTGGTTTCAAGAAGACAGAAGATGGCGATTCACTAGTACGCAGGGGATTACATGGAGTGAAACTGAAAGAGAAGACTGAGAATAGGGAGGATTGAGGAAAGGACAAAGTATGAACGAGATTCAAGAAGACAGAAGATGGCGATTCACTAGTACGCAGGGGATTACAGGGAGTGACAGTGAAATAGGAGACTGAGAATAGGGAGGATTGAGGAAAGGATAAAAGATGAACGGGATTCAAGAAGACAGAAGATGGCGAGTCACTAGTACGCAGGGGATTACAGGGAGCGAAAGTGAAAGAGAAGACTGGGAATATGGAGGATTGAGGAAAGGATAAAAGATGAACGGGATTCAAGAAGACAGAAGATGGCGAGTCACTAGTACGCAGGGGATTACAGGGAGTGAAAGTGAAAGAGAAGACTGGGAATATGGAGGATTGAGGAAAGGATAAAAGATGAACGGGATTCAAGAAGACAGAAGATGGCGAGTCACTAGTACGCAGGGGATTACAGGGAGTGAAAGTGAAAGAGATGACTGAGAATAGGGAGGATTGAGGAAAGGATAAAAGATGAAGGGGATTCCAGAAGATGGCGATTCACTAGTATGCAGGGGATTACAGGGAGCGAAAGTGAAAGAGAAGACTGAGAATAGGGAGGATTGAGGAAAGAACAAAAGATGAACGGATTTCAAGAAGACAGAAAATGGCGATTCACTAGTACGCAGGGGATTACAGGGAGTGACAGTGAAAGAGAAGACTGAGAATAGTGGGGATTGAGGAAAGGACAAAAGATGAACGGGATTCAAGAAGACAGAAAATGGCGATTCACTAGTACGCAGGGGATTACAGGGAGTGAAAGTGAAAGAGAAGACTGAGAATAAGGAGGATTGGGGAAAGGATAAAAGATGAACGGGATTCAAGAAGACAGAAGATGGCGATTCACTAGTACGCAGGGGATTACAGGGAGTGAATATGAAAGAGAAAACTGAGAATAGAGAGGATTGAGGAAAGGATAAAAGATGAACGGGATTCAAGAAGAAAGAAGATCGCGTTTGAGGGTGCCTTTAAAATTTTGAAGATTACTACAATACCAGGCAAGCAAGTGAACGGAAGAAGTTATTTCCACAAGCGGAAAGTGGGAGAAAAGAAACTGTTGGAGTAGGAGTGGCAGTTGCATTTAGCTATTTCAATTAGATGCTCGTCAGAGCAGTTGCCATGAAAATATTTGCAGAAAAGATAAAAGGAAGCTACATCTACCCGTTAAGAAAGTGACTGAAATCGAGATGCCTGCTCATGATTGATTATATTAGAGATCCTCCTTTGGATTTTGTGGAGAATCTCTGGATGTATTTCAGGAGCACCAGACAAGACATGGCAGGGGCATTCAATGCACAGATGCATAGTAGATTTATAAACGTGCAAGAATTTGTCACTTCATGATGGAGCTTGAGAGAGAGTTAACAATTATCGCTTTTGTGAATTCATACTTTAACGGTTCCCTGCAACTTGGGTGGAATTAATTTGATCGGCTCTTACTTACTAAAAGATCATTGTTGGAGAAAGACACGGCGTGTACGTTCCCCGTGTGCTTCTTGAGGAGATAAGATGGTTTAGGGGGATTCATTTGTTGGGACATCGCCTGACGGCAATCGCCATCTTTTTTGCAACATTCTTGATCTCCATTCGACATTTGCTGATCAACTTCCGTTTGGCAGTAATCGTCCAGACTCCAGACGCGCACAAGGAAATCCCAAGATCCCGTCGCCTGCAAATAAATAAAATAAGATATATAATATACAAGGTTTGTCCGGATATATATATATATATATATATATATATATATATATATATTTCAATAAAGGTGCAGTTAATTTACAAATTCATGAATTATTCATACATAAAACAAATACAAAGGTTAATGATTTAAATGGCGAGAAATCCATCTTCGCGAACAATTCAAATAATATACAAAAACCCCGAACCTGTTTATGAATGAAAAGATCCTGTTTTATAAATTTCAGTTGCAATAGGTCTTTTTATTTTTAAAAGCTTTCGTCTGTTCCTACAGACATCCTCATGTATGAAATAGATTGTGTTCTTGTTTTTACTCTCAGTAATAAGTGGACAACGAAAACAGGGTTGTAATCCGAAAAATGCTATGAGGAATGACGGAAAATCTACCAGTAAAAAAGAATTCTCTTATCACTATATTTGTACATAAACGCAGAACCTTAAAATTTAAATTCAAACTCAGCGTTGCGACTGCACGTTCCAAAACAATAACACATTTCTCATAGCATTTTTCGGATTACAACCCTGTTTTCGTTGTCCACTTATTACTGAGAGTAAAAACAAGAACACAATCTATTTCATACGTGAGGATGTCTGTAGGAACAGACGAAAGCTTTTAAAAATAAAAAGACCTATTGCAACTGAAATTTATAAAACAGGATCTTTTCATTCATAAACAGGTTCGGGGTTTTTGTATATTATTTGAATTGTTCGCGAAGATGGATTTCTCGCCATTTAAATCATTAACCTTTGTATTTGTTTTATGTATGAATAATTCATGAATATATATATATATATATATATATATATATATATATATATATATAGATAGATAGATAGAGAGAGAGAGAGAGAGAGAGAGAGAGAGAGAGAGAGGCAAGTAAGTAAACGAACACTCCGGGAATCACTCCGTCTATTTTTCAGGAGTATCAGCATATACAGTGACGGGAAACAAATATTCGTACAGATATAAATTTTTAATTTATTGTATTTCCAACTAATGAATAACCACACTTTTCATATAATTAACTGTACACAGATGCATAATAACTAAATATGCATAGAAAATAGAAAAAAATTTGGCATTTAATAGATATAAATTCCATTTATCCATTTTAATGGGTGAAAAAAGTATTTGTATGTCTACGAATATTTGTTTCCCTCCCCCCACACACTCTCTCTCCCTCTCTGTATATATATATATATATATATATATATATATATATATATATATATATATATATATGGTGTCCCTAAAGCTTGGACACACAGGCAAATCTCATTAGCTAATTTTTTCCCTCTACAGATTAAACATGGTTTTCTCGAAAAAAGAAAGAATTGACTTCTTTTTCTGGGGTATGCTAAAGAAGAAGGTGTACTTAATGAAAAACACAGATGCAACACACTTGATTGCAGGCATAAAAAATGAATGTCACGGTAACTGGGGAGTTATTGCACCGAGTTCATGTGAATCATAGAGAGCGTTGTATGCCCCGGAACTTCTTCAGGTGATTGGAATTTCGAACCGAAGCCCTTATTTCGTCCACCTGGATAGATTGTTCTAGTTCCACGTGCCATGCCTCTCCCGGATGTCTCAGTTATTTCCCTTTAACTTAACTCTCTTATATTTTTGGGTCACCACTGTTGTAGCCTGGGTCTTAGTCCTTGGATTTAACCAACGTCTTTATCCACTGGGCCATGTGTCCTTGAGGACATATGTGTGTGAATTTCTGGGACTTATAAACCTAATGTCTTAGCCACTTTTTTTCTTTTTACCAGTGCTCATATTGCTATTTTTCCGTTATTATTATTACATATTTTTTTTTACCAGAGCTTATATTGCAGAAGACAGGAGCGTACAACGGCCGAAACGTTTTGAATATGGCAATGAAGATGAGCATAACAGTCCGAATAATGTAAATAATCATGATACCTCATCTCAGAGGTATAGACAGATATCGCAAATTTCATTTAGCACATTTATTGCGTCTCCTTAATCAACGACGGATTACGGTCGTATCACGTGCAAATACCGGTTCTCGTACGATCACCGAAGTTAAGAAACGTCGAGCCTGGTCAGTACCTAGATGGGCAACCGCTTAGGAATGCCAGGTGCTTTAAGCTTGCATTTGCTGCGGATGGCGTAACGGATAATGACTCGGAATTGTTAATCGGAGAGCCGAGTTCCAATTCACTTAGGCGCAAATACTTTGGGTAAAGGAATGAATCCACCACCTCTCCCCCAGCTATGGATTAAATAGGACATATCAGTAAATCATTATTATCTCCCCCTAAATTCTTAAAAATTCCAAAAAGTTATTTCCTGGTATTAAATAACTTTCAAAGGTTCGATAAGCCGTAAAAATTACAAATAAATTAATGAATCAATTCATCTACGAAGTTGTAGCTCCCCTACGCAACAAAATGTACTTGGGAGGTACTTACAATCGAGACTCCTTGAGGGGAGAAGGCCAACGACTGGACTAAACCACCGTGTCCAACCAAACGCACAATAACGGTACCCGTCTGTGTAAAAAAATAAAAAATTATCAAAGATGACAATTACATTACAATATATTAAACAATACACGGACAAAACAATAATGATAGTCTGTTTTTGTTTACATGGAAGATTTCCTAGCAACATTTAGTTTGACGTACCTTTACCTTTACATTTAGCTTTACGAGCATTTACTTAAATATTTGTATCTATAAAAAGAATGTATAAACATAAAAATGTCTTTAAATAATTGTCGGACTTTGTCCAGTTCATAATGTGTGACGTCATTTGTTTACATTTGATACGCCATGAGCAGACATGAATGTACGTGAGAGATTCATGGAAGATTGAAGTTTAAATACAGTAAATTCGACCTTGCTGACCGAACGCGCCTCTGTGGCGAAATCGGTAAAGGCACGTCAGGCTATATGATGGTTCCGTATAGGATACAGGTTCGAATCCTGTCGGAGGACGTATATATTCTGTGAAAATTTCTCGGACATTCAGGCCGGTAAATGTTATTTAATATTGTTTATTATAAACAGAGCATTTACTTAAATATTTGTATCTATAAAAAGACTGTATAAACATAAAAATGTCTTTGTATATATATATATATATATATATATATATATATATATATATATAAGTATGTATTAACAAAACTAAAAATATTGTTGCGTATTCCAAAACAATGAATATGAAAGAAGAATACATTTAAACTAATGAATTTTTTGAGTGTTTGAAGGTGTGTATAAGAAAGGTGTTACATGTAAGAAAGTGAAGAGAAAGGTTCTGGTGTGCGTGCGTGTACGCGTGTGTGCAATCCCCAATGGTGAAAGCGTTTTCCTCATTCGACATACAGCTTATCATCCCTGAGTGAAAAAGAAAAAGAAAAAAGAGGATGACAGAGAATGTTATTACCTATTTCGGGAGCGTCCCCTAGTGGCGGTTCTTTTAGGAAAGTAAGTGTTGTAAATCCACAATATATATATATATATATATATATATATATATATATATATATATATATATATATATATACTGAATGTTCTGTATCGAAGATTGAACGTTTCTCGGTATAAAAAGTGTGGACGTAGAAATCAACACTACATGGTAACTGCCAGTTTCACGTCTTCAGGTATCCTTTTCACAAGATTCTGACCGAAGGCTTTTAATTATTCGTATGGCTATCTTCTTAGACGTCGGCCTTAAAATTTTCAGGACATAATTAAAGACGTTAATTATTATGCATTTTACCAACCTATATGATTAAGCAAGGCGTAATCACAACACAACAACGTTAAAAAAAAGTACTACTTAACTAGACTGGTCCACTCCTAAATAGTAAGGGAAAATATTTTGGAGATATTTTTTTTAGATTTTCATTCTTTAGACTAGTTTTTCTCGACCCTTTTTTTAATTCTTAAACATCAGGGCGGCCTTGTTTGAAAGTCAAAGGCGCACATTAAATTTTGATGAGGAAAAATTAGTCATAAAATTTGAAAATATAAAATTTTAGTTTAGCATTCCCAAAGAAAATTAGCGTTACAGTTTTCTTTTAAAGGGATTTATGAAGAATCTCTTTTTTTGGAGTCGGGTGGAGCCGATAATAATAGAAATTCCTTGAAAAAGGCAATTAAAGATTAAGGAATGTATCATCCAGTCTAAAATATCACAGATACTCGACTTAGATATGGAAGCTATCTGTTTGGTGATTCTAGCTTTTTAAAAATAAAGCTTTTTATTTAGTATAAAAACAATTCATAAATTACTCTCTGTTAACTTCAGGGGCGTCTAGATAACTTTCAAAAACTCCGTAAAAACATTTTTCCAAGGGAGATAACTGTATCAAGCATATTCGAAAATATTTCGATGAAGTTATCCCCCTTCCATTGATAGGCCATTTCAATCCGAACAAAATCTTTTTGTCAATGTTTAACTTCTGTGCCCGGGAAAATACCTATCCCTCCCCCCCCAAAAAAAAAACGAAAAACAAAAAAAAAGGTTATTCACTTGGCATCGCTATTATTGTTTACATTTTGACACCCTTGGCAATATTTGTTTTAAAAAGCGATGATTAGAATTTAAAAAACGCAAACATATGAAAGTATTTTCTTTATTCTTGAGAATTGGCAACATTAAACACTATTTATTTATTAATTTGTTACAGCGAATTTTGGAGTAGCTTATTTTCTAAATTTACTGAGTTTTAAAGGCACAGAAAAATTCATAATTCACTGTTTCCAAGGATACAGAGATCCAATCATTCAGGGGTGGTAGCGTGTTCATTTTTATTAACTTTTGATGTATCAGTTATTAGTTAGTTAGTTAATAAAAATGAACACTCTACCGCCCCTTGTCTGAATGATTGGATCTCCTGTATCCTTTGAAACAGCGAATTATGAATTTTTCTGTGGCTTTAAAACTCAGTAAATTTAGAAAAATAAGTTACTCGCTTGATGATGAAATGGAACTAATGTTTTTAATTTAATTACAAAATTAAATTTGAAACTTTTAGCTTTCATTTTTGAAACATGGTTATTACTGTGTAACGAAAAAAACATATTTTAAATCAGTTAAATCTATAATATTAATGCTCTGCAAATTCACATTGAGCACTATTTTGTAAAAATAAAAATATCAATAAGAACAACGGATTATATATCTTACTGTTCTTTCTTCTTGTTATATATATATATATATATATATATATATATATATATATATATATATATATATATATGTTGGTCAATGAAAATCAAATTTGCTGGCCAATGTCAAATTTTGTCTTGACCCGATATGATAGTCACTTTTTCAATAAAAAATGACTGATAACAGCGATCTAGGGCCAGAAGAAGAGTGCAAAGGCAGAGGTGCAGAGGGCTGAGGCGGATCAGTGAGGAGAATAACAGATAGGAGACAAAAAGGTGCCGTTGACGAGAACAGATTGAGTATAGCACTCCAAAGGAAAGTCCAGTCGGAGGTCACGAATTTGATTTGACAGATACAAGGCAGATTCTTACGACTGAAGATTTAATATCCAAGAACAAACAAGTGAACTTTATATGATACAAGTTCCTCCGAGCTGAGATGGCCTGTTTCTGCATACTTAAGAACAGAGGTTGGGGCCATTTGAAAAATTCCTTTTTTTCCCAGAATTTTTCTATATTTTTGAAAAGGTTAATTTTTGTACATGTGTTCTTTTCGGTTTCTTAAACTAATTGTGAAATATTCCTTTTCTTGTTTCTCTGGCTAATCTCTATTTTTTTTTTTTTTTTTTTTTTTGTTAGCTCAGGAAGGTGTTATCCTGTCTAAAGAGGTGCACAAAAGGAAATTTTTGTGCACACCTTATTTTGTACTTTTCAAATTTGTAGTTGTAAATAAATGTGTCGTTTCTTTTGAAATTTTACGCAGTGGTCATCTTGTTTTTTTGAGTTGAGCCCATTTTCGATAGTTGCTGTTTACACAAGAACTTGAAGTTGGTAGGAAAGTAAAATTTCTATATCCACTCGTCAGGAGGTATCATCAATTGACTGCCGGTTTTCTCATTTTCGTTATTTTTATATTAAGTTAAATGAAATAATTTATGCGCATTTTATTGGTGTTAGGTTAATTTTTATTATTCTTTGTGTGTGTGTATATGTGTTGTGTACACGTGTTTATGTGAGTGAGTGTGTACGCTTGTACGTGTGCCTATGTGCACATGTGTAGAATATCGTGGTTCTTTCTTCTCGTCATAATTTTCTTCTCTCCTCATACTCTCTCGCTATTCCTTTCCCCCCTTTTCTGTCTTTTCCGGCTCTGGCTGTCAAAGATAATGCAACAATGATATTTGCAGTGTCATATCCAGGACTTATTTTTAGGCGAATTTTTCTCGAATATTCTGGGGCGTACTTAAGTTTTGAAAATACAGGTATATCCCGTTTTTTGTCACTTAGCTCATTCACGTTATATCAAGCACCCCGACTCCAGGGTTTTGTAGAAGACGCTCAGTCGACTCATCGGGAGGTATCATCAATTCTCTAGCGATTTTCTCATTTTCGTTGTTTTATAGTATGTGATTTTTATTAGTATTATGTTGATGATGATGGTTTCTTCTTCTTCTTTTTCTTCTTCTTCTTCTTCTTCTTCTTCTTCTTCTTCTTCTTCTTCTTCTTCGTCGTCGTCGTCGTCGTGTGTGCACGCAGACCGGTATGCGTGCCTATGTGCACATGTGTAGGATATCGTGGTTCTTTCTTCTTTTCATAATTTTCTTCTCTCCTTATACTCCCTCACTATTCCTTTTCCATCTTCTCTCTCTCTCTCTTTCTCTCTCTCTCTTTCGGTTGTGGGTATCAAAGATAATTCAACAATGCTCTTTCCAGTGTCATAGACAGGACTTATTTTTAGCCGAATTTTTCTCGAATATTCTGGGGTTTTCGCTTTGTACTTGGCTTACATATTTTTAAAAATCTGCTGAAACAGTCAAAAGTGTAGCAGTGTCAAGGAAATGACCGTTCTTTTCACACACTGTTTTCTTTTCCGCACACGAAGGGCAAACATTAACATCCCTTCCGCAAAACTGACGGTAATAATGTATGCGCCATTACCATCTTAAATATCTCGTAAAACACTGGTTCATCCACGGGAATAATATAAACTAATTCAAATTATAATTACTAACTTACTTTAGAATTTCTGGCAAGAAGAGGTATCGTTATTTACATTATTTACATTCCGACTATTGTCCTCATCTTTGTTGTTGTCATCCCAACGTTTCGGCCGTTTTACCTTCCGGCCTTCTTCTGATGTCCGGTGATCCTTTTTATTTAATCTACGTCGGTTGATTGGTCTGAATCCACTGTCTTTGGGTATCTCAGTTTCAATGAATTCCCCTTAATCCCCAAAGGCACATAGCCTAGTAGATAGAAGAGTTGGTTGACTGATCCAAAAAGTAACTTGACCCAAAGAGTTGTGAGTTCAATACCACAGCAGAGGAAACAGAAACTTCGAAACTTGCGTTACTAAGAAGAATTAACTGAAAACTGAGATATCCCCCACCCCGCAAAAAAGGCATGTCACATGGAATTAGAACAATGTACCCCCGTGTACTATATAAAGGGTTCAGTTCGAAATTTTAACCTTAACTAAGCCTGAGCGAACAACGGTGACTGTGATGTATTGAGTAAATACAAACCTAATTATCTCCCTTAGCCGATTTCTTTACTAATCCAGAACCGCCATAAAGATTCAACGGAGACGAACAGGCCAATAACATCTTTTTTTTTAATTTTATGAAGTCACAGTTTTGCGTCTATTTCACCGACATTTTTCTTTTTTCCTAACAAGTCAGAATGTCAAGTAGAACTGTAGTCAGTGCAAAATAATGATAACTTCCTTCACCTACTCCCTTCAAATCCAGAGGACTGAGGAAGAAGAAGGGAATTCGTGAGCCTATGTGAGATTTTTGCCTTTCACAGAAATTAAACCATGAGCCGTGGAAGAAGAAGGAAAGAAATTCGCGAGCCTATGTGACATTGTTTTTCGCCCAATGAAAATCTTGCCTTCACAGAAATTGGTCGAAGAGCCAAGAAGAAGAAGGAAAGAAAGAAGCGAGCCTACGCGAAATACTTATATATATATATATATATATATATATATATATATATATATATATAAAATGAGGAGAAAAAGTAAATTAATTAGTAAAGAGTGTCTGCAGTCATGTGAAATGTTTCGTTTCAGTTCCTCGCGATCAACGTTGAAGTAATATTTCGGGAGGGCGTTATTACCCGGTGTCTGAGTTGCTACCAAAAGGACAAGTGCTGAAGGAACGTGAGCAATTTTTCAACAGTATTGCCGTTAAACCCACTTTAAACTGACCTTGTGTCACATTGGGTTGTGATGTGGGCGCGCTGAAAAATACCCTCTTAGTACAGGCATCCCTATGTAATTTTTTCTTGAAAAGTTATACCATATTATCCATTAAATATCTCAATGGCATACATACATTTCATGGAAATATTTAATTTTACGCGATATTACAGTATAGAAATGAAGTGAATATTTAGCCATTACATGTTTCTTCTCCTAATCTCCGTTTGAAAACTTATTTTCGAATTTTAGGGGATATTTTCTAACTAGACGTACCCGGTAATATGTTGCGGGGTATTAGTATGTTTGGGTAGAAATAAAGCATCACTATATTATGGGTATAATCACTTTCTTTTGCGAGGTGTATGGACAATTTATATAAAATATTTATGGGCTCTTGGAAAATTTATCCCGCAAAACAATATTGGCGAATTCAATGTGAGTCCGGGTAAAAATAGTTCCACACGAAACAATGAAATATAAAGCAAACGACAATGCATGTTATTCACAAAAGGTATTGCATGTGTACACGATTGAAATGAAAGGAAAAAGGCATGAAACTAGTTATGAGAGTGTGCTTATTAGTGTATGTTTGAATCAAGCGTGTGTGATAGACACGTTTGTGTATGTGCGTGTATGACGGTGTTCAAAAGTCAACAGAGGACCAAGGAAGCGAACGCACCCTGTAGGCAGCGCTCTTTATCTATGTCGATTATATCTGGGCGCAAAGATAATGGGAGAGGGTTGATGAACATATGAAAGGAATGAAGTAAAGAGGGAAGGAGAAGAGGAGGAAAAAGAAGAACCATCAAAGAAAAGAAATAGAGAAAGGGTGAAAGAGAAATATAGAGAAAAGAGAGAAAAAAGAGAAAAGGGAAAGAGGAAGGTAGAGAGTCTGAGAAACAGAGAATGGGAGAGAGAGGATGCAAATAGAGAATAGTTATATTACAACGGGATAGCAATGAACAGAGAGAGAGAGAGAGTGTGTGTGTGTGTTATAGTGGAACACACCTATTCTATAGTTAATAGACTCTCCCACCTATAATAAGTAGGAGTAGTAAGAGTAACGTGGGAGTCGCTCAGTCGGTCAGCCAGTCGATGCCGGACAACCGTTAGTCGGATACTAAAGTATCAGCGACCACAACTAGATTTCTCTGCGTCATTACCTATTATATCAAGTTCCTAACGTTTTGTACGTCGAACCTATTTTAGGATCGACTTAGTACAAATACAAGCCTCCACTGTGAAACCACTACATAACACACAGAGAGAGAGAGAGAGAGAGAGACAGAGAGAGACAGAGAGAGAATATTATTGCCTTTTTATAGATTTAAAGAGCGCCACCTAACGACACTTGGTAGAGTCAAGTGGGGTAACCCACTGATACATTTTAAGGTGTTAATTAATCTATCATACTTATCTGATTGATATGACTTTATTATATTTCTATATATTAATAAACTATGAAAATAAAAAAGGTGTATTTCATTAAGAATGAAGAGAAAAAACTTTATAAAAAACAAGATACAAAATCAAAGCATAAACAAACTTTATCACTTGAATAAAACTAAGACAAAAGCCGGTTCAATTATGCCGATTCCCAAAAAATCAAATATGGCCGACATATCAAATACCTTTTGTAAACAATTGTTATCAACACCTGTCGACTTTGTGTTTTATTATCTATTATGCTGGGTGTATCTGCAATCTGTGCTGTTTCAAATAAGAGATTTTTTAAGCTGAATAAAATTTTCTGAAAAGGTGTATAATATGAGCTCACTTTTCTGGCTTTTAATTTTTATTCAAAATTTCTTATATTATGCACAGGAATTACGGTATCTATCTATCTATCTATCTATCTATCTATCTATCTATCTATGCCAGTTTGTTCATTATCTGTCTATTCATTTATTTATGTCAGACTGTTAGTATGCTGGTCGGGTGTTTAGGTGGAAAAAAGATGTCTCCTTGTATATTAATTCCAGAACAAAAATGGCGGACTCGAGATGTGAGTCCGAGTAATAAAATATCAAAGTAGTAGCAAAAATTATATATATAAACAAACGATAAGTATGTATTTACAAAACCAGGGTATACATAATTGCGTGTTATGAAACAATGAACATGAAGGAAGAAAACATTTAAACTTATGAACTGTTTGCCTGTGTGTAGGTTGGTGTAGGAGAAAGTCCTAGAAAAAATGAAGTGTAGGATGTGTGTGTGTGCGCGTGTGCGTTCCTCAGTGGGGAAAGCGTTTTCCTCGTTTGACCTACATCTTACCGTCCCTGAGTGAAATAGGAAAAAGAGCGAATGACAGAGAATGTCACTGCCTATTTATAGGCTCAGAGAGCGTACCCTGGAGACAGTTTTTTGACGAAAATAAGTGGGGTAACTCCACACTATCGATTTATATCAGTCGGTTCGTTATGTATGTATGTATGTTAGTCTGTTCATTATCTATGTCAGTTTGTTCATTATCTATCTATCTATTTATCTATCTATTAGGTTGGTGCAAAAATAATGACGTAATAATGTCGTTTTTTACGTATTTTTAACGTCAAAAAACGACATTAATACGTCATTATTTTTGCACCAACCTAATATCTATCTATTTCAGTGTTGTATAAGAGTAAGTATCGTTGTCGACACTGTGATTTGAAACTAGATCGCCAGTGAGTAACACGGGCGACTCCATTATTAAGTAGATCACGTGATCTTAAAGGAAGTGAATAAATACAAAGTAGCGCATTGAGTAAGTGATTACTATTTCTCCTTTATCACTATACAGATCACTGTTTACTCTTCTTATCTATTGTCTATACGTTCATTCTCTCTCTACTCTATTACTATACGGATTATGATTCTCTTCTGTTCATTATACTATTTGACGATTACTACTTGAACAAGTATTACTAGTGCCGATATTATTGGAAGGCATTACTACTACCAGTACTGGCGTCTACGAAGTCTCGATTGCAACGAGTATTTTTGAAGCGATAACTAGCTTTGGCTTGACAGCAATATTGACAAGCGAAGTCGTCCAACATAACAAAAGTCATTCTGTTCATTATCTATCTATCTATCTATCTATCTATTGTTATCAACACCTGTCTACTTTGTGTTTTATTATCTATTATGCTAAGTGTATTAGCAATCATGCCGTTTCAAATAAAACTTTTTTAAAATTGAGTAAAAATTTCTGAATAGGTGCACCTGTGTACATTGTGTAATAATACGACCTCCTCTTTTGCCTTTAATTTTCATTCAAAGTTTCTCGTATTATACACAAATAAATACGGTAAAATACGTAATTGATTTGCCGTCGGGTGTCAGTACCAGTGAACAGAAGTTGTGGCAGCCAAACTGAGTTTAGGCAAGAGTGCGCCCCATAGGAACGAATGAACAAACATGGCGTGACTTGACTGTCTGGAACAGCGCGCCATAACTGTTCAAATTAATTGTCGCTTTGCACAGGTCGTTTCGGAATATTACGATCGGAGCAAGGGCTGGTTATTTTCAGAAGCAGGTCAGGGGTTACTGGTGGAACGTGTTTGGTGTATAAAACCCCAAACTGGCAATGGAACTGTTGTAATGGAATGTCCCACACTCCCTATCGTCTATGCTGACTGACTATATCAGTAGCTATGTGGTGAGCACAGGATATACCTGAGGGCTTCCTTTGGCAATTAGTTGGAGATTCGTCTCCAGTTAAGCTAGTCGAACTCTCTGCCTTCTGGCAGAGAGGAACCCACACGAAGCTATGCCAAAGGGCAGAGTCTCGTCTGCGGTGGTAGACAGCTATCCGACCCCGTTTTTTTACGAGGTCTACGGGGAAATTTTGCCCGAGCCAACAGGCTCGGTTTAACCCCGCATTAAAAAAGGCCTTGTGCCACATCCTGCCTCGCGGGGTGGTAAGGTAAATAACCTTGCTTCTGGAATTACTATCCTGCCACCTGATTCCCTGTCTTTCAGTAGTGTATTCTTTTACAATAAACCTCTCTTTTATCTACGCGCGTGTTGCTGTTACTTCACTTGAGTACAACCTTTGTCTGTTTGTAACCTCTTTAAGGATACAACAGGAACCAGAACACATCGACAAAGACTCGCCTCGGTGCATCTTTATGATATAGTGACGTTCTAAGCGTCACTTAGATGGGACACGAGGCAAAAAAGTACGAGGTACTCAGTGAGGATCGAAATCAATATTCAGTCGCAATTGATCTAGCAAGACAAGCTTGCTAACCATTACACCACACCGAAGTACTCCATCATAAATTATTAAATTTATTTATTTTTAATCATTTCACTCCAAGCAAGGCGATGGTGCTACTAGAACACAGGGGTCTACAGGGATTGAACGTGAAAGAGGATGAGAAAACTGAGAATAGGAAGAATTGAGGGAAAGACAAAAAAAGTGAACAGAAATGATTACATTGTTGTAATGTCCGCTGAAAATGAAAAGTGAAAGAGAGGACGAGGCAGGGTCTCGTCAAGTATATATAGTGCTGGGAGAGCGCCCCCTAGGAACAATTTGGACAATCAGGAAATTAAGGAGGAGTTAACTCCGGCAGTAGTTAAAATGCATGGTTTTTAACAAAAGGAGGGCCCCAAAGTACGAACTGCAAATCGGGGATACCGAAATCAAATAAGTGCGGAAATTTAAATATTTAGGAAGTGTGACACTGAAATCTGAGGGCGTACTGGGAGAGTGAAAGATGCCCTTCCAAAAGGTAAGCAGGGTACTACGAAATAGAAAAAACTTCGCTAGAAACATTGAAAAGAGTACTAAAATGTTATCTGTTCTCCTGTATGGCAGTGAGTGCTGAACAATCTTCTCAAGGATGAAGAAGATACTTGAAGTAACAGAAATATGGTTCTACAGAAGGATGTTGAGGATGCCATTGACCAAAACATGTGAGAAACGAAGAAGTTTTAGAGAAAATGGAAACAAAAAAGAAAACTTATACTTAACATTAGGAAGAGACATTTGAAGCTTCTGGGGTAAATAATGAGGAAAGAGGGCTTGGAGAATCTGATACTCATGGGACAGATAGAGGACAAAAGTGACAGAGGAGAAATAATTGAAAGACAAAGTGTATTAAGACATAAGGAACAATGTGAAGTTGTGGAGAGCCAACGTCCTGAGAAAATGAAGAGCTTATCAGGGAAGCAATGATATATTCTTCTTTGATGTTAGTAGCTTCGGCTACTTTGTCCACGGGGACAATAAACAAATTGATATTGACGTAATAATAAGTTGTGAGTAAAATAATGTCTTACCAAAATATTCCACAAAATGGCGGTCCTGTCCCACGACCCAGAACAGAGTGTCTTCACATCAGGGGAAAACATAACAACTTCAACACTCTTGCTGTGACCTGTGGGTTAAGAGATGAAGTAGATGAAGTGAAGTGAATCGAAACGCCTCTCCATAACTGGGAATCAGATGGTAACGATAATAAAATAAGCCGTTACACCGACTGTCAGCCTTGACAGAGGCTAGTCATACCAGAGAAAATGAATAGTAAAATTAATGGGTATGGCGTGAAAATACAAATATTTATATATAATAACTTAGGTACCTCCATGAGGACTAGTAAAATAACATCAATTTTCAGCACGATTTTTTTCGTTTTTTTTTGTATGACAGACATTAATTTGGAAAATCTTGCAAAAATAAAAATAATTGTCGGATGTTAATGAAACTTTCTAAAACTATTCACAAATGATCGAAATTATTATAAATATGTTTTCTTTTTTTAAAGTCATGAAAAAAATATTTTTTATATATTTATTGCCCCAACCCCCACCCCATAACTAATTTTATGAAAACTCTAGAAATTCAGTCGCATTCAGTTTAGTGATAATATTAGTTAAAAGCACAAGGCTTTGAGGAAAGCAAATCATGTTATTTTTTTTTAATTCGACTCCCCTACCTGAAAATCAGCTCTGAATTGTAACATATAAAACTCAATAAAACAAATATATTATTTAATTTCAAATGCTTTTATTTGCTTTTAGTTGTTTTTATGAATATGGACAATATTTTCTGAAAGCAAAAATTTTTTTCGATGAAAAATGAATTTTTAATTCAATTATTTGTTATTTCTTTAATTATAATAGATTTTTACATTTAAATTGTTAAAATATTATAAAATTAGTTAAAAGCCGCATTCAGTATCGTAAATGTTCTTATGTGATAGATATACTTTTTTAGCGCGTTGTAAATTGTATCGTTTTGCCTAATCAGAAGACCTGCAGTAATTAAGAAATGTAATTTTGTGTTTATAATCGGGCTGTAATTATAAAGTACGAAAGACCAACCAGAATACAATTAAGTTGCGTTATTTGAGTTCAGCAATGTTCTCCGCTGTTAAGGCCTTTACTTTTGTGAAACACGTGTGGAGAAGTTAATTTGATCTTTCAATTTCAACTGAGAAGGGTACCTACAAGTATTAGTATCATCTTATGAAATTTATATGATCTTATTTTTATATTAATCTCAGTTATGATATTTTTCCATAAATGAAATATCAAAATTAATAATAAAATGAATGGAAATACAAATAACACAGTAAAATGTAATAAATGTACATAAAATTATAGTATTTTATGTACACTTCTGATAAAATTTCATAAGAAAGGTATCTAATTATTAGGTTGGTGCAAAAATAATGTCGTTTTTTGACATAAAAACATATGTGAGAAAACGACCTTATTTTTGCACCAACCTAATCATAGGTATTTAATCTCACTTTCAACAGTCTTATAATATATTTTCCATAAAGCATCATAAACGTAAAGGTGAAAGCTAAGTACAAAAAAAATAGAGCGCTGAACGTTTTCCTTAAAAATAACGAGATAAATAATTTGTTCACTTAAATCTAAACTATTTCACTTCTCTCCTTCCGTAGAATAAATTATCCTCACGTAATCTGTCAATACGTCATTCAACACCTGTCAAGTGATGCGAAATGTTATGACCTGCTTTGTTTTATTTTCAAACTACACCTTTTCGGAGCAGAAACTAAATTATGCTTGTTTCAAAATATTTTAAATAAACATTATAATTTCTGATTGTCTTAAAAGAAGTTTTGAAAAAATTATAATTGATTTTTAAAAGAATTTCAAACTGAAATTTTCATTTTTTCTATAAAATGAAAAAAAAATGGTTGACATGATTGATTATCAATGTCAATGTCAATTTTTCTGACTCAAAAAAAAAAAGGTTTTTAACAAAAATTACGGACCTGCTAGGAACGATTAAAAAATGTAAAAAATACCCCTCAAATACTTTGATCTTTCCTCTTAATAATAACATAAACATTTAGACAATAAAATTTTGTTTTTTGTCAAGTTTGGCGTCTTTTTCATCATGCTATGCTCTTTTTTTAGCGATCTCATGGAGGTACCTACAATAACTGTTAGTTCCAATCTATACTGGGAATGAATATTTATTCTAAAAATTTACAAATTTGGCACAAGGACAAAATGGACGATGTGGGTTCACTAGTCTTAACATACACCTAGCTAGTCTCAATCATCCGTACATCCATTCACCAAAACATCACATTTATTCTTAATCATCACACTGTAATCACCAAAATGACACAAAAACACGAGTCTCCTGGTATTATTTTCCCCGTAAAAATTATTGCGGGACTCCTGATATGAGTCCAAGTAATAAATGAGTAACACAAAACAATATAAAATAAACGACAATGCACGTATTAACATAAGTATTACAATGACAATAAACAAAGAATACATTTAAAGACTAGTTTCATAAAGTGCTTAAATTAGAGAATATGCGTGTGAAGTTTGTGTGGGCTTACGTGATAGACATGTATGCGTGTGAAAGAGTACAAAAACGTCACGATCCACCCTGTCGGCTGGGGCCTCAGAATACGTGGACTGAACCTCTGCAGAGGTATAAGACCCACCCACTCATCCTGGGTATGACAATAAACTACATCTGGCAGCAAGGCCTATGATCAGGAGGCTTTGAGGAGCGTGGAACCACCTCTTAATTGCTGGTGTTCCCAGGTTCACCGTGACATGTGTTGGTAGCTACGGACAGATAGTTAACCCCCAAACAGGGGTCAAAACATTATAAAAATGTAAAAAAAAGTGCTTTCTCTGATGATGAAATGGAGGCACAGTTTTTTCTTTAGTCGGACCTCTCGATGCAAGCTGGTTGTTAATAATTTCACTGTTTAATAAAAATAAAATAAAAAATACCAGGGATAGTAACTGAAACACGTGTGTAGTGTACCTGTTGCCGGAATGCTTATTGTGATTATGTAGAAGACACGTGTTTCCTGGTATTATTTTTCCCGTAAGAATTATTGCAGGACTCGAATGTGAGCCCAAGTAATAAAGAAAACATAAAACAATATAAAAACCAACTGCAATGCGTGTATTAACAAAAGTATTAGAGTGACAATAAACGAAGAATATATTTAAAGACTCGTTTTATAAAGCATTTAAATTAGATAATGTTTGTTTGTGAAGTTTGTGTGGGCCTACGTGATAGACACGTGTGCGTGTGAAAGAGTACAAAAACGTCACAAGAGATAAGTAAGAAGACATTGAAAATAAACGTGCACCAGTCCCGGGAGTGGGGGGACAGTTTTCCCCACGTGTGACTACATCCGTACATATAATAATCCATTCGCCAAAACATCACGTTTATTCTTAATCATCACACTGCAGTCACCAAAATGACACAAAAACACGTGTTTCCTGGTATTATTTTCCCCGTAAGAATTATTGCGGATTTCTAATATGAGTCCAAGTAATAAAAGAGTAGCACAAAACTATATAAAATAAATGACAATGGTGGAGTAATGTAATGGATAGCAGGTCGGATTGAGGAATCGGAGTCCCGAGTTCGAATTCCAGTCAAATCCATTGCATTCACTTACATTCTAATACCTTGGGAAAGGTATGAATCCTCTTCTTCTCCCCCAGCTATGGATAAATAGCAAGATAAATCTGGTTCTATAGCCTTGGTTGGCAACTGGTCTACCAGAAAGAAATGGCAGCCTACTGCGGGAAAAAGTCTGCCTCGTCAGTTATGCATCGAAAGATACATGATCGCCAGAGTAACACAAAACAATATAAAACAATTGACAACGGTGGAGTAATGGATAGCGGCTTGGATTGAGGAATCGGAGAGCCGAGTTCGAAATCCAATCGTACTAATACCCTTGGGAAAAGTATGAATCCTCCTCTTCTCCGCCAGCTATAGGTAAATAGCAACTGGTTTACCACAGAAAGAAATGGCAACCTATTGCGTAAAAAAAAATCTGCCTCGTCAGTCATGTATCGAAAGATACATGATCGCCTAAGCGTGTATCACGCATGGCACATAACTGATTACAATGACAATAATCGAAGAATACATTTAAAGACTAGTTTCATAAAGTGTTTAAATTAGGGAATGTGTGTGTGTGTGAAGTTTGTGTGGGCCTACGTACGTGTGAAAGAGTACAAAAACGTCACAAGAGATAAGTAAGACATTGGTGGGGGGATAGTTATTCCCTCGTGCGACTACATCTTATAGCCAGAGTGATAAAATTGGAAAGAGAATGAGTGGGAATATTATTTCCTGTTTATAGGCGTAAGGAGCGTCCCCTAGCGTCGTTTTTTTAAACGAAATTCAAGTGGGATAACCTCCAAGCTAAAATTGTTACTTACAATTCTGGGGCAGGGGAGGGGGAAATACTGGACCCCAATGAATTTTTACAATGAAAGATTATCTACAAAAACTAAACAAAATTATATTAGTATTTGACCGTTTAAAAAGTCTTATCCTCTTTCAGCCTAAATTGCGAATGAACAAATCAAAATGTCTGCTTACCTTTAAGTGCGTGACAGAGCGACGCATCTTTTGTCCGCCGTATTTGGACCGTTTTGTCGTAGGATCCGCTGGCAAAATATTCGCCATTTGCCGAAATTGCAACGCATCGGACAGCACCTTTGAAAACATTTCATTAATTTTAACTTCACATATTAATAAGACATTTGTACAGGTCGGGTTTCGAGGAACATTAATATATTTTTTTAAAGCCTTGTAAGGCTTAAAAAAAAGTCTCACAGTGAACAGAATTAAATTTTGGGACACACACACTCAATCAGGGCCGGTATGTACTATCTCCTAGTCACATGTCGTCCTGGGTATGACGATAAACTACATCCGGCAGCAAGGCCTCTGATCGGGATATTGGAGGATCTGAATATTGTGTGTGTGTGTGTGTGATAAGAACAAGCTACATACACATAGGACTATCTATGTTTTTAAAATACGTGGTACGTATCTGACCAATGAGAACTGACCCAAACATAATTAAAAATACAAATGTTTCTGTCATTTTCTTTCAATCCCTGACGAAATAATCAGATAATAAAACCGAAACATGTTAGATTGATAAACGTTTCTTATTTGTTCTTTTTTTATCATCCTGTCGGATTCCGATCCATATTTGATCTGCATTCGATCTTTAACGCACACACACACACACACATACATATATATATATATATAAGTGCTCATTGAAGTTAACACTTTGGCCCGACAATAGCGTTTAGCATGAAACAGACTGTCGCCTCTGTGTGTTAACTTCAATGTCCAATTTTATATTTTATATATACATACGCTCTATATTGAGCACTTTATCCCATAAATATAGCATACCTTAAAACTATATTTCCTATATTTAAAAGCAAAGAAAATTCATTAAAGAATTTTTCTATAATTAGGGCAAGAAACATTTTAATGGTGCAATGCCTGAGTAAGTTGCGCTTTCATAAGCCACATTTCGTACACACACACACACACATATATATATATATATATATATATATATATATATATATATATATATATATATATAAATCATTCATACAAAAAACAAATATAGAGGTTAATGACTTAAATGGCGAGAAGTAAAAACAAGAACAAGATCTACTTCCATACCTGATGATGTCTGTAGGAATAGACGAAAGCTTGTAAAAAATTAAAAAGACCTTATGCAACTGGAATTTGTAAACAGGGATCATATCATTCATATACAGGTTCGGGGTTGATGTATCTTATTTATATTGTTTGCGACGATGTATTCTCGCCATTTAAATCATTAACCTCTATATTTGTTTTTTGTATGAATGATTCATGAATTTATAAATTATAATTGCACCTTTTAATTGAAATATATATATATATATATATATATATATATATATATATATATATATATATATATATGTAGTTTTAATGTAAAAGTGTTCAATATCGGAGATAGAGTGTATGTATAAGGTAATCAAAAACTCCTTACGTCGTGTGAGAAGAACTGATACGCAAACGAGCGCGTCGCGTGCCTGGAAAGCCTTGTGTTGGGATTGTTTGCATTTCTCTTGACCAATGCAGGTGCACTGCGCACACACATCAGTCATAGCTTGAGCAGCGGCGAGGAAACATGGCGGTGTCGAAGCAGCTCTTCGAGGTTGTCTGTTTTTTGTCTTTAAGCTAGGCTTCTCCGCAGCCGCATCAAATCACCGAATACGTCTAGCCTTTGGGGATAATGATGGGAATGAACACACCGATAGAAATTTGTTCCAGACGTTTAGGTCGCGAGATGTGTCCCTTTGTGATGAACCTCAAAGTGGCCGCCCACAGGGGCCTGGGTGATGAGGCCCTGAAGGCGGCCATAGAGGAGAACAACAGCTAAACATGTGGTGAGCTTGCCGAACTCTTCCAGGTTTCTGATGAAACACTCAGACTTCACCTACACCGCATAAGGAAGGCGTACCAGTAGAGCAAATGGGTGCCCTGCACACTGTCGGAAGCCAACAAGCAACAACATGTGACAGCCTGTTTCTTATTGCTTTTCGGCACCGTAACGTATCTGTATTTGATCAAGTGCTCACCAGTGAGGTAAAGTGGGTCCTGTATGACATACCCAAGCGTGTCAGACATTACCATGAGATAATTTGCCTTACACCACAAGAACATCTTTACAACTTGTTGACCATGTTCACCATAGTCTATGAATATAGAATCCAGCGCAGGACGTAATCTGTTCAATGAAACAGCGTTAAAGATTAACACTCACGAGTCAGACACTCTACTGAATCTGACTATATCGCCAATACCACCAGCAGCTGTTCCGTAATTCTTCAGTCTTCGATATCAAAGGCTGGCAGTAAATATTCGGGAAAAAAACATGGCCGCCTTTATACACGTCGCATTGAATATTTTGAGCCTTCTGATTGGTTAACTATAAAATGAGTCAGCTCATTTTGGTTGGCTCACTAGTACACCAGGGTACCCAAAAATTCCAACGCAACTACTCAAGATCTTGTTCTGTATCTGATGGACTTGCCGACAAGTAACACAGTATGAGTTGCTACCAACGAACCAAAACATCACTCCGGACCCGTATACGCAACAGTCGGAACGTGTGCAACAGGCGCTGAAGCAGAAGGGGCAAGCATTGGTTAATCGCAAGGAAGTATTGTTCCTTCATGACAATGCCAGGCCTCATGTGGCGCAGGTGATCAGGGATACCATTCGGTGATTTGGCTGGGAGACTCTGTGCCGTCCACCTTACTCCCGGGCCTTGTGTCAAAAGATTTCCACCTCTTCCATTTTCTGGACAAACACATTCGTGAGAAATCCTTCGTAAATTTGGAAAACTTGCAGTAGGCATTTACAGACTTCATTGCGTCCAAGACACCCGAGTTTTACTTCCAGGGCATTGTTTAAGGCAAACGGTTCTGGATGTCGATGGTGATTACTTTGAGGAATAAAGCTATGCCAAATTTAGTGTATACCTTTTTTTTCTAATAAATCAAAAACAGCAAGGACCTTTTGGGAGTTACTTTGTGAATATAGAAGTGGACAATGAGGTCAACACAAAGCGGTGGTGCTATTTAGTAACTGCTCCCGCAGTCACATGTGGCACAAGGCCAAATTTAAAGTGGGGTTCCAGAGCCTGGAGGCTCGGCGAAAAAACCCGTAGGCCCCGCATAAACGGGATCGGGTCTGTCTATCTCCCCGGACGAAACTCTGCAGAGAGTTCGATTAGCGCAGTTGGGAAAGATCCCAGCGCGACTCTCACACAAAGCGGTGACACTCTGACAATCTTCAGGCCATTATTATTAAATATTATGACAACAGTTTTATAAATGAGGATCACATCATTCAATGGATTAACAGCATACATTATGTTCTACTAGCGAAGTGATTTCGCCATTAATCGCATTAATATTGCTGATTGATTCTATGTATGATTATTTCTTTATATATATATATATATATATATATATATATATATATATATATATATATATATTAGTTTAAAAGCCGCTCTGTCGGGCGGTATTTAAGCTAGCTCCTGCAGAGTGCTCTTGATTGGGCCTTCGGCTTATTCAGGAGTTTGAGAGTCCCGAGGTCTTTGCATATTCTCAGCATTGAAAGCACTCCTGGCTGCCGTTTGATCCGGGTTTTCCTTTACACGTGTCTTTCCTCGCTGCAACGTTGGCTCTTTTGATTGCATTCTGGTCCATTGTTAGCTGAGATTTCTTTTTGCAAGGCATACTGTTGCCGTATGCAATAGGCAGCTATAAACTACAGAAGAACTCAAAACTGTTCGCTGCATTTAAGTATTGCATTAATATTTAAGCTTACCTTTTAAAAGTTCAACGATAATTCTTCTGCCGCCACTTAATTTAAAGACAATTAGATATACGTAGTCCCTTACTTTCCGTACAAACAATTATTTTTTAATTCATAGGCGTCTTTCACTGGATTTCTCAATTAATTTCGATTATTCCCAAATTTATTTCCAAGTTATAAAAATTGCTATAGTACTCAAAAATTAATCGCAAAAAAATCATATAAAAAATCGCCGAAAAAAAATCTCTGTAATGAAAATTGGGAATTCAAAAGTTCTGTAACATGAGCTATTGAAAGTTAGAGAGTTGTGTCTCTTTAATTGAAAAAGTGATACATTGACATTCGCATTTATTATATATATAAAAAAAAGAAAATAAAAAAATGACATAGTGAACAAAATCACGTAAGGAAAAGGAAAGGGCGTGAAAGAAATGGGTAAATGCCAGGACCTCGCCAGAGAAGTGAGGAAACTGTGCGGCAGGACAGTTATTGTTCTATCCATAATAGAGGTACACCACTAATTTTCTGGATCCCTTGTTTCCAAAACCATACCGGATTATCCATTTTGCCGGACTAACAGAATTCACGTCATAACAATTACGTGAAGTGCATAATTACAGGCTAATTATGCAATTCTCATGTCCCTAGAGCATCATCTGTTAGATTATATATTAAAATCTTATTAAATAAAACTTCCCCTGTTGCTGTCCCGTGAATATACAGAGTGCGATGGATAAATTGTCGTCTAAATGACGCAAAAAATGAATATTTACCAAAATTCGATAAAAAATATCTTGAAATACTGAAGAGTAAATTTATTCAATAAATTCATAGATTTTCCTAATATATATATATATACAGTGTAACCCGGATATAAGAGAGTTGTCGGGACCGGAGAAGAAGTCTCTTATATCCGGGTTTCTCTTATATCCGGGTTTGGTCTATTTTGTTTAGGTAAGTATGGCTCTAATTTGGGACCAGAGAAAATCTCTCTTATATCCGTTTTTTCTTATATCAGGGTCTCTTATATCCGGGTTACACTATATATATATATATATATATATATACTTGAGAATTCTTTTGTTGTTGTGGGAGTTTATCAGTCAATGTGGCATGAAATAAATTGTTCAATAACTTGAGTAATGTCTCATGTTGTTATCTTGAAAAATTTCACGTCGGATCAGTTCTTTTAAATCAAATATGTGGTGCAGTTCAATTTATATCACAATGAATCACCCATACAAAAAGTAGATTAGTAAAGTTAATGATATAAAATCATCCATACAAAAAGTAGATTAGTAAAGTTAATGATATAAAATGGCGAAATCTCTTCGCTAACAAAATTTTAAAGGTGCATTAACCTACAAATCACTCGATGAATGTTATGATCCTAAAAAAAAATATTCTCAAATTGCTATATTAGTAAAAAAACGCACTCTCTTATATATATATATATATATATATATGTGTGTGTGTGTGTGTGTGTGTCTGTGTGTTTATGTATATGAAGAATTTTATGGGTCAACCTTACACTGCGATATATTGATAACTCTAGTAATAACCCTTCACATCTAATAAATCAACGCTGTTGCCGTTTTAATTGACATGTTGTTAAGTTATATAGTTTACTTCTTGGGTCAGCCAAATTCCTCTGGCGGCAGATTTGGTTTTCAACTCCATGTGATGAGGTCACTTAGTACGATTTATTTAGTACGAATCATTGTTTGACGAGAGATTAGGCTGGGCGCAATTCAATTTTTAATGCAACGAGCATTGACTTAGTCGTGGTGAATTTCAATCATTAATGCAATCGTCAATGACATATGCTCGGCGCAATTCGATCGTTAATGTGGCGGGAATTGACATAGACTTGCCTCAATCCAGTCGTTGTTGCAATAGATATTGACTTAGTCGTAGTGAAATATAATAGTTAATTCAACCGCCATTGACATATGCTTGGCGCAGTTCAATCGTTAATGCAAAGGGAATTGACATAAGCTTGGCCCAATCGTTAATTCACAGCACTGATTTAGCTTCGGCGTAGTTCAATCGTTGATGCAACGGGCATTGGTACAGTCTTGCTGCAAATCAATCGTTGTTGAAAAGACATTAACTTAGGCTTAGTGCAATTCAATTTTTAATGCAACGGGCTTTGATTTAGGCTTGACTCAATTCAGTTGTTAATGGAACGGGCATTGATATAACCATAGCTCAATTCAGTCGTTAATGTTACGGACACCAATCTAGACTTGTCTGAATTCCGTCGTTGATGATACGAGTATTGAGTTAGGCGTGGCGCAATTCAATCGTTATTGCAACATGTATTAGGTTCAATTCAATCGTTAATACAAGGACATTGATTTATGCTTTGCTCAATTCAGTCGTTAACGCAACGTGTATTGACTTAGGCTCGACCCCGTTCAATCGATAATGTAACGTTCATTGATGTAGTCTTGGTGCAATTCAGTATTTAATGCAACGGGCATTGATTTAGGCTTGACTCAATTGTTAATGCGACGGGCAGCGATTTAGGCTAGGCTCAATTCAATCGTTAATGTAACTGGTATACATTTAAGCTTGGCTCAATTCAGTTTTTAACGCAATCGGCAGTAATTTGGGCTTCAATCGTTAATTCAAAGGGCATTGATTTAGGTTTGGCTCATTTCATTTGTTAATGGAACGGGCATTCATTTAGCTTGGCTCAATTCAGTCGTAAATGTAACGGTCACTTATTTAGGCTTGGCTCAATTCAGTTGTTAATGAAACGGGAATTGATTTAAACTTGGCTCAATTCAATCGTTAATGTAACGGGTATACATTTAAGCTTGGCTCAATTCAATTTTTAACGCAACCAGCAGTGATTTAGACTTGGCCCAATTCAGTCGTTAATGCAACTGGCATTGATTTAGGCTTAACTCAATTCATTTGTTAATGGAACGGGCATTCATTCAAGCTTGGCTCAATTCAGTCGTAAATGTAACGGTCAGTGATTTAGACTTGGCTCAATTCATCCTTATTTTTTAGACTCTTTTTCCTCTCGTTTTTGTTGAATGACGTCTGCTGTTTAGCTTCCTAGCCTTTTCGAGTTACCAAATCTATGTTGGGCGACCTTGGTATTATCTAGCCATCTAAAGCAGATAAAGACACAAACATTAATAATAATAATAATGATTTTGATATGGCAGTCACCGCAGACATTAACTTAAAACTTAAAAAATATCGAATACAACAAGGACCTTAAGTCGAAATATCTAAAATGTTGCAAATGAAGACATCTTTCTTTCTTTTTCTTTTTTGATTGGAAAAGATTCTGATAGACTCACTGAAGAAAACTTTGGCGGTTTCTGTCTTAATGTCGTTTGAATCAGATAATTTCCTGACTTTTGGCAAATATTTTAAAACAGGGCTTAGTGATTTTTTGCTTTCATTTAAAAAAAAAAAAAAAAAAAAAAAAGCATCCATTTCGATTTTACCTAAGTATAAGGGATAATCTGAGTTACTTGGAGAGAGAACGAACGAACGACATAAGTAAATACATAAATAAAGAACGAACGAACAAAAGAAAGAAAGAAAGAAAGAAAGAAAGAAAGAAAGAAAGAAAGAAAGAAAGAAAATAAGAGCAGTAAAAAAGTTCTGGATAAAAGAAAGCAAGCACGAAAGAAAGAAAAAAAGAACTGAAGAAAGAAAGGTGGGGAAAGAAAGAAAGAGAATGCGAAAGAAATAAAGACGGAAATAAATAAATAAATAAATAAATAAATAAATAAAGAAAAGAATAGGATAAAAGAACGAAAGAATGAAATGTGAGAAAAGAAAGAAAGAGAATGCGAAAGAAATCAAGAAGGAAATCAATAAATTGGAGAAAATAAGAAAAGATTAGGATAAAAGAAAGAAAGAAAAAGGTAGTAAACAGGAGAGAAAGAGAATGCGAAAGAAATAAAGAAGGGAATAAATAAAGAAAGAAAGAAAGAAAGAAAGAAAGAAGGAAAGAAAGAAAGAAGGAAAGAAAGAAAGAAAGAAAGAAAGAAAGAAAAGAATAGGATAAAAGAACGAAAGAATGAAAGGTGGGAAAAGAAAGAAAGAGAATGCGAAAGAAATAAAGAAGGAGATCAATAAATAATTGAAGAAAATAAGAAAAGATTAGGATAAAAGAAAGAAAGAAAAAGGTAGTAAACAGGAGAGAAAGAGAATGCGAAAGAAATAAAGAAGGAGATAAATAAATAAAGAAAAGTTTAGGATAAAAGAAAGAAAAAGCAGTAAAAAGAAAAGAAGGAAACCAAAAGGAGAAAAAAGGATGGAAGGACAGAGGATAGGAAAAAATCTGAAAGGAAAAAAAGAAATCCCTGATATAGATTTATGAATAAAATAAATGAATAAAAAGGGTAGAAAATATTTTTCAAATAACTCACCATCATGTCCGGTTACGTGATGTATCAATCGGCAGTTGTCTGTGTCGAAGATTCGGACATTGTTATCATCAGAGCCTGTCACCATTATGTTAAAATCCGAGGAGAAAGCGACGCAGTTGACCTAAATGAGAAATAATTATATTTGTAGTTTGACACCACATGACACAATGTAAGGAATATATGCATGTAGTTATGATACTGGTTAGATGGGTTTAGGAGGATGGTTAACAAGCTTGTCTGAAAGTCCGCTGCTATATCCTGGCTCTGAAGAAAGAATGAAAGAAATGATTAGAGGAAGAAAGAAAGAAAGAAAGAAAGAAAGAAAGAAAGAAAGAAAGAAAGAAAAAGCGAGAAGAAAATGAAAATGAAAAATTAAGATAGAAACGGATGAAAGAAAGAAAGAAATAAAGAAAGAATGAGATGGAGAATGGGAAAGAGAGAAAAGAGGGTTGAAAGGGAAAACGTGGGATAGGAACGGATGAAAGAAAGAAATAAAGTGATGGAGAGTATTAAAATGAAAAATTGGTTAGAAATGGAAGAAAGAAAGAAGGAAAGAAAGAAAGAAAGAAAGAAAGGAGAGGATCAAAGAAAGAAAAAGGGAGAAGAAGGTTTAAAATGAAAAAGTGGGATAGAAACGGATGAAAGAAAGAAAGAAAGAAAGAAAGAAAGAAAGGTGGGGAGGGAGAAAAGAGGGTTGAAAAGGGAAACGTGAGATAGAAACGGAAGAAAGAAAGAAAGAGAGAAAGAATGTTAAAATGAAAAATGGGTTAGAATTTGAAGAAAGAAAGCAAGAAAGAAAGAAAGAAAGAAAGAAAGAAAAGTAAGCAGAGGGTCAAAGAAACTAGAAAAAAAAAGAAAAAATTAGAAAAAAAAAAAAAAAGAATGAACCAATGGTCAGATCTGGAAGTTGAAAGTGAGGGAAAAAGTCACATAAAAAAAAAAAAAACCAACTTTAAAAACTTTATAAAAATGTCAAAATTGAAAAAAAAACAACTTTAAAAAATATAAACGTTGATCCACATTCTCATGTGCGATTTTGAGCAGGCAACAGAATGGGGAATCAACTAACCGAGATCAAAATTTTAATCTAGTCTTTTTACTTTTTTTTTTACAGTAAGGCTTTGTGCCGCATATATATATATATATATATATATATATATATATATATATATATATATATATATATATATATATATATAGATGCATGTTTCATTAAAAAATATTCGAAGAGGTATTTACAACAGGTATTTACAAACGAACGCAGGTTAGTCAGTAACAATCAGAAAGAGTATAAAGTCCAACTGTATCTTCCGGTAGAGAGACGGAAGTGTGATGGTCACATGATCTCTGTATTTATCTATCCACCCACGAGGATAAAATGTGGCACAAGGCCGGTTTAATGTGGGTATCTCCGAGCCCGTAGGCTCGGCCAAAAATATAGCCTTTTTGAACCCGCCTAGACGGGTTCAAGGCCTGTCTACCTCCCCGGACGAAACCTTGCCCTTCGGCAAAGCTTCGTCCGGGTTCCTCTATGCTAATGCATAGAGTTCGACAGTCGATCTCTGGTTGGATCTCCTCATGGTCACCTGATCTCTCTCGAGCTCTATAGAACTGTCCTATTAGTAGTCGAGAGATCAGTCCATTCTGATGAGAAGGTGGGTGCGCCCCAACAAATACCTAAACTATCAATTAGAAAACAATTGAACGAGAGTAGAAAATGCAAAGTCAATAAATATAATTTTGTTATAAAATCATTCAGTACAGTTATGGGGCATGCGTGATACACGTTTAGACGAGGCAGATTTTTTCCCGCAGTAGGTTTCCATTTCTTTCTGCGGTAAGACCAGTTGCCATTCAAGGTTATAGAACCAGGTCTGTCCTGCTATTTACCCATAGCTGGGGAGGAGGAGAAGAAGAGGATACATAACTTTCCCAAGTGTATTAGCACGTAACTGAATGTAATGGATTCGACTGGAATTCAAACTCGGCTCTCCGATTCCTCAATCTATTGACTTTCCTCTTTTGCACTTCTCGCCTGCGGAACTCTCTGGCTTTCCTGTCAACTAATATCTTTTAAATGCAATGTCAATCGTCATTTATCTTCTAGAGTCCTGTTCTTTTATTGTCATGGAGCTGGACTTCCTTCACAGATGATATCTGAGACATATGCCACGGAAGCATTTTTAAAGACAGTGGGATCTTGTTTTCACCATCACCCACGTCTATGAAAAATTTTGAAGCATATATAATGTACATATTTAAACTTTATATAGATTACGTGTTTTAGAAGCTCCCCCTCCAAAAAAAATACGTTTTTTTAATATATAAAATGTTAAATAAAGAAAAAAGAAATCACAAGAAAGCAAGATAAATAGTACATTAATAACCAAACACAAATATCGAAAAGTTTGTTAATTTTACTTATTATAAAACTCAGATTGTGTGTGTGTGTGTGTGTGTGTGTGTGTGTACGTTTATATATTGGATCGGATTTCCTACATTTTTCAACTGATTTCAACAAAACTTCACAGGACTGCGTAAAATTACCTTGCGGTGGTTCTGACAGCGTCAAAAATTGGAAAAACAATTGTTTTTGCACGAAATCAATTTGAAAACACGATAAAACACGATTCTGTCACCAGAATGAAAGGGGGACAACTCATATCGAGTTATACTTATTATAAAACCCAGGTTGTTTGTGTGTGTGTATGTGTGTTCGTTTATATATGGGATCGGATTTCCTAGATTTTTCAACCGATTTCAACAAAACTTCACTTTTTTTTGGCAGGTAGTGTTTCTTACTGTCTTGCACACTTTTTTCTTTATTTTTACATTCAGAATGTTTTAAAAATTCCATTTACAAGACAATTGTTTATAATAAAATTCTGTTCAATCGGTAGACTCATAACGATTGAAAACAATGTTTTTGTTTGAGTTTGGGTTTGACCAATTCGTAAAAAAAAAAAAAACAAAAAAAAAAACTAATTAAGACATGCGTGTCCATCAACTTTAAACAATAATCTTTGTCAATTTTATTTTTCAGTCTTTATGATGGTCGACACTTGATCTATCTCTTACTGTTACATCCCCGGGCAACGCCGGGCTCTACTGCTAGTGTTAGATAAAGATAACAGAAAGAAAAAATTAAAATATAAATTGGGATTTAAGCCTAAGATATTCGGAGATTATGAAGCTATTATTTAACATAGATTAAAATAATTTATACTGCCTTATTTGACAGCACCAACACCTAAACTATGAATTGATAAAAATAAACGAGGGTAGAAAATGCAAAGTTGACAAATATAATTTTAGATAAGCAAAAATAGAAAGTAAAAAATAGGACAAACGATCTTCCGTTTCGTTGTAGAAAAACAAATAAATACGAATACAGAAAAACCAGGTAACCGTGGAAAAAGACTGAAAAGACTGAGTAGGTTAAAAATGACGCAACATAGTCTTCCCAGATCAATGATGTGTTTAGGCAGATCAGCAGACCCAACACATGCCGCATGACCATACCCAACATCATTAAGAAAAGAACCACCAGCTTGCACGGTGCCACGTTGACAGCTGATGTCAATGACACATCCAAGCACAAAGCAACTGAAACCGTGACTCAACTGACCACGTCACCCGTCGCTATTCTTCCAGGGCACAATTAACGATGTCGCGACTCCAGATAAGGGAGTGTCGGGTTGTTAACAGGAGCATCCTGATGGGTCTTCTGCTCCCATATCCAGTGGATGCTAAAGAACGTTAAACTGACCTGTTGGGTATGCGCCTGGTACCTCTTGTATTGGGATGTGGACATGATTTTAGTCGCGTGTCTGTTACTGCAGACAATTCTAACAAGACGCCTCTGGTCACGATCTTTAAAGACATGTGGCCAGCCACTGCACTGTCCACACTGGACTGTAATGCCTTCTATTCTAGTTACACACGTAAAACCTAGATTGAGGGATATCTAATATCCACAATTTCAGAGATGCAATGTTCTATCCGTCTGGCATCCACTATTATGTTCCACACGAGTTCCGATAATTCGTGTCATGAATAGTGAAGCGCAAATGACTTTTGTTACGTCAGAGTATTCTAGGTATTTTATTAGGCTGGTGCAAAAATAATGACGCAATAATGTCGTTTTTTGACGTTAAAAAATACGTCAAAAAACGACATTATTACGTCATTATTTTTGCACCAACCTAATATAATGTGTTTATTTTGACAGTTTTCAAATTTATGTATTTATTTTAATATTGGCGTTATCTTTAAACTGATATTAAATTTGTTATCATTGTCGAAGAAGAAGAGACGCGAGAAGTAAGAAAAAAAAAAGCAACGAAAGAAAGAAGAAAATCAACGAGAGAAGAAAAATCAGGAAGAATAGAAACAGAAAGACGAAAAAGAAAGAGAAAAGAAGAACGGAGAGATGGAAGAAGAAACTAGTAAAAGTAATAAGATAAAAAGAAAGGCTTGAAGTGAAAGAAGAAACATAAGAAGAAAGAGAGAAATAAGAAAGAAAGATAAATAAAAAAAAAATGAGAAGAAGAAGAAGAAGATATACTTGAAGAGAAGGAAGAAAAATAAAAGAAAAAAGAAGGAAAGAAAGAAGAGAAAGAGGAAGGAAATCAGAGAAAAAGAGAAAGAACAAAAACAACGAACGAACAAGAGTAACGAGAAGAGAAAGAAGAAAAAAGAGAAACGAGTTAAGAAAGAAGAAAAATAGAAAGAAAGAAGACAGAAGAAAGACTTAAAGAGAAAGAGAAAAATAAGAAAAAAGCGAAGCGTGGAAAGAAAAAAGAGAAAGAGGAAAGAAATAGGCGAGGGAGAGAAAGGAAAGAAGAAAAAAAGGTGAAAGAGTAAAAAGAAGTGAAAAGAAAGAAAAAAGAAAGAAGAGAGAAAAACCAAGAGTTAGTGTTTGATAAAAACATCTATATATATCATAAAAAGATTTTAAGCGTACTGTAGAGCTTAATTTCGAGTTCACGCAGTTCATTTTGAGACCAAGGTATCAGTTACCTTAAGCTTTTGTTTCGGTAACGTCGCGGGATAAATTTATATCACGTCATAATCCTTATGCCATTAAGAAAGGCTCTGAGGTCAATATATGATTTTCACGTTTTACAAATGATATGTTTCCAAAAATAAATCTTCTGATGAGAGTTACACAAAAAATACAACCAAATCATCGAAGCTATGTCTCTAAAGACTACCCCCTTTTACATGCCTCCGTCGGTGCTGGGAGCTTGTCTTCAAGGAAGACAGGTTACTACTTTTACATGCTTTCGTCGAGGTCGGAATCTTGTCTTCAGGCAATACAGGTTACTCCCTTTACATAGCTCTATCGGGACTGGGAAGTCAGTTTACATAGCTCTGTCGGGACTGGGAAGTCAGTGTACATAGCTCTGTCGGGACTGGGAAGTCAGTTTACATAGCTCCGTCGGGACTGGGAAGTCAGTTTACATAGCTCTGTCGGGACTGGGGAGTCAGTTTACATAGCTCTATCGATAAACTCTGCTACTTTACAATCATTTCTAGGGCTCGCAAGCTATTACAATCTTTATGTACCAAACATGCATCCATTGAAAGCCTTTAAATAAATTATTGAAAAGGTGTGGTGTGGAATTGGTCCAGTGTATGACAAAACCCTTTTGAAAACATAAAGAACATATTAACATCTGAATTATCGTTAACGCATTTCAATCCTGATTTAGAAATAACAGTAGCATCAGTTATTTGTCATAAATTCAAGGATATTAAAATAAAAGCAGTTACACATGCACCAAGAACACTAATAGCGACTAAAAAATTATAGTCAAATCGAAAAAGAAGTCCTAGTTATTATTTTTGCAGTGAAAACATTTCACAAAATGATACTCGGTAGGAAATTTAGTCTGCATGCATATCACCGCCCATTATTGACTCTTTTGGGTTCTAAAAATGGTATTCCGACACATACTGCCAATAGGTTGCAACGTTGGGGAGCGATTTTGCTAAACAATAATTTTAAAATGGAGTATTTACCATCAAAGAAATTGGTGTATATGCTGATGGTTTATCTAGATTAATCGTAAATTTAAGGAACCTTTCGAGGAGACGGTGATTGCTTGTATAATTTCTGAAAATAAAATAAAACTTGTGTTCGTGTAATAGAATAAGACCCGTGACTTTGGACGAAATTAAAATACAATCCAAGAAAAATGAATGCATTTTAAAAATGAAAAATGCCGTAAAATTGAGATGGAAAGAGAGAAAAAAATAAACCAGGTGTTATTGAAAACAATAAGTCTTTTTCCATGAGTTATGAAGTACTTATGTACGCGGAATGAATAGTAATTCCTGTTTCTTTACAAAAAATAATTTTAAAGCAGTTTCATGTTGGACATACAGAAATGTCAAAAATGAAATCCCTTATGAGAATTTACGTATAATGGCCTAAAATAGTGTTATGGTCCCGGTTAGGACAAAGGAAGAACAACACGAACACAAGAGTAGAAATAACGAAGGTATATTACACAAAATAATAATACAAGATGTGGAAGGTGTTAGTATGACTGTCAGTCTGGTTTGGAGTGAACTACTATCAGCTCGACTCGATTCGGTATCTAGCCACCTACCCACTAGGGTTGCATGTGGCACAAGGCCGAGTTTAACGTGGGTTTCCCGAGCCCTTAGGCTAGGCCAAAAAATGCCCGTATAACCCGTATAAACGGGATCGGGTTGGTCAACCTGCCCGAACGAGACTCTGCCCTTCGGCGGATCCTCGTCCGGGTTCCTCTCTGCTCAGAGGCAGAGAGTTCGACCGTCAAGCCGAGAAGCTCGGCTCGATTCGACCCTCTCTCTCTTGCGAGGCGTAGTATACATAGTGTTAGGAAGAGTTCATTCTGTAGTTATAGGTAAGGGCATATGACAAATAGACCAGCACATTCAAAATTTGGTTAGGTTATGCAGAGGTTGTACTCTAGCGGCAAAATTACCACCTGTAAATTATCAAACCTGGCCTAACACTGATAAACCTTGGTGTAGGTCGCATGTTGATTACGCGGGATATTTGAATAGCTGGTATATTTCTTGATTGTCGTCGACAGTCTTTCAAAATGAACTGAAATGTTTAAGTGTAGAAGACCTACTTATACAGTAACTATAAATTTTCTTCATGACATGTTTTCGAGATTTGGAGTTCCAGACACTATGATGCCTGATAATGGCACGCAATTCACTTCGAGTGACTTTCAAAATGTTTGCAAGTATTATGCCGTTGAACATATAACAAGGCCGACATACTACCCAAGATCAAATAGTCAGACTGAACGTTTTGTTGATACGTTCAAAAGGGCGTTAAAGAAATCAAATGGGGAGGAGGCGGGCGAAGTAACGCTTCAACAGTTTTTTGAAAATTTATAAACTGACCCCTAACCCTAATACTCTATCGAGGATGTCACAAACGGAACTAATTTTTGCCGGCAAAATTATATGCGTATTTGACAAATTACTCCCTAGAAGCAAAATAAAATAGTTGGCACAGTACGAAATTAACGATAACATCTTTCAAAGCTGGAGATAAGGTTTTCTTCATAATTTACAAGGCAAGAAAAGGAAGTTGGGAAGGTGGTGAAATATTAAATCGCATTGGTAGAATGATGTCTATGGTACAAGGTCGAAATTGGGGACATAAAAGTCATTTCAACCAATTAAAACCAAGATATGCCAATGAAATAAAAACTCAACAAAGAAATTTACTGACGGAAGTGCTGTGTGATACTTTGACTCGTCAACTCCAATTATAAATAGTCAAACGCGCCGTATCAATAAAAATAGGAAATCCTCGGGAAATATTTGAATTGAACCTCTCCCCAAAAAGAAAATACATATTCAAAGAGAATGCGTATCTTAAAAAGGGAGGTACTGTGTAGAAAAACTGTCTAACCTTCTCTACACTATTATTGAAATATGGACTAGTCCATCCGCTATGAGTAGAACATCTGCTCCCGATGAAACAGTGGGTCGCTAAGGTTGGTCACCTCGAGGCGGTGTAATGGTTAGCAAGCTTTGCTCGCTAGCACAATTATGACTGAATAGTGAGTTCGATCGTCACTGGGTGCCCCATACTTTCGGCATTGTGTCACATTTAAGCTACGATTGGAAAATCACTATATATATGAGGGGATAAATGTATATACTTTTAAAAATGGGCGCTTTGGCGTGGTGCAATGGTTAGCAAGTTTGTCTCGCTAAAACAGTTACGACTGAATTGTGAGTTCGTACTGGGTGCCCCATAATTTCGGACGTGCCACATCTAAGCTAGGCTTAGAAAAAAAGGAGGTAGAGACCCTGGGTCACGCCTTTTTTTCAGTGTAGTGTCGTAGCTCCGTTGTGCAAGTTTGTTGAAGACATCATGGGTCGCATTCTGCGCGGAATTTTTGTCCTCGAGGCCAGTTCCGTCTGTAGCAATATAGTACCGCCGTTGACTAAGGCTGAACACTATGTGTTCCTTTGCTTACTGGGGGTTATGCGAGTTGCGACAGGGGGGGTTTCATGTGCGCGAGATGTTTCCCTCTTCCCAACTGATCTTGTTCTTTAAGCATCAGCTTAAAGTCAAGATCAGGACGGAAATGAAACGACTCCATCCATTGGTATATTGTGAAAGATGGGTGAGTTTTGCGCGTCTCTGCCGAGTCAAAGGTGCGGACTTGGAGTGGCATTTTGATGCCGGTTAGGCATTAAGAATTTTAGGATTGCTGGGTTGAACATTGGCAACCCTTCCCGTGTATAGGTTAGTTTAAGTCAGTTTTTGGTTTAGTTTTTTTCTTTTTTCTCTCCTTTTTCATGTTAACTTAGCTAGGGTATGTATGCTCATTGGCCCCTTTTATTTCTGGCCCTATTCTTTTTTCTTTTGTTTAATTCCCCATCCCTCCCATCGTTAGGTTGTTAGTGCTATCAGTTCTCCGGTGGGTGCGGAGCGCCTTTCGTTTCGAATGTGTCTTTCGTATTTGTTGTTGTGTTTGAATGAGTGTGTGTTTGCAGTGAGTGCATGGTTTGTACGAATGTTTTTATATTTTTCAAGTCCTGCATTGATTTCGTCCAGTTAACTGATGTTTTTGCCACAGTTAGGGCTGTGGTTTTTTTTTACTACTAACAAAATTTTTGTTTAGTTTCCTGTATATAGTTTTGTACATATATATAAATAATCATTGGGTTTTTTAGATTTTTAAATTGTTATTTTTATTCCCCTCTCCCCACAGACAATGAATTGTAAATATGGGGACTAGTTTAGGATTTCATAGAGTTTCTGAGGAATTATGGTCGTTGAGGTAAGAATGCGTTGTTTTGGTGAAAGGAATATTGTTTGTATGCCTGGGTCAGTGATTGTGACTAGCTAAGTTTAATCTTAAGACAGTTGATGACCGTCCTTTCCCCGCTTTCCCCCTTTTCCGCCTTGTGCCATATTTGTACAGTTTACGTACAATAAATGTAGTGGGTCGCTAAGGTCTAGCGCTTTTAATTAATTTTTCTCAAATAACGTTTCAAAAAAGTAAATTTTATTTTCGAAAGATTTTTTTTGATAAAGACAATTGTTGTGTTGATAGATTTATCAATATGGACGATTTTAGAGATTTTACTGATAATCGAAAAAAAAAAATATTCCAATCAATTTAAATGAGTTTTGAAATACAGTAATATATTTTGCTTATTTGAAATATTAAAATGAATCTATTAACTTGGAAATAAAATTAAATAGAAGCTTCAAGAAAGATTTTTCATTTATAAAATGTATTTTACACCTTAGGTATCACTTTTTTAGGTACAGTGTAACCCGGATATAAGAGAGTTGTCGGGACCGGAGAAGAAGTCTCTTATATCAGGGTTTCTCTTATATCCGGGTTTGGTCTATTTTGTTTAGGTAAGTATGGCTCTAATTTGGGACCAGAGAAAATCTCACATATATCCGGGTTTCTCTTATATCCGGGTCTCTTATATCCGGGTTACACTGTACTTGCTTTTATGTGCTTTGAAAGAAAATATGAACTGCGTTTTTTCGGGTAATTATAAAAAGCAAAATTTTGACTTAGGTTGTTTTTAACATTTTCACTGCTACATTGTTATAACGTTTTTGCCTGGCAGTACTGGCTCATTTGAGAAAGAATAGGAAATTACGATATACAGTGTAACCCGGATATAAGAGAGATTTTATCTGGTCCCAAATTAGAGCCATACTTACCTAAACAAAATAGACCAAACCCGGATATAAGAGACTTCTCCGGTCCCGACAACTCTCTTATTTCAGGGTTACACTGTACTGGAAGTAAACGGCTGTAAAGATACTAATAGTGATTTCTCATGGGCGCCGCCATTTTGGTTTCTAGCTGACAGTTTGCAGTAGAGACAAACTTAACATTTCCAAGACGCAATATAATAAAAAGACAACACCAGAAAATAGACCGTATTGTACGTTATTATTTGTCAACGCAGGTTTCGAAATAGAACGAAGCGCCAGTTAGTTCATAACGCAAATTTTAATAGGGGTAAATAGGTTCGCCTGTCGTCTGGTTCACACTACATCCCGCTCTTTTGAACAGAGGTATAGCTTTATCCATTGTTTCCTGTTTAGGATTGGGCTTCCAGTTCTTTTTAAAGTCTACTTCAACTCTACTTCTAAAGTCTCCGCCTAAACTCTGAGATTTTATTTCATATTTTTTCGCAATAGGAGTAAATCTGTATCTGTCTATATTTCTGAGATGAGGTATTATATACGCTATTTACATTATTCGGACTATTGTCCTCATTTTGTCGTCATATTTATCACTACGTTTCGGTTGTTGTACGCTCCAGCCTTCTTCAGGTTGTTGGAATGTTGAACTGAACCCCTTATTTCGCTCACTGGGGTAGACTGTTCTAGTTCCACGTGCCATGTCTAATGGATGTCAGTTATCAGTTATCTCCTGTTAATTTCCTCCCTCCAAGTTCTCCACTACCTTAACCAGGTATTGAACTCACACCTTGGCAGGAGAAACCGTCGTTAGATCCGACGTGCTTTAGACCGACTCAGCCACGAATGGTGTCGCCTCTCAAGCAATACTGAAATACTTCTCGTCACGGGTTCTCGAAATTTCATATCGGCTCAGTTTCGTATCAAAACGTAAACAAAGCGATTTCTAAAAAGGTAATGGCTAAGATAAGCAGATGACACAATGTTGACAGCAGACACAAAACGGAAACTACTACAGAAGGTAGTAAAGGAAAGAGAGAAGAAAGGACTAATCATCAGTTGCAAGAAGACAGGATGCAGAGTTGTTAGCAAAAGGAACAGCCCAACATGCAAATTACAAATTGGAGATACCAAAACCAAACAAGAACAGCGGTTTAAATATCTGGGAAATGTCTTAACAGAAAATGAAAAGTGCGACACTGATATTCGAAGGCGCATTGGGATAGAGAAAGACGCCTTCCGAAAGCTAAGCAAAGTATTAAGAAACAGAAAATTTTCGTGAGAAACAATGAAGAAAGTAATTTTTTCATTGTTTCTCACGAAAATTTTCTCTTATATAATACCAGTCCTCCCATATGGACAGTTTACAACTATATAATAACAGTCCTCCTATATGGACAGTTTACACTTATATAATACCAGTCCTCCTATATGGACAGTTTACACTTATATAATACCGGTCCTCTCATATGGACAGTTTACACTTATATAATACCTGTCCTCCTATATGGACAGTTTAAACTTATATATTACCAGTCCTCCTATATGGACAGTTTAAACTTATATATTACCAGTCCTCCTATATGCACAGTTTACACTTATATAATACCAGTCCTCCTATATGGACAGTTTACACTTATATAATACCGGTCCTCTCATATGGACAGTTTACACTTATATAATACCTGTCCTCCTATATGGACAGTTTTAACTTATATATTACCAGTCCTCCTATATGGACAGTTTAAACTTATATATTACCAGTCCTCCTATATGGACAGTTTACACCTATATAATACCAGTCCTCCTATATGGACAGTTTACACGTATATAATACCGGTCCTCCTACATGGACAGTTTAAACTTATATAATACCGGTCCTCCTACATGGACAGTTTGAACTTATATATTACCAGTCCTCCTATATGGACAGTTTACACTTATATAATACCAGTCCTCCTATATGCACAGTTTACACTTATATAATACCAGTCCTCCTATATGGACAGTTTACACTTATATAATACCGGTCCTCTCATATGCACAGTTTACACTTATATATTACCAGTCCTCCTATATAGACAGTTTACACTTATATAATACCAGTCATCCTATATGGACAGTTTACACCTATATAATACCAGTCCTCCTATATGGACAGTTTAAACCTATATAATACCAGTCCTCCTATATGGACAGTTTACACTTATATATTACCGGTCCTCCCATATGGACAGTTTACACTTATATAATACCTGTCCTCCTATATGGACAGTTTACACTTATATAATACCAGTCCTCCTATATGGACAGTTTACACTTATATAATACCGGTCCTCTCATATGGACAGTTTACACCTATATAATACCAGTCCTCCTATATGGACAGTTTAAACCTATATAATACCAGTCCTCCTATATGCACAGTTTACACTTATATAATACCAGTCCTCCTATATGGACAGTTTACACTTATATAATACCGGTCCTCTCATATGGACAGTTTACACTTATATAATACCTGTCCTCCTATATGGACAGTTTAAACTTATATATTACCAGTCCTCCTATATGGAGAGTTTAAACTTATATATTACCAGTCCTCCTATATGGACAGTTTACAACTATATAATACCAGTCCTCCTATATGGACAGTTTACACTAATATAATACCAGTCCTCCTATATGGACAGTTTACACTTATATAATACCAGTCCTCCTATATGGACAGTTTACACTTATATAATACCAGTCCTCCTATATGGACAGTTTAAACTTATATAATACGAGTCCTCCTATATGGACAGTTTACACTTATATAATACCAGTCCTCCTATATGGACAGTTTGCACTTATATAATACCACTCCTCCTATATGCACAGTTTACACTTATATAATACCAGTCCTCCTATATGGACAGTTTACACTTATATAATACCGGTCCTCCTACATGGACAGTTTACACTTATATAATACCGGTCCTCCTACATGGACAGTTTAAACTTATATATTACCAGTCCTCCTATATGGACAGTTTACACTTATATAATACCAGTCCTCCTATATGCACAGTTTACACTTATATAATACCAGTCCTCCTATATGCACAGTTTACACTTATATAATACCAGTCCTCCTATATGGACAGTTTACACTTATATAATACCGGTCCTCTCATATGGACAGTTTACACTTATATATTACCAGTCCTCCTATATGGACAGTTTAAACTTATATAATACCAGTCCTCCTATATGGACAGTTTACACTTATATAATACCAGTCCTTCTATATGGACAGTTTACACTTATATAATACCGGTCCTCTCATATGGACAGTTTACACCTATATAATACCAGTCCTCCTATATGGACTGTTTAAACCTATATAATACCAGTCCTCCTATATGCACAGTTTACACTTATATAATACCAGTCCTCCTATATGGACAGTTTACACTTATATAATACCGGTCCTCTCATATGGACAGTTTACACTTATATAATACCTGTCCTCCTATATGGACAGTTTAAACTTATATATTACCAGTCCTCCTATATGGACAGTTTAAACTTATATATTACCAGTCCTCCTATATGGACAGTTTACAACTATATAATACCAGTCCTCTTATATGGACAGTTTACACTAATATAATACCAGTCCTCCTATATGGACAGTTTACACTTATATAATACCAGTCCTCCTATATGGACAGTTTACACTTATATAATACCAGTCCTCCTATATGGACAGTTTACACTTATATAATACCAGTCCTCCTATATGGACAGTTTTAACTTATATATTACCAGTCCTCCTATATGGACAGTTTAAACTTATATATTACCAGTCCTCCTATATGGACAGTTTACACCTATATAATACCAGTCCTCCTATATGGACAGTTTACACGTATATAATACCGGTCCTCCTACATGGACAGTTTAAACTTATATAATACCGGTCCTCCTACATGGACAGTTTGAACTTATATATTACCAGTCCTCCTATATGGACAGTTTACACTTATATAATACCAGTCCTCCTATATGCACAGTTTACACTTATATAATACCAGTCCTCCTATATGGACAGTTTACACTTATATAATACCGGTCCTCTCATATGCACAGTTTACACTTATATATTACCAGTCCTCCTATATAGACAGTTTACACTTATATAATACCAGTCATCCTATATGGACAGTTTACACCTATATAATACCAGTCCTCCTATATGGACAGTTTAAACCTATATAATACCAGTCCTCCTATATGGACAGTTTACACTTATATATTACCGGTCCTCCCATATGGACAGTTTACACTTATATAATACCTGTCCTCCTATATGGACAGTTTACACTTATATAATACCGGTCCTCTCATATGGACAGTTTACACCTATATAATACCAGTCCTCCTATATGGACAGTTTAAACCTATATAATACCAGTCCTCCTATATGCACAGTTTACACTTATATAATACCAGTCCTCCTATATGGACAGTTTACACTTATATAATACCGGTCCTCTCATATGGACAGTTTACACTTATGTAATACCTGTCCTCCTATATGGACAGTTTAAACTTACATATTACCAGTCCTCCTATATGGAGAGTTTAAACTTATATATTACCAGTCCTCCTATATGGACATTTTACAACTATATAATACCAGTCCTCCTATATGGACAGTTTACACTAATATAATACCAGTCCTCCTATATGGACAGTTTACACTTATATAATACCAGTCCTCCTATATGGACAGTTTACACTTATATAATACCAGTCCTCCTATATGGACAGTTTAAACTTATATAATACCAGTCCTCCTATATGGACAGTTTACACTTATATAATACCAGTCCTCATATATGGACAGTTTGCACTTATATAATACCACTCCTCCTATACACACAGTTTACACTTATATAATACCAGTCCTCCTATATGGACAGTTTACACTTATATAATACCGGTCCTCCTACATGGACAGTTTACACTTATATAATACCGGTCCTCCTACATGGACAGTTTAAACTTATATATTACCAGTCCTCCTATATGGACAGTTTACACTTATATAATACCAGTCCTCCTATATGCACAGTTTACACTTATATAATACCAGTCCTCCTATATGCACAGTTTACACTTATATAATACCAGTCCTCCTATATGGACAGTTTACACTTATATAATACCGGTCTTCTCATATGGACAGTTTACACTTATATATTACCAGTCCTCCTATATGGACAGTTTAAACTTATATAATACCAGTCCTCCTATATGGACAGTTTACACTTATATAATACCAGTCATCCTATATGGACAGTTTACACCTATATAATACCAGTCCTCCTATATGGACAGTTTAAACCTATATAATACCAGTCCTCCTATATGGATAGTTTACACTTATATATTACCGGTCCTCCCATATGGACAGTTTACACTTATATAATACCTGTCCTCCCATATGGACAGTTTACACTTATATAATACCAGTCCTTCTATATGGACAGTTTACACTTATATAATACCGGTCCTCTCATATAGACAGTTTACACCTATATAATACCAGTCCTCCTATATGGACAGTTTAAACCTATATAATACCAGTCCTCCTATATGCACAGTTTACACTTATATAATACCAGTCCTCCTATATGGACAGTTTACACTTATATAATACCGGTCCTCTCATATGGACAGTTTACACTTATATAATACCTGTCCTCCTATATGGACAGTTTAAACTTATATATTACCAGTCCTCCTATATGGACAGTTTAAACTTATATATTACCAGTCCTCCTATATGGACAGTTTACAACTATATAATACCAGTCCTCCTATATGGACAGTTTACACTAATATAATACCAGTCCTCCTATATGGACAGTTTACACTTATATAATACCAGTCCTCCTATATGGACAGTTTACACTTATATAATACCAGTCCTCCTATATGGACAGTTTACCCTTATATAATACCAGTCCTCCTATATGGACAGTTTAAACCTATATAATACCAGTCCTCCTATATGGACAGTTTACACTTGTATAATACCGGTCCTCCCATATGGACAGTTTACACCTATATAATACCAGTCCTCCTATATGGACAGTTTAAACCTATATAATACCAGTCCTCCTATATGCACAGTTTACACTTATATAATACCAGTCCTCCTATATGGACAGTTTACACTTATATAATACCGGTCCTCTCATATGGACAGTTTACACTTATATAATACCTGTCCTCCTATATGGACAGTTTAAACTTATATATTACCAGTCCTCCTATATTGACAGTTTAAACTTATATATTACCAGTCCTCCTATATGGACAGTTTACAACTATATAATACCAGTCCTCCTATATGGACAGTTTACACTAATATAATACCAGTCCTCCTATATGGACTGTTTACACTTATATAATACCAGTCCTCCTATATGGACAGTTTACACTTATATAATACCAGTCCTCCTATATGGACAGTTTAAACCTATATAATACCAGTCCTCCTATATGGACAGTTTACACTTATATAATACCGGTCCTCCCATATGGACAGTTTACACTTATATAATACCTGTCCTCCTATATGGACAGTTTACACTTATATAATACCAGTCCTCCTATATGCACAGTTTACACTTATATAATACCAGTCCTCCTATATGGACAGTTTACACTTATATAATACCAGTCATCCTATATGGACAGTTTAAACCTATATAATACCAGTCCTCCTATATGCACAGTTTACACTTATAAAATACCGGTCCTCTTATATGGACAGTTTACACTTATATAATACCGGTCCTCTCATATGGACAGTTTACACTTATATAATACCTGTCCTCCTATATGGACAGTTTACACTTATATATTACCAGTCCTCCTATATGGACAGTTAAAACTTATATATTACCAGTCCTCCTATATGGACAGTTTACACCTATATAATACCAGTCCTCCTATATGGACAGTTTACACTTATATAATACCAGTCCTCCTATATGCACAGTTTAAACTTATATATTACCAGTCCTCCTATATGGACAGTTTAAACCTATATAAAACGGGTCCTCCTATATGGACAGTTTACACTTATATAAGACCGGTCCTCCCATATGGACAGTTTACACTTATATAATACCTGTCCTCCTATATGGACAGTTTAAACCTATATAATACCAGTCCTCCCATATTGACAGTTTACACTTATATAATGCCAGTCCTCCTATATGGACAGTTTACACCTATATAATTCCAGTCTTCCTATATGGACAGTGTACACTTATATAATACCAGTCCTCCTATATGGACAGTTTAAACTTATATATTACCAGTCCTCCTATATGGACAGTTTAAACCTATATAAAACCAGTCCTCCTATATGGACAGTTTACACTTATATAATACCGGTCCTCCCATATGGACAGTTTACACTTATATAATACCTGTCCTCCTATATGGACAGTTTAAACCTATATAATACCAGTCCTCCCATATTGACAGTTTACACTTATATAATGCCAGTCCTCCTATATGGACAGTTTACACCTATATAATTCCAGTCTTCCTATATGGACAGTGTACACTTATATAATACCAGTCCTCCTATATGGACTTACAGATGAAGAAGTGACTACAGAAATGTGGTTCTACAGAAGGATGCAGAGAATACCATGAACCCCGAAATGCGACCAACCATAAAGTCTTAGTGAAAAATGGTAAAAAAAAAAAAAAAATGGTAACTTGTAATTAACATCAGAAAGAGACAGTTGAAATTTCTAGGACACATAATGAGGAAAAGGGGCTTGGAAAATTCGTTACTCACACATCAGGTTGATAGCAAAAGAGAGACAGAAAAAACAACACATAACCTTCCTATTGAGGTTGAGTAAATGGATGGTTGGATAAGATTTAGGAGAGATAAAAAGACAAAATTTATTAAAAGCCACAAAGGACAAGAAATTGTGGAGAGCCCATGACCACTAATGCCTTGAAGGGACACGGCACATAGAACAAGAAAGTACGTTCACAGCAGCGGAAGTGTTAATAAAAGTAGCGAGTCTTTTTCCGTTAATCCATAATTTAAAAGTACGGACGCCTAAAAAGACTTTAAAAAGTAAAGTTGCGTTTTCTTCTTATTCTATGTAACTAGTAACTCAATAAACAAACCTAACCTTCAAACCCCACCCAACACTCTAACCCGAAAACTATAGACTCTATCACCAAGCCTGATAACAAGTTATTAACTCGATAAAATAAACTTTTTTTTTCTTCCGTAATTTAAAATATCACATTTTCATACAGACAGACAAAAAAAAAAAAAAAAAAACAGTAACAAAAAAATCTTTTAATGAAATCTGAGAATGGCTCAATAAGTCCAAAGCCTGACACACTCATTTGTATCTAAAACTTCCTCTGTATAATATTCAATTATTTTTTTTCATAAGACATTTTTTATGTTTATACGTTCTTTTTTATAGATACAAATATTTAAGTAAATGCTTTGTTTATAATAAACATTATTAACAACATTTACCGGCCTGAATGTCCGAGAAATTGTCATAGAAATTATGCAACCTCCGACAGGAATCGAACCTGTATCCTATACGGAACCGTCATATAGCCTGACGTGGCTTAATGTGTGACATCATTTGTTTACATTTGAATACGCATTGAGCAGATATGAATGTATGAGAGAAAATCATGAAGAATTGTGTTTAAAAGCAGTAAAATCGTCCATGCTAACTGAGCGTTCCTCTGTGGCCCAATCGGTTAAGGCATGTCAGGCAATATGACGGTTTCGTATAGGATTCCTATCCGATGACGCATATTTTACCCCTTTGCAGAGATGCAGTCGGCGTATCTGAAGCCCGAGCCGACAGGGCATTGAACGTTATAAACTGAACATTTTTATGCCATAACCCTTTTTAAAAAATCAGTTTCACCCATGCAAAGCAATAAAGCCACTAAGACACAAGCAGTTACTGAGTGTGGAAGAATTAGGAGCCGTAACATTAATAGTGAACGGAAAGAGAAAAGAGTAATCAGGAAACAGTAGATAGCGATTGACATTGCATTTAAATTTTTCAGGTGATAAAGTTAGGGTTTAGTTTAGGTAAATTGTAAATCGGACACCCACTTTAGTGCCAATTCACCAGCTTCCGCTTTAAAACCTTTTAAATTTTAAAACGAAAATATTCTCAAAGAAATTTAAGTTTCTTTTCACAAACAGCAAAACAAAATACACCAGGAAAATACATTTTTTATATAAAATAATGTCCTTCAATTTATACAAGTCTTAAACTTAAAAAATATAAAGAAAAACGAAAGAAAGAAACGAAGGGCGAAAGAAAGAAACAAACTATCCGAGGTGGAAAAAGAAAGAAAGAAAACGCAAAAGAAAGAAGAAAAGAAAGAAAAATGCGAAAGAAAGACAAAAAGAAAAGACAAAAGAAAGATGGGAAAAGAAAGAAGGAAAATGTGAAAGAAAGAAAGAAAGAAAGGACGAAAGAAAGGTGGGGAAAAAAAGAAAATGCGAAAGAAAGAAAGAAAGAAAGAGAAAAAGAAAACGAAAGAAAGGTGGGAAAAGAAAGAAAGAAAATGTGAAAGAAAGAAACGACCAATGATAGGTGGGCAAAAAGAAGGAAAATGTGAAAGAAAGAAAGAAAGAAAGAAAGAAAGAAAAGACGAAAGAAAGGTGGGAAAAGAAAGAAGGAAAATGTGAAAGAAAGTACGAAGGAAATGTGGGAAAAGAAAGAAAAAAAGAAAGAAAGAAAGAGAGAAAGAAAGTTTAAAAAAAAAACATTTACGGGAAAAATTCATAAAACATTTTTTTTAAAGAAAATTGACTTACTTCGTCATTGTGGCCATCAAATTTTTTCACTTTGAATTTGCCGAGGCTATAAAAATCAGGGAACATAACTTGGATTGGAACCGAAGGAAAATAAATAATGTGGGTGACTGGACGACACCGGCTATCACAGTTGTTTGTACCAATCCGCACTGACACAAGTTGTCACTTTTTATCAGTGTTCTTATTTAAAGCTGAAAAAAACGATCGGGATCGTGATTTGACACAACAATTTATGGAGAGGCCGATTTGATCGGCAGTTATAATTTAAAAACATCGTAATGTGTTGTATTGTAAGTAAGTAAAATGTTTGGTTTTTGATTGAAAGGCGAGTAAAAAGAGCGCTTAGCGAGGCCACGAGTTGCCAGGACAACTGACGCTTGTAGATTCAATTAACAGTTAACTGGTCAGCTTGCGATATGGAAAGTGGCCATAAAAAACAGATTAGCATATGTATAGGCGCTTGGTAATGGAAAAGTAACAAAAGTAGCAAGAGGTCTGTGAGTTCGATTCTCACAGGATTTTATAAAAATAAAAATTTCAAAAATAATTTAATTCGTTTGTGAACAAGTCCTGAAAATTTAATTGAAATCTTACAATTATTTGATTTTTGGAACAATTTCCAAAACAATGTACCTCAAAGAAGACGCTAAATTTCTTAATTAGTAAATCTTTGACCCAGCAGCTAAAAAAAGTAACGCAACCAAAATTTCGAATGCGCTAGAAAGGATTCATTATAAAATTATTAAAATAATCGAAAGACATTTAGGTTGGTGCAAAAATAATGACGTAATAATGTCGTTTTTTGACGTAACGTCAAAAAACGACATTATTACGTCATTATTTTTGCACCAACCTAATATTTTGGTCTTTGCTCATAACATTTTTTACGATAAAACTCTCTCTCTCTCTCACACACGCATATAGGTACCTCCACGAAATCGCTAAAAACTCGACTGAAAACATGCCCGAAAACGTAAAAAAACAGTTTTATCGTCAAAATTGCTCTGTAATTATTAATTTAAAAGACTAAGAGAAAGAATCAAAGTATTTATTTTTTAATATTTAGTTACATTTTTTACTCGTCTTCGAAATTTTGATTAAAAAAAATTGTTTTTCTTGTACTAACTTTGAGTAGTAAATTTTAGCGGTAGCCACTTTTTTATGGTGACATGCACTTTAATTTGGAAATTCTTGCAAAAATCAAATAATTGTTGGATTTTATTGAAATTTTCAGGTCTTATTTTTACAAATGAATGAATGAAATTATTTTAGAAATGTCTCCTTTTTAAAAAATCTTGGCAAAAATATGTTTTAACATGTGTTTCAATTTTTTACATAATTTTAACTTTAGACATTCAACGTGATAATTTTTAGTGACTATTCAAAATTCATTTGAGAATTTAAATCACCTCTATTTGTTATTTTTGTTAACTTTTTTTTGGTGGGGGGAGTTGCAAAATCAGACACCGTCTTATCGAAAATTTGCTCTGAATCGAAAAATAAAAAACGCAATAAAACATTATTAAATTAAAGAAGGTTTTAATAATTTAATTAATAATTAAAATTTAATTGCTTTTATGAAAAATAAGGACAATATTGTCTTCTTAAGGAAAACATTTTCGGTGAAAAATGAATTTTTACAAGATTAGTTTTCATTTTTTTTTAAATTTTATGAAATGGACTAAGTCCGACAATTATTTTATTTATATTTTATTTTCTGTATCGTGTGTGTGTGTGTTTAATATTTTTTTCTGTTTATACGTTATTTTTATAGATACAATCATTTCAAATGCTCTGTTTAAAAGTTTATAATAAACAGTAGTAACATTAACAACATTTACCAGCCTGACGGTTCATGTAGGAAAGAGGTTCGATTCCTGTCGGAGGACACATATTTTCTATTAAATTTCTCGGACATTCAGGCCGGTAAATGTAGTTAATTAATATTGTTTATTAAAAACAGAACATTTACTTATATATTTGTATCTATAATAATAACGTATAAACGGAGATTAATTGTTAGACTTAGTCCATAATTCATTTTTTATTTATTTTATTTATATGTAAATAATTTACTTCTACGTCACCAGAAGATTACTCTCTAGAGATGTGTAAAATTGGTATTCTTCTTTAGACTTTGTGGAGTGAATTTATCGACTGACGTAGAAAAGAAAAGTTTTTTTACATTTCCATCGTTTATGTAAGAAAGTTTTATCGTCAGAAATGTTTATAATTAAGAGTAAAGACCAAAATATCTTTCGATTATTTTATTAATTTTTTTTAATCCTTTCTAGCACATTCGAAATTTTGGTTAAAAATCTTTTTGTCTTACGCTTTTTTAGCTGGTGGGTCAAAGAAATTTAGCGTCTTTTTTGCGGTAAAAACAACACATTGTTTTGGAAATTGTTCCAAAAATCAAATAATTGTAAGATTTCAATTAAATTTTCAGGACTTGTTCACAAAGGAATTAAATTACTTTTGAAATTTTCATTTTTATAAAATCTTGGTGAAAATATATATTAGGTTGGTGCAAAAATAATGACGTAATAATGTCGTTTTTTGACGTAACGTCAAAAAACGACATTATTACGTCATTATTTTTGCACCAACCTAATATTTTCTGTCACATATGCTACCCTCACTTACTTAATTTTACGAATTTTCGAGAAATTAAAATTCTAGGATTTTCATAATTTATAATTTCATAATTTAAAAGCAGGAGTCCTTGGAGAATTTAAATCATCTATTTGCATTTATCAAACAGAAACACCATTTACCAAAAATCTGCTCTGAATCGTAAAATAAAAAATGCAATAAAACTATGACATTATTTAATTAGAAAAGCTAATGCACACACACACACACACAGATATTGCATTTTGGCAGTATGTTTTTATATATTTTGGCAGCATAATTTAGACAAGTTTTGTCTACTTATTTTTAATAGGATCCTCTCATAATTACAGACAAGTTTCTTAGTATCCTTATTAAAGAAAGAAAGAAAATTATCATGTTGACGCGTATTCATTTTAGTCCGAGTACTTTCACCATTAGCACAATGTCGTTATCAGGGTCTTGTTTTTTCTAAGACAAGAAATTGTTGTGTTCATTATTTTATCATTTAGGCACACGTGTAAACGTCAATGGAGGTAACTAAGTTATTGCAATTTCTAAATATTTTTTAAAAAAGAAAAACAAACTAACTATTTAACGTAGTAGTTAAAACCTAAGCATAAACTAAAAGATTTTGAAGCTATCTATATGTTGTGGATTCCGAGATGAATTCGGTCTCCAAGGAATGACAAACGCAATAATTAAATATATGAAATAAAATGTATTTACACAATCATACAAAGAGTAATACTGTTAGGAAGTCCAGGAACGTGGTTAGTAGCAAATACAGATAGATATATACAGTCTCGAAATAGGACTTCCTTAGAGTCTACGTGCTTGTAACTGACTTCTACAAGAGGTTACCTCACACTATCTCCGTTCGTATATTCTCACACTCTCCGACTACTACTGCCATACGACTAGTATTTAGTCACCCCCCCACGAGGGTATTATGTGGCACAAGGCCGGTTTAACGTGGGATCTCCGAGCCCGTGAGCTCGGCCAAAAATATACCCTTTGAACTCGTATAAACGGGTTCAGGGTCGGTTTACCTCCCCGACCGAGACTACGCCCTTCGGCGTAGCCTCGTTCGGGTTCCTCCCCGCCCGGAAGCAGAGAGTTCAACCGGTCGTCCGACATCGACTAGTATTTAGTCACCCCCCACAAGGGTATCATGTGGCACAAGGCCGGTTTAACGTGGGATATCCGAGCCCGTGAGCTCGGCCAAAAATATGCCCTTTGAACCCGTATAAACGAGTTCAGGGTCAGGTTTACCTCCCCGAAAGAGAATCCGCACTTCGGCGTAGCCTCTTTCGGGTTCCTCCCCGCCCGAAGGCAGAGAGTTCAACCGTTCAGTCGGTCGTCCGACATCGACTAGTATTTAGTCACCCCCCCCCACGAGGGTATCATGTGGCACAAGGCCGGTTTAATGTACGATCTCCGAGCCCGTGGGCTCGGCCAAAAATATGCCCTTTGAACCCGTATAAACGGGTTCAGGGTCAGGTTTACCTCCCCGAAAGAGAATCCGCCCTTCGGCGTAGCCTCGTTCGGGTTCCTCCCTGCCCGAAGGCGGAGAGTTCAACCGTTCAGCCGGTCGTCCGACATCGACTACCACCGACTGCCTGTAACTCTGGGTATTTAACGGCAGCAGTCCAGGTACACTTAGTAGAGTCCACTTATATGAAAAAGGGGTGGACCCCATAACACTATATATAAAAAAAAAAAAAAATTGAAACCAACCCGTAATAAAATTAGTTATAAATACTGCACAAATGTTTACAGTAGATAGTTTAAAATATCTAGGTTTTAACTAATAGTTTTGAATACATTTTTGAAGTTGGTGAAAGCTGCCATAATCCTTGCCTTCAGTTCATCTTTGGTGTTACAAGGAGTTTTGTAGGTCCCTTGCTCACATGTGTCCCACAAATAATAATGGAGGGTGCTTCAGTCTGGGGAGTTAGGTGGCCAAGATGTAAGGGGTGATGTGGTTGCAGAAATTGTCTGACAGCTATGACTGCATTCTCCTGCTTGTGTGGCATGGCGCAGAGTCCTGTTGTCAGACCTCGGGTCTTCCAGCAGTCACCTTCTTGATCAAGGGCAGCACTAACTCCGTGTTGAGTCTGAGGCCCTCAACAACAAATTCTGTTTTTTTTTCCTTATCAGAACAATCAGAGAGAGTTTTCGAACTGCCATACTCTTGTAATCACCATTAGCCTCACCCAACTCTTTTCAAATCTTCTGCACTGCCCTCAGACTGACACTCTAAAATGTTCGTATTGGAGCTTCCGGTGCGAATGCCAAGCGGTACAGCATGCCGTTTCCAAATTTCTGGCTTAGTGAATCGCGTCATGGTGGTCTTTTTCTCATAAATGGTGCCCAACTGACCCAGTCGACAGAATCAAAAACAAACAACGCGACTATTTATCCATCGCACCTTACATATATATGATTAATACATTACTATACATACATACATATATTTATACACACACACACACACATATATATATATATATAGTCATTCACAGACAGACTATTTCGCTGTATCATAGCTCAGCAGTGTGGCTAGACATCCGATTGTTTCAAGCCGAGATCGAAAACCGACCGATTTGGCATCAGTCAGTGATTCTACTCCCAAGCTATCGTCGCACGGCAGAGAGAAAGGGAACTTTTAACGATTTTACTATACGAAAGACGTCAGTGGCTAGGAGAGCTCGATTCTAGTTGAAGAGCATTGCATTAGCAGCAGCAACCACTGTTTATAAAAATCACCCCTTCCTCTCCGAGTGCTCACTCAAATTATTTCGAGAGCATATATTTCGAGAACACACACACACACACACACACACACACACATACATATATATATATATATATATATATATATATATATATATATATATATATATATATATATATATATATAAGTTAATAGAGTTGAGTTAGACCAAGAAACAGTAGTATTAAAAAAGTGCGCAACACGTATAAAAAAATTAACATGTAGAGCTTTTAAGTATAGAAAATTAGGAAATCAACCGTTTCGGCTACCTTGGTTTCAATCTTTCGATATCTTCAGGTGATTTCGGTCAATTGATTTCCCAATGCTTTATTTTTTTTTAATTAATGATCACTTATTATTTAACATTAAATAAATAAATAAACACATGACGTGAAATGTGACAGAAGTGGAGGATGAGGAGAAGGATGAGGAGAAGGATAAAAGCATTGGATGGGGGTTAAATGAAATGTACATGCTTTCTTTTCATCCTAGTTCATACAATCTAAAAAGAAACTTTTTAGTGTGTATGCAACGTGTCATAATTTCCGATCTCTCATTCAAAAGATTTTTTAGCCTGGAAATATTATTATAGCTAACTTTTCTTGTTGACAAAGGTTGCAGATATTACTATGATTGGTGTAAAGCTTTGCTTTAAAAAAAAAAAAAAAAAAAAAAATTCAGTTTACATTCGGATTTTTGGTACAAATGAATACAAATATAAAATTTGTTACTTAGCTAATGAACAACGGCATTAAAAGAACTTTAATAAAATTCTATCATTTGCCGTAAAACTATAACCTTTGAAGAGCTTGGAAGGTAGAAGTTTCGTCAGTTGGCAAAGGACAGGTAAGTTTGGAGAAAACAGATAAGAAGAGTTATTTATAAAGTTGCTGAAGATGAGAAATCACAACTGATTTGTAGGCTGCGTTCAAGTCGAAACAGCTCTCATGATGATAATAATGCCTTTGCACTATTTTAAATTATGAAACGCAAGAGAGCGGAAAGCGTGCTTTTGAATAAAAACGATTGTTCACTCAAAAACCACAAGTCGGACAGGTTTTAAAAGAATAAGTTGTTTTTCGCAAGCACAATAAAAGAATACTTGTCACAGAGTAAATAACTTTTTTAGGCCGCCCGAATTATCGAGGTTGTCAAAGAAGACAGCATTTTGATCTTGGGTTAAAAATAATAATAAAATGATAAAAATAAGTTTGACCCAAGTGCAATGACGCGCCAATGAAAAATACAGGAAGATATTTAAAATAACAAGTACCGAATGTCGAGATGTGAGGTATGTTGGATATTGCCAGTGACTGGGAATCGCGAGGACTTGTTTATTTAAACACAGAAATTCATTTGCCAAGGGCTTCGGTTTAGGATGTTATGAATTAATAAAAAGGTTATTGCATGCAAGTGATATCTATCTATCTATCTATCTATCTATCTATCTATCTATCTATCTATTACAGTTTTTTCATATCTATCTACACAAATTTGTTCATATCTATCTATCTATCTATCTATCTATCTATCTATCTATCTATCTATCTATCTATCTATCTATCTATCCCAGTCTGTTCTTTATCTATCTATCTATCTATCTATCTATCTATCTATCTATCTATCTATCTATCTATCTATCCCAGTCTGTTCTCTATCTATCTATCTATCTATCTATCTATCTATCTATCTATCTATCTATCCCAGTCTGTTCTTTATCTATCTATCTATCTATCTATCTATCTATCTATCTATCTATCTATCTATCTATCTATCCCAGTCTGTTCTTTATCTATCTATCTATCTATCTATCTATCTATCTATCTATCTATCTATCTATATATATATATATATATATTTGATCTCTCAAGATATATAGGTAGATAAATAGATAGATAGATATATAGATTTGATGTATCTATATTCATTACCGAATTAATTACAGCAACAATTAAGACCAAGAGGAATAGGTTAAAATTGAAATATTTGTTGTGTACCAGAAATGCGTTTTTTCTCATTAAACGACAAACTTAAAATGTATATAAATATTCACCACTGAATCAGGCGCATTGACAAAGAAGGATATTATGTTGAAAATCATATATGCCATATAAATGCATTTCTCATCATTCAGCTATAGAGTTGATGATCAATAAAAATGGAATACACTCATTGATCAATGAACATAAAAATAAAATGTATATATGTGTGTTTTATTTTATCCAATTCGATGAATATTCAAACGCGTGTTCGTGTTTCGTGGTTGCTTCCGTTTACACTTCATGTGAGCAGTTATGGCAGCGGCCGACACCTACGTATTTCTAACCCTAACCCTACACCGACGTATTTCTAACCGTAACCCTATGCCCATGTATTTCTAACCGTAACCCTACACCCACGTATTCTTAACCCTAACCCTACACCCACGTATTTCTAACCCTAGCCCTAACCTTACACCCACCTATTTCTCACCGTAACCCTACACCCACGTATTTCTAACCCTAACCCTACACCCACGTATTTCTAACCCTAACCCTACGCCCACGTATATTTAAACCTAACCCCACACCCACGTATTTCTAACCCTAACCCTACACCCACGTATTTCTAACCCTAGCCCTAACCCTACACCCACGTATTTCTCACCGTAACCCTACACCCACGTATTTCTAACCCTAACCCTACACCCACCTATTTCTAACCCTACAGCCACCTATTTCTAACCCTAACCCTAACCCTACACCCACTTATTTATCACCGTAACCGTACAACCACGTATTTCTAACCCTAACCCTACACCCACGTATTTCTAACCCTAACCCTAACCCTAAACCCACGTATTTCTAACCCTAGCTTTGACCCTACACCCACCTATTTCTCACCGTAACCCTACACCCACCTATTTCTAACCCTAACCCTACACCCACATATTTCTAACCCTAACCCTACACCCACGTATTTCTAGCCCTAGCCGTAACCCTACACCCACCTATTTCTCACCGTAATCCTACACCCACGTATTTCTAACCCTAACCCTACACCCACCTATTTCTAACCCTAACCCTACACGCACGTATTTTTAAACCTAACTCTACACCCACCTATTTCTAACCCTAACCCTACACGCACGTATTTTTAAACCTAACTCTACACCCACATATTTCTAACCCTAACCCTAACCCTACACACACGTATTTTTAAGCCTAGCCCTAACTCTACACTCACCTATTTCTCACCCTAACCCTACACCCACCTATTTCTAACCCTAACCCTATAGTATTTCTGATGTCACAATGTTTGTCGCAGTTCTAAGATTGGAGACTTCGTATCTGAGCCACTCTAGAAAAATTCCGCAGCTACTTCAGCCACATAGCAAAAGAGAAAAAAAATATGGTTAATTTGCAGTATAAGTCGACGGTAATGAAAATGTTCCATTATGGCGTGAAATTGTCTGATAATTTCGAAAATGACAAGAAAAGTTTGCGCTCGATGTAAGTTCGATCTATTTCGCATTCTCCGACCGCAATTACTGGCGTTGTTTACATAGGTTTACCCCGAGTAGTAATGCGCGGAAGCTTACTTAGTTAACGGCCTTTTTACTGCTTTTCGTATCATTTTACACGTTTTGATTACTGCGCAGTTTTCGCGAAAGTTATTTTAAAATGTAATTTTGATTTTATTTCTCGTTTTGCCATTTTTTTACCGCTATATTTGGAATCGCACATTCATTTTAAACTTCGCCCATTGCGCAGTAATCAAGAGAAGTGAAGCTTCCGCGCATAACTACTCGAGGCAAACGTATGTAAACAAAGTCAGCAGTGGCAGCCATTCTGTCGATGCGACGCAGAAGTCGGACTTACACTGTTCATAACTCCTAAACGGTAATAGTGCGGAAACTTTTAATATAATTTTCGAAATAATCAGGCAATTTCACACCATAATGGAACATTTTCATTACCGTGGGTTTTTGATGCTTATACTGCAAATTAACTAAAGTTATTACTGTATGAAAACATTTTGGTCTCTAACATTGTGCAATGCGTACCGGGCTTAGTTTAATAAATCTTAGCCATAACACCCCAAGTTCCATTATTCAAATCATTTCTAATGCATTCCTATAGTAAAATCATTTCCAATTAATTTCTAGAGATGTTTTTGTTATTTGCTATATCACTAGATATGGAATCATTAGAGGGAATGAAAGTTTAGATGCATTTGTTTCATAAATCCTAGCCATAATATTCCAGGTTCCATAAAGAGCTAGTATTCAAATCATTTCTAATGCATTCCTATAGTAAAATCATTTGCAATGAATTTCTATAGATGCTTTTAGTATTTGCTATATCACTAGATATGGAATCATTAGAGGGAATGAAAGTTTGGATGGATTTGTTTCATAAATCCTAGCCATAATATTCAAGGTTCCATAAAGAGCTAGTATTCAAATCATTTCTAATGCTTTCCTATAGTAAAATCATTTCCATTGAATTTCTATATATGCTTTTAGTATTTGCTATATCACTAGATATGGAATCATTAGAGGGAATGAAAGTTTGGATGGATTTCTTTCATAAATCCTAGCCATAATATTCCAGGTTCTATAAAGAGCTAGTATTCAAATCATTTCTAATGCATTCCTATAGTAAAATCATTTGCAATGAATTTCTATAGATGCTTTTAGTATGTGCTATATCACTAGATATGGAATCATTAGAGGGAATGAAACTTTGGATGGATTTGTTTCATAAATCCTAGCCATAATATTCCAGGTTCCATAAAGAGCTAGCATTCAAATCATTTCTAATGCATTCCTATAGTAAAATCATTTGCAATGAATTTCTATAGATGCTTTTAGTGTTTGCTATATCACTAGATATGGAATCATTAGAGGGAATGAAAGTTTGGATGGATTTGTTTCATAAATCCTAGCCATAATATTCCAGGTTCCATAAAGAGCTAGCATTCAAATCATTTCTAATGCATTCCTATAGTAAAATCATTTGCAATGAATTTCTATAGATGCTTTTAGTGTTTGCTATATCACTAGATATGGAATCATTAGAGGGAATGAAAGTTTGGATGGATTTGTTTCATAAATCCTAGCCATAATATTCCAGTTTCCATAAAGAGCTACTATTCAAATCATTTGTAATGCATTCCTATAGTAAAATCATTTGCAATGAATTTCTATAGATGCTTTTAGTGTTTGCTATATCACTAGATATGGAATCATTAGAGGGAATGAAGGTTTGGATGGATTTGTTTCATAAATTCTAGCCATAGTATTACTGGTTGCATCAACAAGTTCATGATGAATAATAAGAGTGACGTGATGCACTGCTCTTGCTCTCGGCCAAGTGCCAATTTCCTGTCATCAACTCGCAACCAGTGCGTTCGAGCGTACTTTTATCTTTCTTAAGTGAAGTGCAAAATCTGATTGAGATAACATTACGTTGATTGCTTTTTTTTTTCAAAGAGAAATCAGGTCTGTTGTTAAGAAAAAGCTTGTTGTTACTGTTTACATACATAGCATAAATATGTCGGATCTGATCGGTGAATTATCGCGTCGCATTTTGCATTTGGGCTACCCCTGTCTCTCTTGCCTCCAATCCCTAGAAATTTCAACTGTCTCTTCCCGATAAATATAAGTATATGTATAAGTTTTCTTTTTGTTTCCATATATATGTCCGTCCTGGGTATGACGATTATCTACATCCGCGTCATGGGTAAGACGATAAACTACGTCCAGCAGCAAGGCCTCTGATTAGGAGGTTTTGAGGAGCGTGGAACCACCTCTTAATTGCTGATGTTTCCAGGTCTACCCTGACCCGGGGGGGGGGGTAGCACTTGTTAGTGTCCCAGCTATGGGCAAATAGTTGACCCCACAACCTGACTCAAAACATTATGAAAGTGTAAAAATGGATTTTAATACCAGAAATACTTTTAAAAATATTAGTATCAGCAATAAATATTTGAAAAAAGAAAATATTGCCAAAAATAAAAATCTTGTCAGCATTAAATAACCTATTGAGGTTAATATGCCACAAAACAAAACAAACCAAACTATACATTTAAAAAAAAATATTAGCAGCTACACATAAAAAAGGAAATTTTGTCGGCATTAAATAACCCATTGTGGTTGATATGCCATAAACCAAACCAAACCATGTTTATGTATGTTTCCTTTTTGTTTCCAGTTTATTTAAAACTTCGTTGTTGATCACATATTCGGATCGTGATATCCCCAGCACCCTTCTGTAGAACCAAATTTCTATTGCTTCAAGTCTTTTCTACATCTTTGAGAAGATTTTCCTGAATTCTTTGTCACACAGGGGGATAGATAACATGTAACAATTCAGTACAATTTTCTTTTTCTAACAAAGTTTTCTTGTTTCTTAGTACTCGGTTTAGCTTTTGGAAAGACCGTTTAGCTATCCCAAAGGGCCTTCGGATTTCAGTGTCGCATTTTTCGTCCTTTGGTTAAAACAATACTCAGATATTTAAATTTATGTACGTGTTTTGATTTTGCCATCTCCGATTTGTAATTTGAATTTTGGGCTAGCCCTTTTGCTAACAACCATGCGTTCTTTTGTTCTTGCAAATGATGTTTACTATTTTCTTCTTGCTTTTCTTTACTAACTTCTGAAGGAGATTTTGTAGTTTTCTTTCTGCATCTGCTCTCAACTCCGTGTCATCTGCATGTCTTATTTTGTTAAGATTGTGGCAAACACGGCGATGAACGATGGTGCGGAGGATGTTCAATTGACGGATCCTCCGGCGGAACACATCAAGATCGGATCAGAGTACACTTTGATGGTCCTGAGGGCGCGGAACTCGAAGCCCTGGATTAATCTGCTGGAGGTCCTGATGGACGATGTTCTTCCAGCGGCTGCGTGATTTGCTGCGAGATCAGCACCAGTTGCAGACAGATGGCCGATTGGACTGGTAGATTACTCTTGTAGGGTTGTCATCAGGTCGTCGGTAGACGCGACCGAGTCAGCGAATACGGCGATGCGGAGATGGTTCAATTGGCGGATGCTCCGGCGAAACTCGTCAGAGGACATAAGATCGGATCAGAGTATACTTCGATGGTCCTGAGGCGCGGATCTTGAAGCCATGGATTAATCTGATAGAGGTTCTGATGGACGACATTCTTCCAGCGGCTGCGTGACTTTCCCCGTTGTCGGCACCAGTCTGCTAGCTACGTAGAAACAAAATAAGAGCCCTGAGAAAAAAATTCTCTCATTGAATATGTTATTTATTTTTTGTATTTTGCTACTGTCATAAGTTTCTACATTTACTGACATCCTTTTTTTTGTTAAAATGGCTACGATAAAAAAAAAGAATGTATATTTTGCACGACATCGAACAACTGTTTTAATTCAAACCGGACAGCACCGGACAGTCTTGCTGGTCTCTTGGTAAATAAATAACCACGGGAGTTGTCGTTTGAGTAATTATGGTGTCACCTCCGATTGTAATAAATTGTTCTTTTATTCTCCTTTTTAGCATTCATCGTATGACGTTGCTTCGTATGCCATATACGATGCCAGTGTCACGTGACTCGCTAATAAAAACGGCCGTGAAGGACCAATAACATTGGAAAGTGTTCTCCAGCTTAAATTCCCTGTTTTTTTTTTATCTTTTTTTTTTTTTTTTCTTTTGCGGCTTATTCACACTTAATCTATTACTTAGGTTTGGCCAATAAAAAATAATATATATATATATATATATATATATATATATATATATATATATATATTTGTATATATATATATTTGTATATATATATATTTGTATATATATATATATATATATATATATATATATATATATATATATATATATATATATATATATATATATATATATATATATATATGGGGTGGTAGGTGTAGATTACTGAATAAAGAACACACTAAATAAATGTTTATATTTGTCTGAGCTTGCTTTTGGATCTTTCCGGGTTGTAAAAGAACAAAACTGAACTTGCCTTCACATGTATTTTTTTTCTTAACGTTTGACCGCAAACTGTTTCTTTGTGCGGTGGAAGCCACGGAAAATATCGCTGCAAATCTCGTTCGCAACAGGAATATTCGTTAGGCTTGTCAACAATATTTTCTGCTGCCAACCCATCGATAGATGATGACCAACAAAATTTATATATACCATTAATCGCGATCCAAAGAAGTGGGGAAAAATGCGGTATTAGTTTACAGTTTAGTCAGACTAAACTAAAGATACAGTGTAACCCGGATATAAGAGAGTTGTCGGGACAGGAGAAGAAGTATCTTATATCCGGGTTTCTCTTATATCCGGGTTTGGTCTATTTTGTTTAGGTAAGTATGGCTCTAATTTGGGACCAGAGAAAATCTCTTTTATATCCGGGTTTCTCTTATATCCAAGTCTCTTATATCCGGGTTACACAGTATATATTTTTCTATATTCGAACTCAAGAAGTGTCGAACCTTATCATGGCTGTGATAGGTGTAAGAAAATTAAGCTGTTTGAGCGTACATCGGGCTTTCAGAGAGAAAGCAGACTCTGCGATGGGCTCTTGTTTAATTTTTAAATTTAAAAAATATTTTTGGTATATTTGTGTTTGGGGTTCTGCGTTTGTTTTTCCCTCCAAATTTCTAGCAGTGTATTTGGAGACTACCTGTAGGTTATTTGATGTGGGGGCCTTGGATTTGATTTTCGAAGTAGACACACAACTGATGCAGGAACCCAGGTCGCTCCGGTCCAGAAAGAAAACAATGCAGAAGAATTTAGACAACCACTAGACGAGAATCGAAAAGAACAACAATGTCGCTCCCACATCAAAGAATAGTCGGTGTTAACATAGTCTACAGTCTACCACGGTATCAAACACTAGCATGTGGTTTACCTCATTTACTACTATAGTATGGTGGTTTACCGCGCTATCTATCATTATAACGTATCTAGCAGATTGTTTTCACATAAAAATGTGACTGCTGTTTCCTCGGTCAAGATGTCAGTCAGTTATGTACCATGTATGATACACTATAGTAGGCGATCATGTATCGAAAGATACATGTCTGACGAGTCAGATTTTTTTTCCCGCAGTAGGTCTGTCCTGCTATTTACCCATAGCTGGAGGGGGGAGAGAAGAGGATTCATAGCACGTTAGTGAATGTAATGGATTCGACTGGAATTTGAACTCAGCTCTCCAATTCCTTAATCCGAGTCGCTATCCATTACGTGCCTCCGCGATCAAGATGACATGTCTATAAAAATCTTTCAGCAACATTTTAATCTGAAAGAGGTTATCCAGCTGATGCTAACGGTTTCAGACCGAGGGGGATTCTGATGTGGGAGAGCCATTTCCTTCCTTTTATGTGGACAGGACACAAGAGGGGTGAGGTGATAGTAGAATTCATCGTGGTCGACCGCAGGTGGACAACACAAGGGATGAGGTTACGGTATAATTCATAGTGCGGTAGACCGCATACTATCGTAGCGCCGAACAGCCTTCGTCTGGTGTGATTTATCTATTCTTCGCTGTTACCACGAAATTTGTGCTGTAATCTAAGAGGTGCAGGTGGTGTAGAGGATAATGACTCGGAATTGTTAATCGGAGAGCCGAGTTCCAATTTCAGATAGGTTCGATATTTTCACTTAAGCGCAAATATCATTGGGAAAGGTATGAATCCACGCCTTCTCCTTTCTTATATTAATTAGTAAGATTTAAAAGCGTTATTATCTATTAAAAAAATAACATAAAATTACGTTTAAAATATTTAGATTTCGGTGTTAAATAACCCATCGAGGTGTTGGTATGCCGTTAAACAAAAACGACCAAAGAACTTTGCTTCAAAAATTATGCCAAATTATTCTTTTAAAACTATTAAGAGAAATATTTCTCCTTTTCTTCACTTTATGCTGTTTTCTTTTCTGAGAACCTTCTTCTGCGGCGTTATAATTTTAATTGTAAAAAGGCATATTTTATTTTCATTGATAATTTGGGGTGGAGAATTAATTTCAACTTCACCCACCGCGACGCGAATGAATCCAAAATTTTATTGTCGATAACTCCAAAACGGTAGATTTTATCAAAATTTCTTTGTTATTTTCGAATTAAGCATGTACATTTACACCTAAATGGAACTATTTGGGAAAATTTTTAGTAGAAACCGAGCGCGGGGCTTGAACTGCAATTTACCCTTTTGAGGTTCCGAGTTGAAATTAGTTCTGTCACCCGATAATTTACATACTTGGTACTGGCCATTATTTGGCACGCAAAGCACTTAATTTGTGTAATTCTTTTTTGACTGTTGAGAATAATGTTGTCGTATGTTTTTAAAGTCGGCTCGTGTCATCTGTGTTTGTTGTACGCCCATAAGTTAACGTTACCTCAAACATTTGTTCTTTCCTCTACCTTCATTAACCATTTTGTCAGTTTCTTATAGAACTGTCTGGTTCTCAGTTAAATGGAGTATATTACATTCTTCTTCTATGTGCTGTACTCATTCGGGACATTGGTGATCATGGCTCTCCACAATTTTCTATCCTTTGTAGCTCTTAGTAATTTTTGTCATTTTATTATCTCTCTAAAACCCTGTTCTGCTATCCATTTGCACAATCTTGTTAGATTATGCACTGTTTTCTTCTGTTACTCTAGCCTTCAGTATGCCATATGAGTGTCAAATTTTCCAAGCCCTCTTTCTTGATTATGTGCCCTAGAAATTTTAACTATCTCTTTCTGATGTTAAGCATAAGCGTTCTGTTTGTTTCTATTTTCTCTGAAACTTTGTCATTGCTCACATATTCAGTCTATGGTATTCTCAACATCCTGCTGTAGAACCATTTTTCTGTTGCTTCATCTGTTCTTCATCTGTGAGGGGATTGTACAGCATTCACTGCCAAATAGGAGGACTGATATTGCTCAACATTTCAGAACTCTCTTTTCTTTGTTTCTATTTAAATTTTCCTGTTTCTTAATACTTTGCTTAGCTTTTGGTAGGCTTCTTTGACTATCCACGTGCACCTTCAAAGTTCAGTGTCGCACTTTCCGTCCTCTGGTAAAACACTTACTCGATAATTAAATTGTTGCACTTGTTTGATTTTGCTGCCTCCAATTTGGAATTTGCATCTTGAGCTGTTCCTTTTTTTTCACTAAAAAAATCCTATATGGGTGATAGTTCAGGAAGTCCAGGTAATGTATTCAATGTGTGTAAAAGTTTCCAGTGATAAACTAGTTTTCAACTGTACATTCAGCCTGTAGTTAAAAAAAACAAACAAACACTGTGAACTTTTGCTTATGGATTATCTTGTGTCAGATTAAGTAATTTTGATCAACAAAGTTAGTCACCGATGATCCAGATCAGTACTTAGTTGGATGACTGTATAGCCTTATAGCAGACCAGGGATACTTAAATTGGCCGATATCGACCCCTGAGGGACGATGTGATTAGCCAGGAGGGTCGATAAATGCCTAAGCGTCAAAAGACGGTCGATAACTACCTGATAGCCAAAAGGGGGTCGATAAATATGAGGGGGGTGAAAATGGGATTGAGAGAATAGGGACATGGTTAAAGAAAGCTGACATTGATTGCACAGTGGAACCGTTGCAAAAACGAAGCTTCTTAGGAACGGCAAAAATAATGCAAGAAGTGATGGACAGGGTCAGAGGAAAATTGCATGAGACTTAATGCTATTGGTCGTTGATCGCTATTTGTGTAATAATTGCCTGATATTATTTTATCTGAGAAAATGTTTATAATCGTATAATAATTGTGCTTGTCTCTCTTTTCGTTAGTTCGCATGACCATTACGTCCTGCCAATACCTCATAAATAACGGACTATTCCGTTTTGATCGCGTGGAAAAGACACTACTTGGTTTCAGGGATGAAATGAAAAAAAAGAAAGCAAGCAAGCAGTATTTAACATCTGCTAATACTTAATAAATAATGGATTATTCCGTTTTGGCCGCATGGAAAGAGGGGGAATTACATTACTTGTTTAGAAAGAAAGCAAGCAAGAAAGCAAATTTTACCATCGGGCAATACCTAATAAATAATGGATTATTCCGTTTTGGCCGTATGGAAAGAGAGGAAAATACATTACTTGTTTACATTGAGAAAATGAAGAACAAAAAAAAAAGGAAAGAAAGAAGGGAAGCAAGACGTGGTGAAAGAGAGGAAGAAAGAGAGAGAGAGAGAGAGAAAAGCAGATGAAGTTGATAGGAACAGATACTACATTTTGATCTTAACCAAAAGACCGAGAAGCGACTGTATTTTCTTGCCGTTCCACGCTCTTTTTAACGTGGGCATTCCGAGCCCGTGGGCTGGGGCAAAAATATGCCCATTGAACCCGTATAAACGGGTTCAGGGCCGGTCTACCTCCCCAAAGGAGACTCCGCCCTTCGGCGTAGCCTCCTTCGGGTTCCTCCCGTCCGTAGGCTGAGAGTATAACCGAGCAGTCGCTCAGAAAGTACTGACTCGACTGACGATATTCAGTTAGGATGTGACACAAGGTCGGTTTAATGTGGAGAGACAAAGCGCGTGTACATTGGCAGGTCACAAAATAGCCTCCACCCTGCAACCGTCGGTTGGCTGGCATCGGTATAACTACCGATCTCCCCTCTTTAGTACAATGAGAGAGGTACTGCCCCGGACAGCTGTTTCCCGAAACCGCGAATCTCTCAATAATATTTTCAGTTGCACTCTGACCGCAAACAGACACATAACTGGAGATGAAATGTAGCTTATCCTCCCGAGAGCAGATGCTACACTTTGATCCCAGTGAAAAGGCCGTCGGTATATTTCAGCGCGCTCACGTCGCTACGAATTTTCCTGTTGGGTCGCCTGGGGTACTAGGCAATGAACTCTGCCCCATCCCAAAGGAGAGGTACTGTCGAAGAAACAAACGAAAAGAACAAAAACTTGAAGAGTTGAGTTAATAAAGAGAATTAACTGAAACTGAGATATCCAGGAGAGGCATGGCACGTGGAATCAGAACATTTTACCTCCGTGGACCAAATAAAGGGTTCGGTTCGAAATTCAAACATATATCATCTGAAGAAGATCGGAGCGTACAAAGGCCGAAACGTCGTTAATATGGCAATAAATATACGGACAACAGTCCGAACGATATAAATAGAGTAAACAGTTACAATACCTCATCTCATATATGTAGACAGATCCTGAAGAAGACGGGAGCGTGCAACGGCCGAACCATCGTGAATATGACAACAAAGATGAGGACAAAAGTCCGAACAATGTAAATAGTGTAAATAGTTACAATACCTTGACTCAGAAATATAGACAGATCCTGAAGAAGGCCGGAGCGTACAACGGTCGAAACGTCGTGAATATGACAAAAATGATGAGGACAACAGTCCGAACGATGTAAATAGTGTAAACAGTTACAATACCTCACCTCATATATGTAGACAGATCCTGAAGAAGACGGAAGCGTGCAACGGCCGAACCATCGTGGATATGACAACAAAGATGAGGACAACAGTCCGAACAATGTAAATAGTGTAAATAGTTACAATACCTTGACTCAGAAATATAGACAGATCCTGAAGAAGGCCGGAGCGTACAATGGTCGAAACGTCGTGAATATGACAAAAAAGATGAGGACAACAGTCCGAACGATGTAAATAGTGTAAATAGTTACAATACCTCATCTCAGAAATATAGACAGACAATGGTAGTTATTGTTTTAATCCAGTCATTTTCAACCAACGTTCTGCCGCACACTGGTTTACCGTGAGAGGATCTGAGTTGTGCCGAAAAATGTTTAAAGGTCATTAATGAAATTATTTTCAAAAAGAAATCCAAAGCATAATAACGGTACATATCAAAATTAAAATACCTTTAAATTAATTATATGGGTATATCATTGTTATAATAAATAAACTTATACCTAATATTAGGTTGGTGCAAAAAAATAAAAAATTTAAAAAAAAGTTTTAAAAAAATACGTCAAAAACCGACATTATTTTTGCACCAACCTAATATATAAGATAAAAGAAAAAGCAAACTTTTCGGCAACAAACCATATTAAAAATCAAATTCGATTGCGGCTAGAATCCTTGGAAGAAAATTTAAAACTATGCCTGTTCAAAATTCAATCTTGCAAAGAAGATATTTAAAAAAAAAAAAAAGTCAAGTTCAGATTTCTCATTAAATGTTGAAATATAATAAACAGAAAAATAAATGAATATATGTTTTTTTAAAGAATTTTAATTATATTTTTATTGCCAAATTGAATTGTTGGGTCAGTTATTTTATAACACCTCCCTACCTCAAGGAACTCTCAGACATATAGATATGAGGTACTAAAGGAAATGAAAAAAAAGTGGTGCCAAAATATATTTACCATTTTTGTTCAAAATAACAATGCGAAACAGCAGTAAAACGTGACATAAAAATAGTACTTACAATAATCCCTTTCTCCTTTCGGACGTTGTTTTGCAGTCCCCGCCATAAAATAAATACAGCATTTATTTTGGTCGTTCCAACACAGCGCAAAGCTGATTTGAGCTTAACCATTATAACCATTTATATCACTACTTACTCTAATTTACTTCTGGGCCAGAAAGAAAAAAAAAACAGACATATCCAAGAGACATCGAGAACTTTGTTTCCCTACAGTTTCTATAAAAAAGAAAGAAAAAGAACAAATTGTTCGTAGTAGAATCTCCAGTTTTGTTGTTTCTATATTAATTGTTGACTACAAAGAGCCGTGAAAATTTTATGGTTTACCTATTTGAATTTTCTAACGAATCTTAATTCTTAAGTTAATGTTTGAATAAGCTCATGGCAAGTTCTATCTATAAAACATCTGTAAATTTCACTATCACATTGTTAAATATTTGAGCTTAACAACTTTAACAAAATATTGCAATAGCAATTATAAATAGAAATTCTGGTCGTTATTTTAAGAAGTGGGTACAAATGAAAAGATTTGAAATTGACAACATTTTACATTTCAGGGAAATAAACGTTGAACACGTCTGTTTTTCTTATTTTCTTTCTTTCTTGAATTAAATTTCTCATTGAAACCAAGCAGTGTCTTTTCCTCTTTTTCCACACGATCAAACCAAAATAGTCCAGTTTTATGAGGCATTGGCAGGGCGTAGCGGTCGTACAAACTAACGAAAGGATGGATAAGCGCAATTATAATAAGATAATAAATTATGGTACTTCAACAAGAAGACTAGGTATTTACTCTGTCTTCCCACTAAGATGCGCTGTGATACAAGGTAAGTTTTCAAGGGGGGACCCGAGCGCGTACACCCGGGCCAGGAACAAAAATTGCCTGCAGCCCCCAGAATCATCGGTTGCACTGGTCTCGGTGCGATCACCGATCTCTCTCTCTAGTCCAATGAGAGGGCGCAGCCTTGGGCAGCTGTTCCCCAGGGCTGGGCATCTCTCAGTATAATTTTCCTCAGTTGCGTGCTTTGAGAGAGTCGCCCTTGAGTGCACTCTGCCCAAAGACAGAGACGCAACTGAGAGATGATAAATAGATGTGTTACAATCTCCTCAAGAGAGGGGTGTACACTCTAAGAAGACTATCTTTTAATTATTATGCTTTATTTGAAGAGATTTTAAATTTTGACTATATAATTGTTACGTTGTTATCTTATAACGGCTCCCTGCCCCAAGGGTCTTCCAAGCATATAAATATGAGGCACTAAGGGAAACGAAAACGGGGGTGTCAAATTACGTTTATCATTTTTATTAACTATAACCATGCAAAGCGACAATAAAACATGGCATAAACATTGTACTTACAATATGTGATGACCGTACTCTAAAACCTTTTAAGATAACGTGAGTTTCATGGGTTACCATATCGTGATTTCTTTAGTTCTCCATTGGTGTGAGTCTGGACGTTGGTTACGGCACATTTTGTTTCAACCCTTTCTCAGGTCTGGACTAATTCTCTTACTGTGCCAAGGGCACGAATTCACCTCAGTTATCCGATCGCTATTTAAAACACTAGTTATCAGAATAAAACAAGTAAACGTAAGAAAGGAGGATGTTGGGTTGTTATATTATAATAACCCCCTACCCTAAGGAGCTCCCAAACATACAGACACGAGGCACTAAGGGAAATGAAAAGAGGGGTGCCAAAATACGCTTGCTAACAATGCAAAACAACATGACATAAACATTGTACTTAGAATATGTGATGGTCGTACTGTAAATAGTACCTTTAAGGTGAGATTACCATTTAGGAATATCTTTTATCCTTATTAGTATGAAGGTTGGTCACGGCATGACTTATTCCAACTCTTTCTAAAGTCCGGACTGATTCACTAACTGTGCCACGGGACATGTAAAAACCTGGACGCAAATTTGCTCACACTTTCCATCTGCAAACGATGATCTAGTGCTGATTTTGACCACTCTTCTCTCATAAGTATAGCAAAATTTAAACGATTTATATATATATATATATATATATATATATATATATATATATATATATATGTTCGATTGTTATTTTATAAAAGCTTCCTATCTCAAGGAGCTCCCAAACATATAGGTACGAGTTACTAAGGGGAAATGAAAAGTGACGTGCCAAAATACTTTTACCATTTTTATTAACTGTAACAATGCAAAACGAGAATAAAACGTAATATAAACAGTGTGGTGATCATACTCTAAAAGATCCCTACCTTTGAGTTAAGATGAGGCCGTGGATTACCATCTAGGAATATCTCTTGTTTCCCCATTGGCGTGAGTTTGGACGTTGGTCTCGGTACGTCTTATTTCAACCCTTTCTCAGGTCCGGACTAATTCTCTAACTGTGCCAAGTGCACTAACTCACTTCGATTATCCGCTAACTGTGGCAACAGCATTAACTCACCTCAGTTATCTGCTAGCTAGGCGAGGGGTTCTATCTAAATCCAGGACCGGCGCGCACTATCACCGAACACGTCGACCGTCGGTGGGAGGCTTGCAAGCCCGATTGGAGGCATCGGGAAGGGCTCTGCGTCTCTCGCGATCGTAACAACGTTTGCTTTTTTCTACTTATATTTATATACGTTACAAATTAAACTAAAAGCACCACTGACTATTATTAAAGGATGAAAAATTTTCGCGGATTTTGACGTCATTATGGGGTCTATTTTATTTTTTTCCGTTCAAGTCCCTGAATTTGTTTTGCTCAAGTCTCGAAAAAAAAAAAAAAAGCACTATATAAAATTCATTATTTTTTTTTTTATCCATAATGTTGAATGTTTTAAATTATTCAGATTTTAACAAGAAACATCTCAACTTGATGTTAATTATTGCCGCAAAACATCGTTGTTTTTATTTAAGATGGAATGATCTTATGAGATGTTTCTAATTTGTTTTTAGATACAGTGTATTTAATTTTCTTGTTGAATTGTTCATCAACGAAGCCATAAATAGAGACTGTAGTGTAAAATAATTAAAAAAAACAAAAACTTTTCGTACTTCTATTTCACTGTGGATTTTAATACCCGATATAAATTTTTAAGAGAACTTAAAAATGATTATCTTTTGCTTAAAATGAAATAAAAGTATAAATAAAACTATCAAGTTATAATAAATAAGAAGCACATTTTCGTGTGTGTATATAAAAAAAAATTGTGCATATTATATTCAATATAATATAATATTTTATTAAAATCAGTTTTGAAAAAATGATAATTGATTTTTAAAAGAATATCAAAGTCAGATTTTCATCTTTTTTTATCAAATGATTGAAAATGATTGAAAATGATTGATTATCTGTCCTTTTTTTTTGACAAAAAAAAAAAAAACAAGATTTTTAACGAAAATTTCGGACGTGCTAGGAACGATTAAAAAATGTAAAAAAATACCCCCAAAATACTTTGATCTTTCCTCTTTAATAATAATATGAACATTAGACGATAAAAAATTGTTTTCGTAAAGTTCGGCGTCTTTTTCATCATGCTATCTCTGTTTGTTTACATTTTCGTGGAGGTATTGTGTTGCATTATCATTGCAAGCAACATAACCGGCCATTTATTCCAAATTATTATAATGAAGAAGGATCTCATTTTTAATTAAATTTAAAAATCAAACTTCAAAATTCAAAAAAAAAAAAAAAAAAAAAATTGTTAATCTATATTGCATAATTAGGTTGCAATAAAATTTGTGTTCTATATGAATACTAGCTTATGAAAACTGAGATGTGGCAGAGAGGGGACACCATATCATAAATTCGGTGGGTGGGGGCACAGAGCCCTTGCACCGGCCCTGTCTGTTGTTACCCTACACTAAATCGTTTTGTTTGTGTTAATAAATAAATCGTAAAAACTAAAAAGTATGCCCTTTTTTAAAACTCATTTTGATTACATAATTTAAGTTTGAAGTTTATATGCATACGTTCAAAAGTGGATCGTCAGATAAAAAAAAAAAAAAGAAAAAAGTTTGGAAAACATTACTCTAGTCTAGAAACTTACAATCAAGCAAGAAGTCTGCATAGAATACTTATAAAATCTGAAATACCCACTTGCAATATCTATCCACCTCGACGGAGACAGAGAGAGGATGCAAGGTAGAGGAGAGTGAGACTTTGAGTGATTTCATACTATAACAAAAGAGACACTTACGTTGCTCAAGTTTCTTGTGCATATCTCGAACAGTTTGTAAACAACATCACGTGACTAATAGTTCTTGTTTTGTTGCTTTGACGTTTCTTTTTTGTTTGTTTGTTATTTTTACGGTCCTTTTTAGTTTTCTCTATCGAAGACGAAAGTGACGGCAAAGGAGTTTCGTACCCGCCAACAACCAAACCCGATGGCACGCGTTTGTTGCTGTTGAAGTAATTTTTCACTTTTGTTTTGTGGCTTCTTTCTTTCTTTCTTTCTTTCTTTCTTTCTTTCTTTCTTTCTTTCTTTCTTTCTTATTGCTAATTTGTTTATTTGGACTCGATGTTGTTCTTTCTTTCTTTCTTTCTTTCTGCCCTTCTTTCTTTCTTTCTTATTGCTATTTGTTTATTTGGACTCGATGTTGTTCTTTCTTTCTTTCTTTCTTTCTTTCTTTCTTTCTTTCTTTCTTTCTTTCTTTCTTTCTTATTGCTATTTGTTTATTTGGACTCGATGTTGTTCTTTCTTTCTTTCTTTCTTTCTTATTGCTATTTGTTTATTTGGACTCGACGTTATTCTTTCTTTCTTTCTTTCTTTCTTTCTTTCTTTCTTATTGCTATTTGTTTACTTTATTTAATTTAGACTCGATGTTGTTCTTTCTTTCTTTCTTTCTTTCTTTCTTTCTTATTGCTATTTGTTTATTTGGACTCAATGTTGTTCTTTCTTTCTTTCGTTCTTTCTTATTACTATTTGTTTATTTGGACTCGATGTTGTTCTTTCTTTCTTTCTTTCTTATTGCTATTTGTTTATTTGGACTCGATGTTGTTCTTTCTTTCTTTCTTATTGCTATTTGTTTATTTGGACTCGACGTTATTCTTTCTTTCTTTCTTTCTTATTGCTATTTGTTTATTTAGACTCGATGTGGTTCTTTCTTTCTTTCTTTCTGTTTGCATTTTCGACTATACTTTTTTTCTTTCTTTTCATTCTGTGATTGTTTTCTTTTTATTGGTAGTCTCTAGGGCCACTGGGCTATTCTTTTTCTTATCATTCTATGCTTTCTTTCCTTCACTCTTTCTTTCTTTATATTTGCACTCTAGACCTTTTTTTCTTTTCATTCTGTTCTTTCTATTTGCACTGTAGGCTATTCTTTCTTTTCATTTCACGCTTTCTTTCTTTCTTTATTTATTTCGATGTGCACTCTAGGCTATTCTTTCTTTTCTTTTTTCATTTTGTGCTTCCTTCCTTTTTTGCATTCTTTCTTTCTGTTTCAATTCTAGGCAGTTATTTCTTCTTCTCATTCTATACTTTCTATCTATTTGCACTCTAAACTATCCCTTCTTTCTTTCTTTCTTTCTTTCTTTCTTTCTTTCTGTATTTTGAGTTATTCCTTCTTTTTTCTCTTCTTTCTCTTCTTTCTTTACTTCTTTCTATTTGCACCCCAGGCTATTCTTTCTTTCTTTCTTTCTTTCTTTCTTTCTTTCTTTCTATTTGCACTATAAGGTATTCTTTCTTTCTATTTTTTTTCTTTTTTCTTTCTTTTTATTCCGTTCTTTCTTTCTTTCTATTTGCTTTCTAGGCTGTCTTTTCTTTTTCTATTCTATTCTTTCTTTCTATTCGGTTTTCTTTCTTTTTCTCTTTCTATTCGTTCCTTCTCTCCTTCTGTTTTCTTTCTATTATGTTTGATTGTACTCTTTCTTTCTATCTTGTTATTGTGTTATTTTCTTTCTTTCTGTTGGTGGCATCTAAGCAATGCAAAGAGATAAGACAGAGAGCTGGCAGCTAAAAATGATGATACCATTCGTCAGGCCTACAGAAAGTATTTAGACATTTAGACACCTATAGTATTCTCATCTCAACAAGTCACGAACCTTTTACGAACATGATTTCTTCCTATGTCGCTCAAAGTTAGAATGTAAGAATAGGTTGCATTGTTTTTTTTACACTATAATGATCCATTTTTTTTTGTTTACAGTTGTGTTACCATAACACAGGAAAAAAAACGGCACATCGTAGCAAGATTTTTGTTCGCACAAAACTATTAAATTTCTTTCTGAGTATCAATATCCGCTCGAATTTGCAAATTCATGATAAAAATTTAGGTATATTGAGACAAGGTTCTTACTGTGTACAGTCAAGTAATCTAAGGACCTTGTAGGTGTCATGGAACATGCTTTACTCATGTATCATCATCATCATCATCATCATCCCCTCGACTTTTGTAATCGTAGTGGGGAGGGATCCAAATGCAGAAGCCACAGTAAATTTCCTCCGCAACGGTCTATCAACGGTAGACATCAGCAATTCTGGTATAATCATACCTGTCTATTGTTTGACATTGTCCAAACACTTTTTGTGCTAGGGGGGGGGTCCTCGCCTACGTCCATCTTCAACGGTGCGTTGTATGATGGTCTTGCATAGGCTAGTCAGTTGGACGTTTCCAATCAAAACATGCTACGACATCTTACAAACTTTTACACCCTTAGCGTCGAGAATATTTTCCACACATATTTGAATATTATCAGTCACTAATATATATATATGTATATATATATATATATATATATATATATATATATATATATATATATATATATATATATATATATATTCATGAATCATTCATACAAAAAACAAATATAGAGGTTAATGATTTAAATGGCGAGAATACACCGTCGCAAACAATATAAATAAGATACATCAACCCCGAATCTGTATATGAATGATATGATCCCTGTTCATAAATTCCAGTTGCATAAGGTCTTTTTAATTTTTTACAACCTTTCGTCTGTTCCTACAGACATCATCAGGTATGCAAGTAGATTTTGTTCTTGTTTTTACTTCTCAGTAATAAGAGGACAATATATATATATATATATCAGTGACTGTAATATATATATATATATATATATATATATATATATATATATATATATATATATATATATATATATATATATATATTACAACAAAAAACAAAATTACCTCAGCATAGAAGATAATCTATTTCAAGCCGTTCTGTATTCTGTACGCGACTATTATCAGTCCCTAAGTGTCTGTCTCGGATTATTGTTTTATATACGCACATAAGTGGGTTGGACAGCATGAGTTCTTCCATTGGGTGCTCTGGTATTACTAAAAATCTATAAATCTCTAACACAACTAATTTACATTAATCTTAAGTTTAAATCCCCCATAACTTATTAATAATATTGGACACCTGTAGTAAAAAAAAATACTATTTACTGTGAATCCTATAAAAACACACTCGGAACTTTTATAAGAAACGCCACATAGTAGGAAATGATATTAAACGACAAACAACGAAAGGTCCTGGCCATAAATAAAATCTTAGATAAAAGCTTAGATTGTATTAAAAAAATATGGATCAATATTGTGAATTTCTTTCTTCGTTCAACGATAATGTTATTAAACTTATCGGACGTTATGAAAAAAATTTACATAAAATAAATAGACAACACTTGTCTATATTATTTAATGATATATATATATATATATATATATATATATATATATATATATATATATATATATATATAAAGTGTGTTTTAATAACTTGGACCGATTTTAATGTGAATTAAGTTTAAGCGTCTAATGATTTTTTTTCTTTTACTTTCAGATTTGGCGGACATTTGGGCAATATTATTTTTCACACATAATTGCCATGATTTAGATAATATGATCCAATAGAGAAATGAATAAATTTTCACCAATAACACTGCTGACTTTAATCATCTTAATAAAATACCCTTATCTATAATCCGTCTTAATGAAACACCCTTTATATGCATATCAACAATACATATTGATAGTAAAATTACCTATGATATATATTTATAGTAAAATGACCTGCATTTTGAAAGCAAGAAAAAAATCCAATACAGTATTTTGTGGGGTATTCATACACGCCAGGATACTAACGGGGGATTAAGAGTTGCGAACAGAAATAATTGGGAAACATTAATAGAGAGCAGTTAAAAAATTACGGGGCACACTTGAACCTATAGTTAATCTTCCGGGCACATTTGGACGTATAGTTAAACTTCAAGGACATATTTAAACCTTTAGTCAATCTTTCGGAGCACACTTGATCCTATAGTTAAACTTCCGGAGCACATTTGAACCTATAGTTAAATTCCAGGACACACTTGAACCTATAGTCAATTTTTCGGAGCACACTTGAACCTATAGTTAAATTCCAGGACACACTTGAACCTATAGTTAATCTTCCGGGACACTCTTGAACCTATAGTTAATCTTCCGGGACACACTTGAACCTAGGATTAAACTTCTGGAACATACTTGAATCTATAGTTAATCTCCCGGGGCACACTTGAAACTATAGTTAAATTCCAGGACGCACATAGTTAAACTTCTGGGGCATACTTGAATCTATAGTTAAACTTAAGGGGCACACTTGAACTTATAGTTAAACTTCAAGGACAAATTTGAACCTATAGTTAATCTTCCGGAGCACATTTGAACCTATATTTAAACTTTCAGGTCGCACTTGAACCTAGAGTTAAATTTACGGAGCACATTTGAACCTATAGCTATATTTCCAGGGCACACGTAAATCTATGGTTACACTTCCGGGTCGCACTTCCGCTGCACACTTAAATTATGATGGTCAAAAAACGACAATAATTTTTATAATTTATTTATTAATACGAACAAAACAATTTTTTATAGTTTGTAATAAAAAGATAAGAATGAAAAATCTTGAAACATTTTTATTTTTTATAATTTAACATTTGAGGAGATATTTGAGATTGACGACTTTTTTTTAGGATATCTCCTTTGCAAGGTCGAATTTTGGACAGGCATACTATTGAATCTTTTTCCAAGAATTCTCGGCTTGGTCGATTTTTGTTTTTATTTTTTATTGACGAAAAGCTTGCTTTTTCTATTATTTTATATACTATGTATACGTTTATTTATTATAACAATGATATACTCATATAATCAATTTAAAGGGGTTTTAATTTTGATATGTACTCTTATTGTACATTGAATTTCTTTCGAAAATAATTTCATTAATAACCTTTAAAATTTTTCGCGGCGCACATACGACCCTTTCGGGGCACACCAGTGTGCCACCTCAGACGGGTTGAAAATAACTGATCTGGAGTATAAAAGGCTGTTTCTACTACCGTGAGGTCAATCCTCATTGGGCAGTCCAAAAATTGTGACTTTGTGTATCAGTTAAATGAGAGGGTTGTTACTGCTCGTATTTGTTTATCAGGTTTTGTGTGTGTGTGTGTGCGCGTCATTTTTTCTTTTCTTTTCTGTTTATTTTTTAAGTGTTTTCTATTGAGCAAAACTTTCTCCCTCCTTTTTCGCACTCAATCAGTTAACAACCCCCTCTTCATATCTTTATCTTTTCTTTCCCCCACTTGCTCACTCTCTCTCTCTTTGTATGCTTCTCGTGTTACATTCATTTCTATCTTAGAATTGGGTTATTACGTCACCGATGGCCTCCTCTCGTGTGATTCTCAAAGTTTTTACGGCCTTCTGTTCTGGTTTTAACATTTGTTTATTAGATTGAATTCGAAAGTTAGACTTTCTCTCTCTCTCTCGCTCTCTCTCTCTCTCTCTCACCCCCCCATATATATATATATATATATATATATATATATATATATATATATATATATATATACGATAAAATATAGTTTTAAGGTATGCTATATTTATGGGTTAAAGTGCTCAATATCAGGGATTGGCCTAACAATTGCGTTTAGCATGAAACAGACTGTCGCCTGTGGATGTTGACTTCATATACATACATACATACATACATACATACATACATACATACAGGTTGATTGAAAAGTAACTCCCCATTTTAAAATACTTATAATTTATTTATTAACTATAATTTTTAACAAGAAATGGGTCTAAGAGGAAAGCGTTTAGCATGAGGTTTTATTTAGAATTCAAGATGGGCACCAGATTTCGCTACCAGCTTCTCAAACCTCCCAGGAATCGCGTCAACGGATTTCACCAGGAACTCTTGTGGTATGAAAGACATAACTTTTTGTATTTGCCATTCAAGTCTTGGATAAACTACATCCACGTCCTGGGTATGACGATAAACTACATCCAGCAGCAAGGCCTCTGATCAGGAGGTTTTATGGAATGTGGAACCACCTCTTAATTGCTGGTGTTCCCAGGTCCACACTGAACCGGGATGGTAGCACATGCTATGGGCAGATAGTTAACTCCCAAACTGGGGTCAAAACGTTTAAAAAATAGGTTGTATTACCAGCAATACATTTTTGTAAAAAAAATGATTACTAGCAAAACATTTTTGAATAAAAAAAAAATTATCAGCAATACATTATTAGCAGCACAAAAAAAAAAAAAAAAAATACTAGCAATACATTTCTGAAAAAAATTAGCAGCAATACATTTCTGAAAAAATTAACAGCAACACATTTTTGGAAAAAATATTTTTATTTATTAATCCACCCACGAGGATTAAATGTGGCACAAGGCCGGTTTAATGTGGGTAGCCCGCGAGCCCGTAGGCTCTGCCAAAAATATGACCTTTGAACCCGCCTAGACGGGTTCAGGCCCTGTCTACCTCCCCGAAGGAAACCTTGCCCTTCGGCAAAGCTTCCTCCGAGTTCCTCTCTGCATTAGAGAGTTCGACAGAAGCCAGCACGGATGATCACAAAGCACAGATACTACACTTTGATCTTAAACGGGCCGAGCAGCTTTTTTGGAAAAAATATTAACAGCAATACATTTTCAAACAAATATTTCCAGCAATAAAAATCTTGTAGGCATTAAATAGCTTGATATGCCGTAGAACAAACCAAACCAAACCAAACCAAACCAAACCAAACCAAGTGTATTAGCACATAAGCGAATGCAGTGAACACCATTGCTAATGTGTTAGTTCGTTTTTCTTTTTATATGCCATGTCCTTTCAAGACGTAGGCGATCATGGCTCTATACCCCCCCTATATCCCTTGCTGCTCTCAACCAGTTCTTTCCCTCTGCTGTCTACCCCAGACCACGTTCTGTCACCCACTTGTTTAAGTCCGCTAGGTGTGCCATGTGTTTGTCTCTCTTTCCATCTATTTGACCCGTGAGTATCATATTCTCCAGGCCTTCCTCCAACATAATGTGTCACAGAAACTTCAGTTGCCTCTTCCTGATGTTAAGTATAAGCCTCTCTCTTGTTTGCACTATGGAAGTGTAAAAATAAGTTTTAGTACCATCGATATATTTTTGGAAAAAAAATACCAGTAATAAAAATCTAATAAATTTTTGAAAAAAAAAATAATACCAGCACTAAAATTCTTGTCGGCAATAAATAACCCATAAACAAAACAAAACAAAACAAAGTCTTGCTTTGATATAGTAAACTTGCGTCTCTAACAAACCCCAAAGAAAAAAGTTACAGGGCGTCAAGTAACGAATACTGGCTGACCACACAGGCATAAAATAGGGAGTTACTTTTCAATCACCCTGTATATCTATCTGTCTATAACTAGCTGTCTGTCTCTTACTCTCTCTCTCTCTCTCTCTCTCTCTCTCTCTCTCTCTATATATATATATATATATATATATATATATATATATATATATATATATATATATTACATATATATATTGTGTATATTAGGCAGCATATTTTTATTCAAACAGGTTTGGTTAAATAATTTAGGCATATGTCGATTAGTTTTCGTTGTGAGCCTTTCAAGTTCACGAATTAATTTCTTGGTAACTTTAGAAAATTGATTAAGGAAAACAACAACATTTTCTTTCAAATAGTTTTTTTTTTTATTTTCCCAAGTACTTTCTCATCTGAGACCATCTTCAGGGGGGTTAAGTTGTCTGCGACTAATCGTCATGATATATCTAAATTATTTAACCAAACTTGTTTGAACATACACAGAGAGAGAGAGAGAGAGAGAGAGAGAGAGAGAGAGAGAGAGAGAGAGAGAGAGAGATTTGTTAATATATATATATATGTATGTATTATTATAATTTTTATTTTATTATTATTCTTTCTCTCATTTGGATATGCATGTATATATATATATATATATATATATATATATATATATATATATATATATTAGGTTGTCCCAAAAGTTCGTAAACACTTGCGAAAAATTGAATTTTTATGCAACACAATCCAGCACAATCGAGACAAGCGATGGGTTCAGAAAGGGCAAGAGACGCCGTCGGTTCCAAAACAAGATCGAATCGGCAAGAAAGTCATGTTGTGCGTTTGGTGGAACTTTGAAGGAATCGTGCATTTTAAGTTGGTTCCGAATGATCGTGTCATCAGTGCCGAACTTTACTGTCAGCAACTGGAGCGGGTCTACGAAAAGTTGAAGCAAAAGTACCCGGCTCTGATCAACCGAAAGCGCGCTTTGATGCAGCAGGACAATGCCAAGCCACACACCGCCAGGAAGACCAAAGACAAGTTCTGCCACATCCAGCCTACAGTCCTGACTGTGCTCTATCAGATTCCGGCCTTTTCCGCTCAATGCAACACTTTCTGAAGGGCCGCCGATTCGACTCGTTTGATGAAGTCGAGGAAGCGTGTCAAGAATTCTTTGATTCGAAGCCGGCTGAATGGTACTTTCACCAGATCCGAAAGCTTGCAGATCGATGGCAGAAAGTCTTGAAAAATGATGGTCTTTATTTTGAGGAATAATTTTTGTTGTTTTTGTTATTACTTGGCGAGTAAAATTTCAATTTTTTGCAAGTGTTTACGAACTTTTGGGACAAGCTAATATATATATATATATATATATATATATATATATATATATATATATATATATATATATATATATTAATAAAAACAGACCACTTTAAGGTTCCATGTAATAAGTTATTTCACCACAACCCTTTTACAGGGCTCTGAATCATCAGACTTTACTTCCAAAAGTTGAAATGAAAAATGAAAAGAAACTTACACATTTTTGACGGACCGCACCAAGCGTATGTGAAATTAACAAAGTGAGGAAGTGAGGTGGGAGAGAAGATATGAGTGAGTTAGATGTACCATTTTCAATTCCTTATCCTTAACCCCACTCTGTGTAGGCTAGACGCCGCTTAACGTATGTTATCTCTAGATATAGATGGGTAAGGGGTGAGGGAGAAGACCGACTTAAAAGGGAGAAGATACAGCAAACAATAAAATAATACAATCATGTCCATGAGTGCAGGTTTCACTCAAATTCTTAGACGTTGTTATTTCGCATTACTTTAAAGGGTATATTTGGGGGTTAAAGTTTGATATAAATCTAAATGTCTAAAAAATCTACGAAGAATTTAATTTGAAGTTTGTTGGAGTTTTGGGTATCTTCTATGAAATAGTCGATTGGAAAAAAATTCATCGAAAGTACATTGAAAGAATAAACCATTTTATCTAGTAATCTTTTTTATTTTCCTAAACTTTTTTCTTATAGATTGTTAAGTTGACATATATTCGTTTGATTTTTGTTCATAAATTAAATTCGTGACTGTTTTTAGATACCTAATTATCAAAGGTTATTCCAATTTAAATAATTTTATCATCAATAATGATTATTAAAGGGTAATATATTTCAATTTAAATTAAATTATCAATTTAAAATTTACCTCCGTGTTATTTATTTAAACTCACTTCCAATTGGAGAATATTAGAGGAGAGAATTGGATAAAAGATTACTAACAAGAAAATTAAGTCCTTCTTTTGCAATATTCTATATAGCCGTACACATACTTTTTTCTTGTTGATTATTCAGTTGACATCTATTCGTTTGAGTTTTGTTCATAGATACCTACCTAATTATTATCAAGGGTTATTCCAATTTAAATAATTTTATCATCAATAATGATTATTAAAGGGTAATATATTTCCATTTAAATTAAATCACCAATTTAAACTTTACCTCCGTATTATTTAAACTCACTTCCAATTGGAGAATCCTAGATGAGAAATTTGGATAAAACATTACTAAGAGACAATTAGGTCCTTCTTTTACAATCCATACACATACACACCTCTACACATATCCGAACACCTATCTATATCTACATACCCATATCTCCCTATATACCAATGAATCCATATATACATATGCACACACATCTACACAGAAACTATATGTATATTCCTATATCTACATATATACCCCTATAGAGAAATACATACACACATATCTACATGCATATCCACACATATACATAGGAATATTGGCGAGAAATTGGAAACACCAACTGTACAACCATCGCCAATCCTTCAAAAATAAATGTAAAAAGAACCAAACGGCACTGTCAAAACATTATTGGGATTTGTTGGAAGGTGGCCTAACCCCACAAATAAAGTGGAAAATAATATCGAGAGCCAGAACTCAAAAAAATTTCAGAGACAGATGTGACTTATGCACGAAAGAGAAAATTCTCATAATCAAACATAAAGATCCAAACCTATTACTAAATAGACACAATGAACTAGTTTCTAAATGCAGACACAAGAACAACCTAAACCTAAGTAAATACACTGGAAAATAATTATATAGGAAGAATAATATTGAATGACCTTTGGCCTTTTTGCTGTTGGAAATGTTACTATGCACGCATGAGCGCGAACACATGACTGTATGTATATAACTATGTTATTGTACTTGAACACTGATACACTTTTTGATACGTACATGTATATGCTTTTATATGGAAAGAGAGGCAAACAATTAAGTTCTTAGAACCGAATAGCCAGGCTACTCGCACATATGATTTGATTATAGTGGTGAAAGCTTGATGAAGGCTTTTGGGAAGAGACGACTACATAGAACTGTGCCACCAGTTTGCGTAATGTCAAAATAAACACGACAGGAGACATTTGTGCTTTAAGGTGTGGTTCCAAATGAGGAAGGCAATTGAGGAGAATCATTACAATTTATTAGGTGTTTATAATTTTTTTTCAATTTTTATAATGTTTTTGTTTTTGTTTGGAGGTTCGCGATTTTCCCATAGCTGAGACTCTAACAGGTGCTACCACCCCGGTTCAGGGTGGGCCTGGGAACAAGAGCAATTAAGAGGTGGTTCCACTTCCCTCAAAACCTCCAATCTCCCGATAAGAGGCCTTGCTGCCGGATGTAGTTCATCGTCATACCCTGGATTGATTTCTCCAGTTACAAACAGTTTGAGGTCGGATAATTCAATCCGATCAGAAGGTTTTTTATTGAGGCTCTTTCCAATTATTTAGATGTGATTTTTAAGTCACCTTGGCTGCCTCGTCTTCAAGACTAATAAACAAACAACCCCCCAAAAGCAACCCTTTTGAGACTGGTCCACCAGCTCATGAGCGAAGACACAGAGAGCGTCAGCCCCTAGGAGTCGTGCCCAAATGAATATGGTCAGGTACTTTAATGCTTAGGATGTTAACTGTAGCCCATCTTAATTCCGCAAGACAAAAACATGTACCTGTTAGCATCTCCAATCAATTAAGATCAGAAGCCATGAGAGCCATACCTGGTGTAGCATCTTGGCATTACTGAACGGGATATTTACTGTAGCCCATCTTAATTCAACCAAGACAGATCATGTACCTGTTAACATCTCCAATCAATTAAGATCAGAAGCCATGAGAGCCATGCCTGGTGTTGCATTATGGCGTTACTGAACGGGATATTTACTGTAGCCCATCTTAATTCAACCAAAACAGATCATGTAACTGTTAACATCTCCAATCAATTAAGATCTAAAGCCATGAGAGCCATGACTGGTGTAGCATCTTGGCATTACTGAACGGGATATTTACTGTAGCCCATCTTAATCCACCAAAACAACACATATACATGTTAACATCTCTAATTAATTAAAATCATAAATCATGAGAGCCATATCTTGTTTATGTTCAGGGCATTACTGAACGTGATATTTATTATAACCCATTTTAATGTACGAAGACAAAATATGTACATTTTAACACTTTTTTTATTTGATGTTCTTCCTGTTCAAGGCCCTAGGGTAACTCGAGATAGAGGCTTACAGAGTCAAAGGGACTACCCCAAGCAAAGTGATAATGCCACCAATACGAAGAGTCGCCGGAAGTAGAAGAAAAGTAAAAGATATTAGAACCAGAAACCCAATATAATGCAGGGAATGAAAGAAAAACATCTACTCCTGTTCAAAAGATTGGGGATGAGTGTGAACCGGACCTACTATTACTTCTAATAAATTAATATAAAAAGCCATGAGAGCTATACCTATTATTATTATTATTATTGTTATTTTCTTTGATTTCTCTTGCATACTCATTTCCTTCCGAGTGCCAACCAGAGACCTAAGGTCAGAAATGTCATCATGGCATTTTCCACTGAACATTTGCGTAAAATAAAATAAAAATAAAACAACCTAAGATGGCACACATTTTACATAGACAAAGCTCTTCGTAATGTGTGATCTTTACTTGTGGGAACATTATTTCGTATTTCTCTAAGGCATGGCTTCCAGGAATCCCTTCAATGAGTCTATCGGAATCTTTTTCAATCAAACCAAGAACTCCAACAACAACTGGAATTATTGATGTTTAGTCCAGTAAGATCAGACAACATGAGAGCTATGACTATTTATTATTATTGTTGTTGTTGTTATTGTTGTTTATTTCCTTTGATTTCTGGTGTGCACTCATTTCTTTCCGGGTCCCAACCAGAGATCTGAGGTTAGAAATGGCATCATGACATTTTCCACTGAGCAATTAAAAAACAAACAAAAAAACACTTATTTTACATAGATAAAGCACTTCTTTAAGTGTGGGCTGTATTTATGAGGAATTTGTTGTCTTTCTCTAAGGCTTATTATTATTATTATTATTATTATTATTATTCCTCGCATTGGTAGTTTATTATTATTATTATTATTATTATTATTATTATTATTATTCCTCTCATTGGTAGTTTATTATTATTATTATTATTATTATTATTATTCCTCTCATTGGTAGTTTATTATTATTATTATTATTCCTCTCATTGGTAGTTTATTATTATTATTATTATTATTATTATTATTATTATTATTATTCCTCTCATTGGTAGTTTATTATTATTATTATTATTATTATTATTATTATTATTATTATTATTATTCCTCTCATTGGTAGTTTATTATTATTATTATTATTATTATTATTATTATTCCTCTCATTGGTAGTTTATTATTATTATTATTATTATTCCTCTCATTGGTAGTTTATTATTATTATTATTAATATTATTATTATTATTATTCCTCTCATTGGTAGTTTATTATTATTATTATTATTATTATTATTATTATTATTTCCTTTGGTTTCTGTTCTATTGTCATTTCTTCTTCTTCTTCTTCTTCTTCTTCTTCTTCATCTTCTTATTACATTATTATTATTATTATTATTATCATTATTATTATTATCATTATTAACAGAGATTAGAAAATGCAGTTTTAGAAGAGAAGGGTTTGTTTGTTTAGCGGCATATCAACTGATCATAATTACAAAATGTAATTTTTGTGGAGAGCATTAGTAATTTCTTTCACAAAAATTGCTGGTAATTTTTTTCAAAAAATGTATTGCTGGTATTTTTACTATGAAAATGTATTTTTATACTTTCAAAGTGTTTTGACCCCAGTTTTTTATGTTAACTATTTGCCCATAATTGGGACCCTAACAGGTGCTGCCACCATGGATCAGAGTAGACCTGTGAACAACAGCAATTAAGAGGTGGTTCCACGATCCTCAAAACCTCTTGATCTTGCTCCCGGATGTAGTTTATCGTCATGCCCGGGATAGTTGAGAAGAGAAAAAGCAAAGAAAAGACACAGTATTTCATGATTCAAATCTTGATAACTTTCTCATTTTCTTTCTCAAATACTCTTATGTCGAACGGCACCATTATATCGATAGTTTCTTCAGATTTATCTGATATATTTTTGCAAAGAAATCTGTCTATTTCAGCTTTTTCTTTGTTTTCATTAGCTTTCTTAGTTTTTGTTAATTTCTTTCTCTTACTGCCACTCTAGTACCACTGAGGGCGGGGGTGGCTAGTAGTTTTTTAGTGTTATTTCCCATTACTACATTTTAATGTGAGTCCATTCTGAGTGGGGAAATTTGGCTTGACGGTTTTCCCAACAAGCTGTAGCTGTAGTATTAAAGTAAAAAAAGACTTTGTCACTTGAGCATAATAGTCATGATCGATCTCTGACTTCCCCATTTGGGAGCTTTCTCTTGCAGTGAAAGTTTGAAAAACGTGTTCCATTCATTTTTATGGAAATCTTCTCTAAATGTTTTGGCGGTCCTTTTTTTTTATCAAATAATCATTTACGTTATGGCTTATTACTTCTGGCCAGGTTGCAGGATTATCAGTTAATTCTGAAGGCCCATCGGTAAAGTTTGAAGTGGAAGAATCTTCTGTAGAATTTGTATCACCAGAAGTGCCCTTACAATTTTGTTAAAATGGTAAAACTTCTTCAGTGTCACTATCTTCATTGACACTGATTTTTTTTATTATTTTCTGCAGAATTTTGTGGATCAGTTTCTTCAGATTCATCTGATATATTTCTGCAAAGAAATCTGTCTGCGTCATCTTTTTTCTTTCTTTTCTTCAGCTTTTTTAGCCTTTGTCAATGCCCTCTTCTCACTGCCTCTAAAGTATATTCTCCCAATATCTCTTGGTATTTTACTCATATTTGAAACTTAGGAATCCCGGGGCTCTATAAGAATAAATAATAAATATAAATATATTTAAAACAAAAGCATGAAATATGTCTTATACTGTCAAAATGGCTACAGTTATTGAAAAAAAAAATAATAGAAAAGACTTTATTATCTGTATTTTGAAAATAATTTCAAATGGGTGTAGAATTAATTTCAACTCGGAATTAATTTTAACTCGGAACTAATTTCAACTCGGAACTAATTTAATCTCTGAACTAATTTCAACTCGGAACTAAATCTGTGAAGTTTACAAACGAAATTAAAATTTAATTTATTGATTTTCTTAAATTTTGATCAATAACGGCTTCTTTTGAACAAAGGTTTTTTACAAAAAAAAACCCTACTAAGCAATCGACTGTTCGTGCTACAAAGAACATTGCATTTTTATTGGATCAGATTTAAATGAAGAAAAGTAAATAAAACAAGTACCAATTTATTCATTTGTAACATTTGCAGAAAAGATGAATTCTGAATTATCTTATCTACTAAAGATTTTTAATGTTAAATTAAAAAATTAACACCAACTCATTGCATTTTGTTTAGGAATTCACGGAAATTGAGGATTTTGACTTTAAATCGAGTTGAAACTAATTCCGAGCTGAAATTAATTCCGAGTTAAAATTAGTTCCGAAGTGACATTAGTTCCGAGTTGAAATTAATTCCGAGTTGTAATTTCGAGGTGAAATTAATTCCGAGTTGAAATTAGTTCCGAGTTGAAATTAATTCCGAAATTAAATTAATTCCGAGTTAAAATTAGTTCCGAGGTGACATTAGTTACGAGTTGAAATTAATTCCGAGTTGAAATTAGTTCCGAGTTGAAATGAATTCCAAGTTGAAATTAATTCCGAGTTGTAATTTCGAGCTGAAATTAATTCCGAGTTGAAATTAATTCCGAGGTGAAATTAGTTCTGTCATTCATTTCAAATATACAAGGTGTTTCATAAAGTAGTGACATTAATAAGTTCTACTTTTCTTTAAATAGTACACCGTATTTTTATTACATATTCTGATTCATTATCAATTTTAAAATAAAACTGGATAATAGTGTCAAAATCTGTTAGTAAATTTTAAAGCTTAAAATGAAATATTTTTATTTTTATATATCTAAATAAAATCAAGTTTCTGTATTGTTATTAATATTTTACTACAGAAACTTGATTTTATTTTATAATAATAATGTTTTCCCTCTGATTGTCGCTTTTTGTCGTCGTAGAAGGGCTTACGTGGTATAATGACTTTGAGAGCGATGGAACAAGAGGATGATGATTACAACAGATCTCAACGGTTGAGTCAGCGGATTGAGAGGGCTACGCATGACGGACATGCTACAGAAGGCGTCAGTCGAAATTATAATAAAGACAGCGGTAGTCTGTTGCAGTCTCATTCCATATGTGTCGCAGAAGGTCGTGGAATCAAGTATGTAGGACACTTCCTAGCAAGCTGAGGTCCACCTTAAACAAATTCACGCCATCGGCACTTTCTTCTACTCTGATTTTGTTTCACCTGGATGACGATATTCAGTCACGCCCCCCCCCCCACGAGGGCGTCATGTGGCACAAAGCCTTTTTAACGTGGGATCTCCGAGTCCGTGGGCTCGGCCAAAAATATGCCCATTGAACCCGTATACCGTTTTACCTACCCGAAAGAGAATCCGCCCTTCGGCGTAGCCTCCTTCGGGTTCCTAACCGCCCGAAGACAGAGAGTTCAACCGATCAGCCAGTCGACTGGATGACGGGTGCAGGTCTGGTGAAACTGGAATCTTCCAATCTCGTTCGTTGGCGGCGAATTTAGTCATCAACGCCATCATCATAAAGGAAGCTATCAGCAAAGAAGAAATTTAATTCTTGGATACGAGACAAAGCCGACGACGAATAATATTTTGTAATTTTATTTTAAATATGATGTCAAATCAAAACATGCAATAAAAACATACAGTATACCATTTAAAAAAATCCAACATGTTTATGTCACATTTTTAGGGAGCACCCTGTACATTTGACAGTACTTTAACATACTTTTTTTTTTATAAAATTCATATTTTCGGGAGTCATTAGCCTTTTCTATGTATTTTTCCCAGCGCCACCCCGTCAATTGGGTGAAATCGATCAAATAGATTTAAAGCCGGCCCTATATATATATATATATATATATATATATATATATATATATAGATATATATATATATATATAGAGAGAGAGAGAGAGAGCGAGTATATATATATATATATATATATATATATATATATAGAGAGAGAGAGAGAGAGAGAGAGATAGAGAGAGGGGGGGAGAAAGAGAGAGATGAGGTATTGTAATTATTGACATTGTTCGTACTGTCGTCCTCACCTTTCAATTTTCATTTTGGAAATTCGAACAGAACCCTTTATTTTATCCACCGGAGTAGAATGTTCCAGTTCCACGTGCCATGCTTCTTCCGGGTGTTTCAGTTATCTCCATTTAACTCAACCAAGTTTTTATTATTGGCATTGAACCCACAACTTTGGAAATGTGTTAAGTTTTTTTTTTTTCCATTGATGTATATCGTATTACTCTATATACAATATATATTGGGGGCACTTCGGGTGGTGAAATGGCTAGCAAGCTTGTCTCGCTAGATCAATTACGACTCAGTAGTGAGTTCGATCCTCACTGGGTGCCCCATACTTTCGACCTTGTGCCGCATCTAAGCTACGCTTGGAAAATAACTATATACAATATATTGATCTCTCTTCACGGATTATAGGATTATCATTTCCACTTACGGATTTGATATTATTATCTATCTATCTCTCTCTCTATATATATACATTATGAAATGGACAAAGTCCGACAATTATTTAAGACATTTTTTTATGTTTATACGTTCTTTTTAAAGATACAAATATTTAAGTAAATGCTCTGTTTATAATAAACAGTATTAACAACATTTACCGGCCTGAATGTCCGAGAAATTTTTATAGAAAATATGCGTCCTCCGACAGTAAAATCGACCTTGCTAACCGAACGCTCCTCTGTGGCCCAATCGGTTAGGGCACGTCAGGCTATATGACGTTTCCGTATAGGATACAGGTTCGATTCCTGTCGGAGGACGTATATTTTCTAGTTTGGATTCGGATAGTTCTTTTTCGGATTAGGTCTTTTTAACGACCTTCGGCCATTTTGCGAATCGACGTATTTAGTTTGTTTTGTAAAACATCCAAACAAGAAACTAGCCGATTGAAAAGGAACCGACAAAGTCCGTCTGTTTATTTTTTGTATCGTATTTTCCCCAATTTTCGGATTAAGGTGGTCAGTATTGTTGTTTAGCGGTGGAGTAATAGATAGCGGTTCGGATTGAAAAATCGGGGAGCCGAGTTCGAAATCCACTTGCATCGATTACATTCACTTACGTGCTAAAAGGTATGAATCTTCTTCTTCTCACACCAGATATCGGTAAATAGGAGGACAGACCGAGTTCTATAGCCACGGATGGCAACTGGTTTACCGCAGAAAGAAATGGCAACATACTGAGGGAAAAAATCTGCCTCATTAGTCATATATCGAAATATACATGATCACCTAAGCGTGTATCACGCGTGGCACATAAATGACTGACTTTCGAATTTCGCAGTCATTATCAAGAACCGATGCGGTGTCTGTGTGGTAGATATAATTCCTTTGTCTGCATTAAGGTTTTCTTTGGAAAGCTGGATGTTTAAAATGGTCTAGCGTGACGTCATGTCTAGGAATGAGGCTGCACACATACACACACATATATATGTATATACACACATTTTTTTTATACCTTCACAACCTCAAACACTACAAAAGATTCATGTAGACATATGCAAGACAGAGCTAAAATGATATATATATATATATATATATATATATATATATATATATATATATATATATATATATATATATATATATATATATATATATATATATATATATATTCAGAATGGATTTTTGATTAATCCGACAGATATTTATCTTTTGAAAATTTGCATTCCCCGGGAGTTTCTACGTCCCTCGTGGCAGAGGAAGCTACTGTTAAGCCAGGCACGCCTTAACCAACTTGTCCACGAAGAGCAGTCAGTCAGGCAAGCCCAATTTTAGTCCCTTCAAATGATTTTTTTCCGTCATAGAATCTCTCGAAATTTTTCATTTCTGTTGTTTCGCATCCAAACATAAACAATGAGTAATTTAGAAAAGCTTTTTTTTTAATCCGACATATTTTTTATAACTTAAACGTTATTTTTAGTGGATACTCGTATTTGAGTAGGCGTCTCATTTATTCAACAGTATATTTATTTATTGATTTTTGTATATCGGAGCGCCTACTCAAATAAGAGTATTCATTAAAAAATAACGTTTAAGTGATATATATATATATATATATATATATATATATATATATATATATATATATATATATATATATATATATATACCGGGTACAACTGAAAATTATCCAAAACATAACAGCATGTGATAATTGTCTATCACACAAAATTTTTTAGATCTAAAAATTCACTAAACTAATTGAGTTTCGTTTTTTTTTTTTTTTTCAGATAAGACTTTTAGCCATCTTGAAACCATTTCTCGTAGAATCACTGAAAAACCCTCTCAGCTACAAAAAGAACAGGTCAAAATCATTTTCTGTCAGCCCCACTGTCTTCCGAACTAAACAATGGTGAGACGAAAAAGATGTATTTATGTGTGTGTATGTATATGTACAGAGAAAAGATGTATTTATGTGTGTGTATGTATATGTACAGAGAAAAGATGTATTTATGTGTGTGTATGTATATGTACAGAGAAAAGATGTATTTATGTGTGTGTATGTATATGTACAGAGAAATGTATTTATGTGTGTGTATGTATATGTACAGAGAAAAGATGTATTTATGTGTGTGTATGTATATGTACAGAGAAAAGATGTATTTATGTGTGTGTATGTATATGTACAGAGAAAAGAATATGGTGAAATGCAATCTCTGAATAATGAAGGTCATTTTTCCATAAAACCTTTAATTACGGTAAGATGATTTCTTTGGCCAATTCTTGGTTATATGTTTGCCATATCCCCAGAGATCTTTTTGTATGGGCTACTGGAACATTTTTCCCGCAAACAATATTGGCAGATTCACGTGAATCCAGGAAAAACTAAGTGACACAAAACAATGAATTTAAAACGAACGACAATTAACGCTTGTATTGACAAAAGTATTTGCATGCGTACACAACTGTAATGAAAGGAAACATCATTGAAACTAGCTATAAGAATGTGCTTGCTTTTGTGTGTGTTTACGTGAGTGAAACGTGTGTGTGTCTGTATGTGAGTGACACATGTGTGTGTGTGCGTGTGTATAAGAGAGTTCAGTAGTCAGCAGAAGACCAAGGAAGCGAACGCGCCTCGTCGGCAGAATTCTTTGTCTACGTTCGACTACATTTGGAAGTAAGAGTTAAACAAATAATAAAGAGAAAAAATATGATCGCATTTTTATAGACTTCAAGAACGCCCTCTAACGCATTTTTGGCAATGTATATATATATAATATGATAAAGTTACTTAACTGTAAAATATTAATTTTTGATTTTGTTTCCCCGACTTCGAAGTTTCTTGGAATTGTTCATTCTTCAAGGAGCCTATTGTTTGAATGAGTTTATTTCCAATTTCGTTTTTCAATTATTTCGCGTCTTTTTTAATTCGTTGTGTACACGCGCATGTACATGAGTTCATATATATATATATATATATATATATATATATATATATATATATATATAAAGACATTTTTGTTTAACATTCTTTTTGTAGATACAAATATTTAAGTAAATGCTGTTTATAATAAACAGTATTAAATAACATTTAACGGCCTGAATGTCCGAGAAATTTTCATAGAAAATATTCGTCCTCCGACAGGATTCGAACCTGTATCCTATACGGAACCGTCATATAGCCTGACGTGATTTTACCAATTTCGCCACAGAGGATCGATCTGTTAGCAAGGTCGAATTTACTGCTTTTAAACTTCAATCATCCATGAATCTCTCACGTACATTCATGTCTGCTCATGGCGTATTAAATGTAAACAAATGACGTCACACATTATAAAATTTGTTTAAGCCGTTTAGGCCGTTGTATGCTCCGGCCTTCTTCAGGTGGTTGGAATGTCGAACTGAACCCTTTGTTTCGCTCACTGGAGTAGAATGTTCTAGTTCCACGTGCCATGTTTCATGAATGTCAGTTATTAGTTATTTCCTGTTAATTTCCCTCTGAAAGTTCTCCACTGCCTTAACCAGGTATTGAACTCACACTCTTTGGGTCCTGTCACTGGATCTAACCAACGCCTTTATCCACTGTGCCATGTGTCCTGAAGAAGGTCGGAGCGTACAACGGCCGAAACGTTGTAATAAATATGGCGACAAAGATGAGGACAATAGTCCGAATAATGTAAATAATGTACATAATACCTCATCTCAGAAATATAGACAGATACTGAAGGGCCGAAACGTAATAAATATGGCGACAAAGATGAGGACAATAGTCCGAATAATGTAAATAGTGTACATAATACCTCATCTCAGAAATATAGACAAACTACAAAGATGTTTGCAGATGAATGAAGAGAGGGTGTCGTTTAACAGTATAGAAACGACACTCTCTCTTGTATCTCTCTATTGTATCCCATATACCGCAGGCCTGAGAGTAGGGAGGGAGCGATAAAGGAAAAAGTAATAGCTAACAGAGTGTAATAATGAAAGTCGAAAGTGCAAGAAAGAGTTGTCTGGGTACTTGAGTGGCAGTTCTCTTGCCATATAAACACCAAAGCCATGAATGTGAATCTTTTCGGCAAAACGGGAGATAGCCTGGAACAGAGAATTCATTGGTAGCAATGGAAGAACTTAAATTGGTTTTGCAAAATGCAAAGATATTCTGCGACCGTTCCAAGAGAAAAAATTATATACTGCAGAAGTTGAAACGGATACGACGGACACTGGAGAAGTAAAGGTTGATGGGAGTAGGGTTTTTTTTTGTTTTTTTTTTACTGGTTTTCTCGTATTTCTTTTCATTGTATTTGTCATGCGGAGATTTGTATTGAGGAGAAAAGAGAAAAGGGAAAAGAAAAAAGGTCAATATAATTACCACTGTACCAGGGGGCATTACAAACTGGCCAAAACGTTGCTGAAAACGGTGCATAATGTGGCCTCATGGTTGCCCACCGGAAATACACGCAGGGATACCTACCCATGCACGACATGGTACCATAAATATCCTGATATTATGCGACTGTTGATCAAAGCAGTGTCTCTATGCGCTACCTAAGAGTTCGGGCTCTTTACTACCAGTCAGATACAGTAGCCAACTCGGTACCATTATAACAAAAAGTGGCAGACACTGATTAATCCGATCACCAAAATGTTGAATCGTTATGGCCATGGAAGAAGAAAGAACCGATAAACCATATCCTAAAAAGGGAAAAGGAGCTGATCTTCTGCTCCTGTTCAATAAACATGGAAGGAGTGCGGGCCGGACGATAGGTGAGCTTATCTACTCCTATACACACACACACACACACACACACACACACACACACACACACACACACACACACACACACACACATACATATATATATGAATTACATATAAATGAAATTCAGTTCTACGACATTTAGATGGTCATTTCGCTCCTCGAGAAATTCCCTGGAGCTTGTCAATACCAAAGCGTTTAATAAAAAAATGATTCGTAATTACTTACCCACCGATTTTTACACACACACACACACACATACACACACACACACACATATATATGTATATCTAGATAGATAGATAGATAGATAGATAGATAATATTAGTGATCAATATACATACATAAATTCCCAAGAGGATAGAATCCAGGTAGAACCCAATGTCCAGGACAGAATAAGAATATAAAAGGCTCAAACTCAAACACTAATATTCCATGGTTATAATTTATTACATTATATATATATATATATATATATATATATATATATATATATATATATATATATATATATATATATAATTTCAAACATTATTTTAGTGAACAACATTATTTATGAATTTCGATACCGCATAAGGAACACTTTCTATTTTTATTAAAACCCTGACTTTTTGCCTTCACACCCAAATATGGAAAGGCTATGGAAGTAAATCCAGACAGAAAACCCGGAGTAGAGACCCGAAGATGGTTGGCTGTCAACACTGACAACATTCTGGCAACTCGTGTGGAAGGAAGGAAGGAAAGAAAAGGAAGAAAGGAAGGAAGGAAGGAAGGAAAGAAAGAAAGAAAGAAAGAAAGAAAAAAAAAGGAAGGAAGGAAGGAAGGAAGGAAGGAAGGAAGGAAAATAACGCTTTTTATTAAATTATCTAAGTATCAATACTCTTCAAAAATACTTTTTTAGTTTTTTTACTGAATTATTTTGTTATAAGGTCCAGGACGAATTTTCACGGCTGCTGAAATTGTCTTTTTTTTTCTTTACTGGAAATCTTCAGGAAATTTAAAAAAAACTGTAAAATAATTCGCAAACATCCACCAAATTTAAAAGTATTCCCGATATATCGATATTTTTTTAAATTGGTGTCTTCGCTCTTTTTAAATTAAATTTTAAAAAGATTAAAAAAAAAAAAAGGCGGGTTGGGTGTCGTTGCTCATCTGGTAAAAACAGGGTATTTGTTTTCTTGCGTTGCTTTGTGTTGAGTCTTTGCTCAAACATCTTCAGTTTTAAAAAATCTTTTTTTAATGAATCTATATTCCAAATAATCAGTGCATTCTTGTACTACTAAAACCTACGATAAAGAAAAATATAAGTTAGTTAGCTCTATTCTGAAGAAGAGACAAAAACTGTCTGCTCGAGACGACTGTCTTATTGATCTGCTACTAGAGTTACCGCCCTTGAATAACTAATTTTCTTATAGATGTAGTTCTTAGTACGGTCGCTAGGTGTCACCTTCAATATTTAGTAGTGCTTCTTTAGTCGTTGTTAAGTTTGTTATGTAGGTCCCAGAATTTGGTTGCTGCATTTTCCCAGTGATGACTGCTAACATTCGGACACGTTGGAATTTACGCTATAATGCCCTAAAGTCTTCTTTCGACAACAAACAACAATTTTAAGACAAAAAATATAGACATGAATACGGCTGATACCAATGTCGAGGCCGGTCTGGCCCAGGGTTTGACATGGGGCAACTTTTACCAAATCGAAATATCCATGGTAAGTGGATAAATGTTTTTTTTTTTCCTTTTTAAAAATATAAAGACAGATAAAGGTTGCTAGTTAGAAATAACATTTCTTTATAAGTAACTAATGAATTAAGTATTCAAAATATTTTTTTCTTCTTTTAAAAATTTATTTGATATTTTTTTTTTTTTTAAGCTTTTGAAATTCTGGACTGTCCTCGATGTTAGGGAATAAGTTTATAAAACTTGTGGATCAACTGGATTTTATTTTTACAAAAGATAATGAATAAAAAAAAAGGATGTTTGACTTATATTTTTGCCTCTCGGCTGTGTAATGTGGAATAAAAAGCATGAACGATAAAAACATTACGTAAATAAAAAAAGCGGAATAACTTTTTTTTATTTTTTTTATTTATTTTTAAAACTTTTTGTCTTATTTTTATTCTTGCTATTATCAAAATTGGTACTTTACACATTTTGATTCCACTAAAAAACGGATTAAAATACAATTATAAAATATTATTTGGCAAATAATTTACTACTAAAAAAAAAAAAAAAAATATAGATTTTTCTTTAAAAAAATTAACTCCAAACCTTTTCCACTTCAAACTTCATTATTATTATTAATAATTAAAGAAAATCTCTCCGTTGAAAGTCTTAATTTTTTTCTTTTTACAAAAAAAAAAAAAAAATAGTTATAGGTCAGACTGTCACTACTTACTGCATAAAAATCCAAATATTATTTCTTGACTTCAGATCTTTTGCGATTTTGTTTTTCATTGAAGAAAAACACGTACAGGCTTAATCTTATTTGTTTGTTCGGTAAACAGATGGTGTTCGGTAACTAGCGATTTGTTAAGGAGCTAGAACGTAGCTTTTTATACCTAAGAAAAGAGACATATCTAATTAAAAACAAAACAAAAAACAAACGTATTTTTTGTCTGTGATTTATATTTTCATTAAATAACAATTGTCATGAAGTTGTGGGGGAAGTGATTAACTGCCTTTTGTTTTCAAAATATATTTTTTTATTTATCTAATTAAGAAAAGAAAGTATGAAAATAAATGTTTCTTTTTTAGTTCTTTGAGCCTAGGAATAATTTAAAGAATTTATTTGCCTTCCTCCGCCTATTTTCATTTTTTTTATATTTTTAAGAGATGGAAGCAGTTTTTTTTTTTCATCTTCAAAACCCAAACATGAAGCTTTGTAACGATGTCGTAGTGTAGTCAGTGTGTATTGTTTTTAGTTTAAACTGTTTACAGTACACATCTTGGGTTTTTTTTTTACACTATATACTACTGAGTGTAAAGTGTAACTGTAAACAGTACTGAATATTATTTCAGGTTATAATTTAAAAAGGAAGAAAAAAATTTTTTTTTCTACTAGCTTCGTCGTATTACTATTCATTCATAAAAAAAAAAAATGTAAAACTAAAAAAAGAAATATCAATGAAAACTTATTCGTAAATTACAAAATCAATTCATATTGTAAATAAATTTGAAACTTTTTTTTAAAAATTTAATTTTGAAATCATTTTTATTATATTTATTTTAATTGCCACGTCTTTTTTTTTAACCTTAAATTTTCCTTTCTACGCATCTTATGTAGGACTTCTTGTATCTGAAAAAAAAATTCATTGCTGTTCTCCAAAAATTGTTCATGCAATATTCACTCACGCGCACACAAATATTTTTAACTTACAATCTAAAATATGTTTTGATTTTACTTTTAAAAAAATACATACAGAAAGGGTTGATAAGTCGTACCCTCACCAAAAAAAAAAACTAAAAAAACAAAAAACAATCACCGCTTCAATAGAGAAAAAAATCTTTTTACTTTTTTTTTAAATTATCTTATAAAAACATTAACAATTTTTATCAACGAGCTGCGTAAAAATCTGAAAAATAAATATTTAAATTAAATTAATCTAATAATATTTATTAAATAAATTTAATTAAAAATTGTAATAAATTAAAATTAAATTAAATAATATTTTTTTTCTTTGTCAGCTGTGAGGAAGATAACTTTGACCCAGAAAGTTGAATGTTTTTTTGGACTATGATGAATTATAACATCATCAGACGTTTAAGTACGAATTGTTATCCTACAGTTCAAATTGCTTGTGGTGCTTGACTTTTTTTTTTTTTTTTTTTTTCTATTTCATTGACACTAGTATTTTGAATTTCGATGTTTTTGTCGAAATAAAATATAATTTTTTTTCTTTGATGATCCTGAAAAAGAGAAATTAAGAAAAATATGCTGAAAAAATGGAAGGTTAGACTTTCTTTCGGGACTTTTTACAACTCTCCAAAGTAGAGTTGTCCACAAGACTTTTTAAAAAAAGTGTTATATTTGTATACGCGTGATTATGCATAAGACTAAAAGAGAAACAAATGTTATTGCGAACTTAACCTTTGATTTCTTTTCTCGTCTTGAATTTTGGTTTTACTTTTATCTATATTTTGAATTATTTATTATTTATCATCTTCGACTGTATGTTTTTCTGTATCTTAAATTTTTATTAATTTTATTTTTGTTTGAAAGATATTTTGTCCATAGACAGTGGAATTCTCAAACTTCTCCCAATTAAATAAAAAAACAAATGTAACTTTCTCTTCTCTCGCATATTTTGTTAAGGAATTTAACAAAAAACAAAACAAAAAAAAAACATTTTTTCTTTCCTAGGAAAATACTTCAGTTTTTTTTTTTTTTTTTTTTTTTTAATTTATTACTAACCTAAGTAAGCATATTCAAATTACTTTACTGATCAACTAGTTTTGTATTCGTAACGTAAATCGAGTTAGCTGATTTCTTTCATACAAGATTCCATAGAAAGGATAAAAAAAAAAAGTATTATTTTTTTAAACGAGAACTATTGAGTTAAAAAAACTAGAAGCCAAAATAAAATATTATTTTCTAAATCAAAATGTCAAAAATTGTTAAAATAATTCTTTTGTTTTATTACTTTTTAAATTTTAAAAATACATTTCTCCACTTGTCATAAAAGTAAAACAAATTGTAAAGTTGTCATGTTTCATTTCAGAGACCGCATGTTCTTGTATTTTTATTTTATTTACTTAAAATCTAAAAAAACAAAATAAAAAAAAAATATTTACGGCACTCATTACAAGTGGTTCCTTTTAAATAAATCAAGGAACCACATATTTGTTTACTAACCTGAACCACAAATAAAAATTACATTGGTTTAAAAAAAAAAAAGTAAGCGTAATAAAATGTTACTTTCTGTATTTTTCAACAAATCAATTGATCAAATGATATTTTTTTTTTTTTTTTTTTTTTTTTTTTTTTTTAACGAATACAATTTTTAAGTCATTGCCAACAAATGTTTTCATTGGCATTTTGAGAAGGAATTATGAAATATTGCAGGTTTTGTTTTTTTTTTTTTTTTTTTTTTACTTTAAAAAATAATTTAAACATATTTTTAGAAAGAGCAGATTCGAATTATCGATAATGAAACAAACAAAATATTAATTAAATTAATTAATTTAATTAATTTTAAACCAACAAAAAAAAGGCCAGACCAAACAAACAAGTGACCTGTTTGAGTTTTTTTTTTTTTTAAAACTAAAGCTTTTTAAACTTTATTAAAACTAAAAGCACAGTTAATAATTGACACATTAATTGCATCAACGAAAGAGTTTGTGTACATAAAACTGTTTTTTTTTTAGTAGCTTGGCTACTTTTTCTTTTTTAGAGCTCGTTAGTATGTTTACTACCTCTACTAAGACTACTACTGCATCATTGTATACTAAACGATGACTAAACAAATCTTGTTTTTGTTTTTTTGTTTTTTTTTAATTACGCTGTTTCGAATTACTTTTTTTTTTTTATATATATAATTCTGTTTGGTTTTGTATACAAATTGAGTATGCATATTGCATATTAGGAACATGGAGAGAAAAAAAAAACAACTTTTGAGTTTTACTTTTATTTTTAATCACTTGGTATTTTTACACAGATACAGATTTTTAAAAAAAATTATTCCGATGAAAATAAGACGTACTTCAACCGAAAATTTTGGTCAAATCTTTTTGGCATTTGCGATTTTTCTCTCTTTATGGCCACCAAAAACACTGACAATGAATGAATATAGTAAACTTTGTAGTATTTTTATTTTATTTATTTATTTATTTATTTTTTCTCTCGAGCAGAACCATTTTTGACAACATGGTCACGTGACCTGATCCGCCTCCCAAATTGAATATCACAAAAAACTAAAAGGCAAAGACCACAGGAGTAAAAAAAAATGGTTATTAAAATTATATATTTTTTTTTAATTATTGGGGGTAAATTTTTAGACTACTGCCCTTTCCACGAAGGATGAACAAATTGTTCATTTTGTTTTTTTCATTTTTTCTAGAATTCATTAGGATGTTTTTAAAAAGACGTAAAGTAAAAACTGGCTCCGAAAGTCGTCACTTTTAGCTTCTTACGCAAGAAGTGTGATTCTATGATGGACATTATTCGTCTTAAATAAAAATTACTCGTATAATTATTATTATTATTGTTGTTGTTGTAGTAGTCATCGTCTTTTTTTCCCACGCGGTATAGTTTGTTTACCCCCAATTTTAACACATCATAACATTTCTTTATGAATTTATTTCTGAAATAAATTATCTTTCGAAATTCTTTTTTTTAACTTAAAAAAAAATCCTAAAATTTATTAGCTACATTTGTAAAGAGAACTTTGATTTTCCAGTCTTTCGAGAAAGATAACGGTCCAGAAATGCCAGTGTTGCTAAAAAATAAAATAAAGCAGAACCACTTTTCTGATAGGACGATCACGTGTCTCATTCCCATAAAAATGAACCTACGAAAACAAAAACAATTGTTTTAAAAAACTGAATCGATTGTATTATTTCTTTTAAGTCTGTGTAAAAAAAGAAAAGAAAAGCAAACAAACATAAACGTAAATATTTTGCTTAAAAACAAAAAGCATAACATGTCCAGTAACATTTAACAATAAATGGAGGGAAGTCAGTTTTTGGTCTCATGAGAGAATTCGTCATCGTACGTAAACAAAGAGTGTGCTGTTAAGATTTCTTCGGTCATAGACTGTTGTGTTTATTTATTTCTATGTTATTATCTACCTACTATTGGCTCCTCTATAAAAAGATCTTGAAAAAAAAATGCTGTCAATGCTTCTTTTGAATAAAAAACGTTTACCAAATCAGTGCGTATTTTTTTTAAAAAAAAAAAAAAAAAAAAAAAAAGAAAAAAGTCAGTTTTCTGAACCGTCTTTTTCTATGTTATTCAATGAATTGTAATCATTTTTAGTTTGTAAGTTCGAACATTGTATAAGTAAAAAAACAAAGCTACCTATCGTTACATACTTGTACAATGTAATTAATGGCTTTATTATTATTATTATTAACTCCCGTCTCTGTTTTGAATGAATCTGGCTTTTAGCAGGATTAGGAAAGGAGTCAGGTGTACTAAAATAAAACAAACAAAAAAAACAAACAAAAAAAAAAACCTATTATTGACAACGGAATAGCTAGTGTTTTTTTTTTTTCCTAGTTTATGAAAATCTATTTACTCCCGAGAAAGAGCAGATCCATAAACTTTAAATTTTAAACAATCTTAGATTTTTTTCAATTCTTAATCTCGTAAAAAAGAAAAAAAAAAGGTTCTTTTCTTAGATTTCTCATATTGGTCTTCTTGCTTGATTACCGTTGTTTACCAGGCCCATAGTTCTGCTGTGTGTTGACTATGGAATAAAAGCCGAATTGACTGAAAAATAAAGATGCAATCTCATTACAAACACATTGTGATGATCACAGTAATTTTGATAAGTACATCATAGACCCCATTGAACAATCGGATTACCATGAACTTTTGTTACGACTTTATTGTAATTAAATTAGGTTAATGAAGAAGGTAGATTTACTAGTACAGCAAGCGAGGTTGTCTTATTATTTGTTAGGTTTTTTACTTTTCTTTGAAATAATTAATAATTCTTTGCCATCGTAATTATCAGCACTGCTAACTTAGTCAACCGTTTACTTTGTTTTTTTTTATCAAATTTTCTTCCTCCTGAGTAGCAAGACTTGTAAAATTATGTAATTTTTCATTCATGTATTTGTTTTTCATTAAAATTAAAAATGCAAAAAGAAAAACCAAAAAGAAAAAAAAGCTTCGTAAGGAGCTGTTGAGTGAATGATGACGTTGAAAAAAAAAAGTATATTTTATTTTTATGAACGACTTCTAGTTACAAATTAAAAAACGGGCCATAAAAAAAGGTTGAACTTCAATGTTTTATTTTAACGTTTTTTTTTTTTTTTTATTTTAAATAAAATTTAACTTGCTCAATGATAATTTTTTTTTTTTTTTTTTTTTTTTTTTTTTTAAATGAGAGAAAAATAACACATGACTAGATTGTAATTGACATTACTTTGGTGGGGGGGGGTTCGGTGTTCTTGAGTCTTAAAAAAATTAAGATGACTTGCTTTGGAGTTCTTAAAATACTTAGCTTAATTATTTGGTTAATAAAAAAACATTTTTTTAATTTTTTTATATAACTGTCGAACTAAGCAAGCAAGTGCTTTTTATTATGCCTTATAAAATTTATAAGGCATCTTTTTCTCGTTCAATCGAATTTTTTCATTTTTAGAAAGTATTTTTTAAACTAAAGCCAATTTTTAGTCATTTACTAGAGAGCTGGACGAAAATCATGTTGCCAAATTTTTATCGATCTCTTTTGAGACCGACGATTACGCGTATCATGCGACTTTTGTTTTGATGACTTTTTTTGAGGCTAATTTTAAGGGGTTCGCATCATACACGAGAAAAAAAAAATTAGCGTATGTATTGCTGGCCCTGGCTATGCCGGGTTGACCAAACTGTCCATTGACTTTTACCTTCAAAATTAGGCCTTCAAACGTCGCATGATACGCGAGTATATACGATATGTATAAAATTGTGCATCAAAGAAACAATCTCAATGCGTCAAAATTCAAAAAGATGCCATGTTAAAATCGGGCAAAGAAAAAAGTTAACGTTTCACTATGTCGATGACTCACTGGTAAGGTCAAAGGACTAGCGACTGACCCGACAGAGGCTGGAGTATTTTTCCAGGCATAATCCAAAATCCAATTCCAAATTGTTCAAAACTTTTTAACAATTAACTTTTTTTCATTCAATGATGTTATTTGAATTTTCACCATTTATTTACGTTTCAAATTTAGTTGTCGATTTCAAGCATGTGTGTGTTAGGGAAGAACTTCTTATCTTATCTCTATTTACTTTTTAGTTTTTTTTTTTTTTTTTTTTTTTTTTTTTTTTTTTTTTTAGCCTTAGTTTTATTTTAATTCACCTTGAACTTTGTGTAAACTACTTATTTTTATATACGTACGCAAGAGGGCATTGAGATATCACTATGCGAATGATATCTGTCACAGTACACACCCGCGCCTTATGTCAGATATCGACGTATAACTGCTTCTTTCAGGTATGTTGCGGACATATGCACTTGGAAAGAAGTACACACATCATAAGAAAAGTGTACTCATTCTATGTGGAGTTAGTGCCCAGAGATATGATCCCCAGGGACGAGGCTTCACTTGACTTTTTTTTCTTCATTCAGCTGGTTTCAAAACTGTATTTTTTAGCAATTTGTTTTTGCAAGTAACTCACCAATTTTCTGCAACTTGCCAGGATTTACCAACTCACATATGCTTCAAAAAAGTGATTGATCCTGAACCTTAGCCTTCATTATCATAAAGTGCAGTGTTCATTTTTTTTGTCTTCTTGTAGTTTGCACGTAGAGGGACCAGTTTTCCGTTTCAAATTTTCTTTAATTACGTTTCAGGTTTTTAAGTTTTAAGGAATTCAGATTTAGAATTCTATTATTTTTTTTCTCTCTTGTTTTGGTTTTCAGTATATATATTTTTGTTTTTGCCTCATTACTTAGTGTAAATGTTATTAAAACAAGAAAATAAAAGGAAAATTTTACTAGCAAGAATAATATTCATCCAGAAGTTGCTCCAGTTTGATAGGGTTTCTTTCTTACCTCATACTTCAGCCAACTTGATGAGTTTCTGGGATAACCCTAGTAAAAAATGCTACACTCCTGAATAAGTGAAAGTGGCAAAAAGGAAACCTACAGAAAAGTATCACCACAAAATCATCTAGACTTAGAGACAATAAAAAGCCACTATCGTTTCGTCACTTAATTGAAATTATTAAATAACATTTTTAAAAAGTCCAATTCGTAAAATTTGGCTTTCTGAAATAACTGCACTGCACCTCACATCCGTCACCATGTGGGATAGGAAAAAGAAAGGATAAAACAAAAAGAAAATTTTTGTCTTCATCACTACTACGACCTTTTTTTTCCTCTTATTAAATCAAGCCAAACTTCCTGAAACTGGGTTCCTAAATAGAAATACTGTGTGTAAACTGTGTAACGGGGATGTATTAAAAAAACATTACCTTTTGATGTCTGTCGGATGAGAGATTTAGGAAAGGCAAACATAGTAACAATTTAAAATGGCATTTGAAAAAATCTGATTTAAAAAAAAAAAAAAAAAAAATTTCATTTCAAAATCGCAAGCCATTTCATTTTTTCCATCATTATTTCCGCTTTCACGAAAAATAAACCCCTTACGTAAGGGATAAATAGTTTAGCAGTTAAAGTATGATGTATTCTCCTATTACAGAAGTTTATCTCCCTAATGTTGACTAGTACAGTAAGAATTTTGTAGATTTGCAGTTTGGTTTCATTTCATTTGTTGCCCTAAGTTACTTTTTCACCCTTTAATGTACCTTTTTTCATCATATCACCCCCAGGCAAGGCAATAAAGCCACTAAGAACCAAAGGATTATGGAGTAGAAAAAAAAAAAGAAGAAACAACACTATCAAGGAGTGAGAACAATAGAAGAATAATCAAGATGGTAGATAATGATTGACATTGTATTTAAATTTTTGAAAAGAATGTTGCTGATTCTTCTTTGGATTTTATCAAGAATCTCTAAACATACAGCTGGAGTACCAGACCATGTTTGGCAGCAATATTCAAAGCATGAATGGATGGTAGATTTATAAATATGTAAGATAGATTCAGGAGAGAAAAATTGTCTGGTATGATACAGTGAACCAACTTTCTTAGCTGCAGACCTAGCAATAGATTCAGTATAATCTTTCCTTTTCAAAAGAACATTAGCCCGAGCAGATGCAACAACACCTTCTGGAGGTTAGTATCAGCCATGCTGATGGGTGGCAGGGAGAGGGTTTTTAATTGATTGATAGAGAGCAGTTTTGTTTTGGAGGCATTAAAATTAACAAGCCATTCCTTACCCCAGTTAACAGACAGTAGATCATTTTTTTCAGCTGCCAATTTGACCTTATCAAACTGATTAAATTTACTATTGAGACAGGAGTAAATGGTTGCCATCAGGAACCGTATCTGACCAGCTATTCATATAAACTTGTTACATAGGGAGCAAATGGTTTGCTTCTATTCTCTTCATTATCTCCTGTGAGTGTTAAATTCTCTATGCTCTCTGCGTCCTGGGTACGGCGATAAACTACATCCAACAGCAAGGTCTCAGATAATGTTTTCGGAAGAATAATGTTGCCAGCTATGCGTTTTTGAAACCATAATGTTGCCAGCTATACGTTTTTGAACGTCCTGGGTACGGCGATAAACTACATCCAACAGCAAGGCCTCAGATAATTTTTCGGAAAAATAATGTTGCCAGCTATGTGTTTTTGAAGCAATAATGTTGCCAGCTATACGCTTTTTTGTTAAAAATAATGTTGCCAGCTATCCGTTTTTGGGACCATAATGTTGCCAGCTATGCATTTTTTTTGAAACATAATGTTGCCAGCTGTAAGATTTTGAAACAATGTTGCCAGCTATACGTTTTTTTGTAAAGAATAATGTTGCCAGCTATACGTTTTTTTTGTAAAGAATAATGTTGCCAGCTATACGTTTTTTTTTTTGTAAAGAATAATGTTGCCAGCTATACGTTTTTTTTTTGTAAAGAATAGTGTTGCCAGCTATACGTCTTTTTTTTGTAAAGAATAGTGTTGCCAGCTATACGTTTTTTTTTTTTGTAAAGAATAGTGTTGCCAGCTATACGTTTTTTTTTTGTAAAAAAATAATGCTGCCTGCTATACGTTTTTGGAACCATAATGTTGCCAGCTATACGTTTTTTTTTTTTTTTTTTTTTTTTTTTTTTTTTTTTTTGTAGAGGAATAATGTTGTCAGCTAAGCTATACGTTTTTTTTTTTGTAAAGGAATAATGTTGCCAGCTATACGTTTTTTTTTTTTTTTTTTTTTTTTTTTGAAACAATAATGTTGCCAGCTATACATTTTTTATTCCATACAAAATAGGCATTTAAAATTCATATAAACTGGATTTGGCATTAAATAACCCACAGTGGTTGATATGCCATAAAACCCAAACAAACAAACATCTATGCTCTCTATCCTCATGTGTCTTAAATTTTAAATGTTCTCTGCATGTACTGGATGCTCCTTGTTTTTCGAGGTTGTATTTGTATCTCTTGGGTAGATTGAGCTCGTCAAGCATGGTGTCAACAAGACTCCTCACAACTTAAAAAATCTCTGAGAATCCTCAAAGGGTAAATGATGGCAGTTTTTTGGATGCCTATAATATTGGTATCGGTTCTAATTCTACCTTCGCACTTTTTCAGATTGTGAAGACAACCAGAAAGAGTTTAAAGAGGACGAACAATAATTAATTAGGAATCTGAAAAAGGCGAAAAAATGGTCAAGTAAGAAGACTTAAAGAGAACAGCTTTTTATTACAAATAGATTACACCTGATTGGTTATTTATTACAAATAGACTACACTTGATTGATTAATACAAATTGGAATGTAACCACATATAAATTTAACCTTTCTCTCATTTCAATCCTTATCTCACTAATGTAACCTATTAATTCTTCCAACATTGTCAAACAGCATCTTGTGTATATATATATATATATATATATATATATAGAAGGACTTGTATGTAGATGGTTTTATTTGGAATGTGATATGAAACTGATGGATAAGATATTTGAAATTCTGTGTGTGTAGCTTTGATTTGAAATCATGATTCGTTGAAATGGTACATCAAGAGATGCCTTAAGTCTGGCATCAACTTTAACTCAGATGTACCCAGGTGAAGTAACACTTCCGCAGATAATTTTTCAGGACAAGTTGTGAGAAAGAGTTGAAGGAGGTTTGTGTGATGTCCTGTTATACTGGAAACCTGGGTGTGTTTGTCAATGATCTGCATCAGTTCATAAGTGATAGCACAGTATCTAACATTTTTATTCAAGTGGATTAACCACACTACTATATTTGGGGTGCAGAATTAATTTCAACATGGAACTATGCCAATCACTTCAAAAAATTAAAGCACACACAAAAAAAAAATTATTTATTAGAATAAATTTTATATTGTGCAGGATAACACAAAGCTTTGTATCTTGTTTTGAAACTGTAATTTTTTTATGTTGAATTTTCTATTTACAATCGAGAAATCTGGAAGATCCTCAGTACACAGTTTTAATTTTCAATAAATCTGAAGTTTTCAAATAAAATTAAATTTTAAGTTATTGATTTTCTTAAATTTTGATCAATAATGGCTCCTTTTGAACGATTATTTTTTTTTTTTTTTAAACAAAAAAAAAAATCAGCTAAGCAATCTACTGTCCTTGTTACAAAGAACATTACATTTTTATTGGATCAGATTTAAATGAATAAAAGTAAATAAAAAAACAAAACAAAAAAACACTTTATTCATTTGTAACATTTGCAGAAAAGATGAATTCTGAATTATCTTATCTACTAAAGATTTTTAATACTAAATTAAAAAATTAACACCAACTCATTGCATTTTGTTTAGGAATTCGCGGAAATTGATGACCTCGATTTTAAATCAAGTTCCGTCATTCTATATAATAAATACCAATGTCACTGTGTCACACTTTCTTCAATTAAAGGGACACAACTCTAACTTTCAATAGCTCATGTTACATAAATTTTGGACTCCGAAGTTTTCATTACTGTGATTATTTTTGGTGACTTTTTTTTTTTTTTTTTTTTTTCTTTCTTTTTGTATGGTAACAATTTTTATAACTCTGAAAATTTTTTTGTGTGATAATTTTTATAATTTGGAAATAGATTTGAGAATATTCAAAAAGTTACCCATGAAATAATAATTGTTTATACAGAAAGTAAGGACCTACGTATATCAAATCGTTTTTAAATTAAGTGGTGGCAGAAGAATTACTGCTGAACTATTAAAAGGTTAGCTTAAATATTGATGCAATACTTAAATGTTGTGATCAATTTTGACTATTGCATCTACTCCTTCCTACCTATTGTGATGAAGGCCAAATCGAGAGGCATCCGCAGGAGCTAGCTTAAATGATGCCTGATAGCTAGTGTGTGTATGTATATATATATATATATATATATATATATATATATATGATGCCTGATAGCTAGTGTGTGTATATATATATATATAATATTATATATAAGCAAATAATAACTTGGTTATTACTCGTCTTGATAAAAGGGCTGGTATTGTCCTATTGGACCATTCTGATTATGTCTCCAAAATGCAAAGCATTCTTGGTGACAGTTCAAAATTTCTCCCTCTTGGTCCAGTAGAGACACATGATCGCACAATTCCTATAGAAATTAAATTTCAAAAGAAACTCCTATCTTGGGCCAAACGTGATTTCATATCCCGTGAGGTCACTGATAGTATTAGACCTGTTGGGTCTATTCGCCCTCGTCTGTATGGTCTTCCGAAGACTCATAAGGATGATGTGCCCCTTCGACCCATCCTGTCCATGTCAGGCTCGTCTCAACATAAGGTCGCGAGTTTTCTTTCAGACCTTCTTGAACCTGTTGTTGAACATTTTAGCTCGTATACAATTAAGGATTCATTTTCATTTGTTCAGGTTATTCGTGATACTCCTTCTAAAAATAAATTTGTGTTTCTTTGACGTATGTTCTCTGTTTACTTGTGTTCCAGTAATGGAAACTATTGATATCTGTTGTAACATGTTATATCGAAGTGGTTTGTCACCTCTGGATATCCCAGAAAATGTGTTTGTTGAGCTAATGCAATTCGCCACTATGTCTGTGGAGTTTAGCTTTAACAATTTTATGTACAGACAGATTGATGGGGTTGCCATGGGCTCCCCTTTGGGTCTCGCTTTAGCCAACATTTTTGTGGGCTTTTATGAGTCGTCCCTCCTCACTTTTGATAATGCACCGTCTATGTACCGTAGGTATGTGGACGATACATTTTGTCTTTTTAATAGTGAAGTGGAAGCTGATTCCTTTCTCGCAGTTATGAACCAACTTCATCCATATTTAAAATTTACCATCGAAAAGGAGTCCAATTCTTGTCTCTCTTTTCTTGATGTCCTTGTGCATCGGACTCCTTCTCAATTCCTTACTTCAGTATTTCGCAAACCAACGTTTTCTGGTTTGTATACGCGTTGGGACTCATTTTGTCCCAGAAAGCGTAAAATTAATCTCATCAAGACCGTAACTCATAGGGCCTTGATGATTTGCCGTCAACAATATTTGGATGAAGAATTGGATTTTATCCGCTGCACGCTATTAAACAATGGATATCCTAGTGATATTCTTCATAGTGTTATGCGTGATAAGATTCTTAATTTTTGAAAGGAAAAACAATATTTAGCTCAGAAATGTCCTATTTACTTGCGGCTTCCATTTATTGGTTCGCGGGGCAAGCTTTTGGCCAGGCTGGTCTTGTCTGCTGTCCATCTGTGCTATTTTTCGGCTCAACTAAGGATTCATTTTACGACTCTAGTGTGTATCATACATTCCACTCACACTACCCCTAAATAATTTTTTTTTGGTTTTTTTTTTTTTTTTTTTTTTTTTTTTTTGTGCTGTGCTTATTCGCGCGGTTTGAATTTTTTTTTTTTCCCCCTTATACCATTAATCATTTCATTTTTTAATGCTTTAATTGTATGAAGGGTGTTTGTGTGAGTCGATATTGATTGCAATAATTGTTCCCAGTCGACCTTGATGAGCTTGGGAACGAAACCGGTTGGTCTGTTCTGTAAGTGTTTTTCATCTCTTACTTTTTATTTTTCATAATGCCTTTAAGAAATAATTTGTATCTATTCCTTGCAATATTATATATATATATATATATATATATATATATATATATATATATTATATAAAAAGCTTAGCTTTGTCTCTTATATCTGTAGTTCTTGCCCAAAAGTCCCGTAATGAGAATTTAGCTTTCAGGGGAAATCATGTGTGCAACTTTCTTGTTAATAATCTCTCTATGGTACAAGTTTTTAGAGATATTGTTTTAGATAAAAATTCAAAGATAAGCAGTGTGTTTTTTTTTTTTGTTTTTTTTTTTGTTTTTTTTTTTTTTCTGTAAAATCTTGCTGATTAATTGTGATTGTAATTTTTATTTTTGTGGCATTTTCTTTCGGTCTTGTGTTTCCACTTGGACATAATTTTAGGTTTTTAATACTAGCAGATATTTAAAATGACTTGATGAGATATTTTAATCCATATGGACCAGCTGCAAATGCTCAAGAGTAAATGATGTGGTTATTGCTTAACAAGGCCACTGTTCATTCTAAATTAATATCTTCTCATTTAAAAAAAAAAAAAAAAGTTTTTAAGATGATTTGAGAATGGTTACTGTTAATCATTTCATTCCAAGCAAGGCAATAAAGGCACTAAGACGCAAAGGGTTACTGAAAGAGAGAAAAAAGAAACACATTGAAAGAACAAGAATAAGACAGAAGATAATTATTGACATTGATTTAAATTTTTGAAGATCATAGTTGACTGGGCAGCAAGCATTAAGACACATCCACAAGTGAGAAGTGCAAGAAAAGAAACTGTTAGTATAGAACTTAGTTACATCTAGCCATTTCAACTGTAAAATAAAATCTTGCCACAAAACTAGTACAGTGCTTAAATTCATATTCTAGATACCATGCTCCTTCTAATATTGGACTTCACTTGTCAGTCGTCCAGACGCCAGCCAGCCGGTCTTTGTTTGCCGTTGCCGGATGCGCGTTGTGTGCCTCGGCAGTGGTCGGCATGAACAGCTGTATGGCCCAAGTGCCGATTTCCGACTCTTTTGAAAGAATTCAAAAAAATAAAATTCGAAAATGAAATCGAACCTGACTGAAACAACAGCTGAACAACGACTGAAACATTGTAATAAATATAGCAATAAAGACTAGGACAATAGTCTGAATAATGTAAATAGTGTACATAATACCTCATCTCAGAAATATAGACAGATGTCTCAGGTTATCTTAAAATTGTGATGTGAACTCTCCTAAATATCAAATTAATATTATTAATAAACAAAATATGTGATGTAACTCTTCTAGTATTTTTCAACACTAACAGAAGAGCACAATTTAAAGTGTTTGATTTATTAATTATATGAATGATTATTATAGTGAGATGATCAAATTTTAAATTTAAATTGTTTGTCTATTTAAAATACAGTATTCATTAGTTTTGTGATGTCAGTGAATACTTGTCACTTTTGTAATGCTCGTTGTAGCAGAGACTTTGTAATTGCAGATACAACTATAGTATACCATTGAACAATGCTGGTGTCAAACGCTTTCAAATAATCACTCACACTAATAGTACTTGCTTGATAATACTTGCTCAAATAGTAATCTGTATGGTGATCCCAAAAGAGAAATAGTATAGAGAGTAGAGAATAGCAGTTTGTATAGTAATAGAGGATAGACTAGAAATAGATCCGAATAGTAATAGAGGATAGACTAGAATTGGAGATAATGCAGGAAGTTATACAAACTGTGAGACTTTGACCAAAGATATTTATAGGGTGGGTTTGAGTGTGTTGAATGCTAAAGGGTTAAATATAGAAATCGTTTATTTGAACTGGAATTTATGATAATAGTATGGTACATGTAATTTGGCTGAGGGTAAGAGGATCAAATTTCAAATCTAAAGTGTGTGGGGGTATATTTTATTTCAATGACAGTCCTAAAAATATTTCTATGAAAATAAAAATGCTTTCAAAAAATTCTACTTATTGAATAATTTTTAAAGTTTGGTAAAATCTAACAATTATCTGAGTTAAATTTTTTTTCTTCTTGTCTCTAACTTTGATTTTATTGCTCAGCCCAGTGTAGGAGTTGCCCAGACTCATGGGGAAGGGAATGTATTATTCCAATGTTTTATTTCAAACTCTCTCAAATTGTGTGTGAGTACATTAAATGGCACAAGCTCATGTAAGTGACTCACACAATAGACATACAAAATACATTTCAAAAATTGACATTTTCAAGAAAGACTTTTATTAATTTGCAAGTACAAACATATTCTCTTACAAAATATAGTCTTTAGACTTCAATGTACTTGTCATGCACCAGTCACAGTATAGGAGTCGACCAAAGTAAAGGTGTCCAGAACTTGTCACAGTCTCCTTAATCTTCCCAATTTCTTCAAAATGACTGCCATGGAGGTTTCTCTTTCATTTTAAAGAACAGCCAAGTCACAAGGAGCAAAGTCTGGACAGTAGGGAGGGTGGGGGATTGTTTTGGAGTCCATCTTTGTTAACACAAAATTTCATTGGATAGTGAGCTTCCAAATTATCTTCACGTCTGGACTTCATTCTGCTAGTCTGACTAGTCAACTGTGGCAAGCAGTGTTTACTCGGCTGTGCTCAAAGAGCTGTGACACCTGTCTCCTTCGATCTGGAATAAGAAAAGTTTTTAGGTCACCTTATTAGCTGTATAGTAATGATATAAAATTACAATAATCTATGCAATTATAACTGCCTCTCCTAAGAAAAAAAAAATCTCAAAACTTCTGGAATGCACTTTGACACACTGTTTTTGAATATAATGTACAGGCGGAGTTAGTTCTTTTGTTGTATGAATTTGGAAAGTGACACATACAATATCTTTATTTGTGATTTTTCAAGGTGTTGTTTTTTTTTTTTTTTTTTGTTTTTTTTTTTGTTTTTTTTTTTTTTTTTGGCAATATTTTTTGTAAAGCTACTGCTTATTGCTAAATGTCAACCTATTTTGTTAATCATGTTAACTCAATTTGACATCTTGGCTTTAGATGAAAATATAATTTTAAAATTCAGTTCATATATGAGTGTTGGTTGAAAAGTTCATAGCCTAACCAAGATACTCTCATGAGGAATGTGATCAAATGAGGTTTATTGTTCAACATCGCCCATTTTGCAGACCACACACTTTTTGCAGTGTTTGGATCCCATTGGTAAAGAAGCTTTCATCCTGTTGGTCAAAAAAGTCATCAACAGATATGAGGTTGGTGCAAAAATAATGTCGTTTTCTCACATATGTCAGAAAATGACATTATTTTTGCACCAACTTAATATGTCATCATCACTGGAATACTAATTCCCAGGTAAATGTTTTTTATGTTGGGGAACAGATAAGTCAGATGGGGCCAAATCAGGAGAAAAGGGGGGGGGGTGATTAACCAGCTCAAAGCCACAGTCATGCAGAGCAACAATTGAAACCAAAGACTAGTATGCTGGAGCATTGTCCTTTTTGTTATTTTTCCTGATTGTTTGGTCTTGATAGGCTGACTATGAAGGAGTGAGGCTATGAACTTTTCAGCCCAACCTTGTATTAGGTTGGTGCAAAAATAATGTCGTTTTTTTTACGTATTTTTTAACGTCAAAAAACTACATTATTACGTCATTATTTTTGCACCAACCTAATATTTTGTGAGAAAAGGCTGAGCATGCCTGGACTTAATGACTTGATTTAGTGTTTGTTTGTATTCTATTGAATAGAATTTTTGTCCAAATTATGAAGGATACTCTAAAAATAACGCCTTCCATGAAAACAACAGGGAGCATAATGACACTGTTGGATAGAACATTGTTTCACATTGGCTATGCGTCTTTGCCAGCATTAATAAGATATCAGCAATATACAATAATTTGAGGAAATGCTTTAAAAGTAATGCCTCCTAATGATTTCTGTAGAAGCTACGACAGAAGGGAGCACAATAGCATTTTTGCAAGTTTTCAGCTTCAAACATTGGATAAACATTTTCAAAGTGCTCTTCATTTTAATGGATTGACATTAATGCAGGGCTACTGAGAATGTAGTTGGTTATACAAATAGTTGACTACTTCTCAAACACAATACCAATCACTTAGCTCACATCCATTGTTTGGTCTCCATGAATGTACAGCAAATTTTGATGCATGTCATTGGGTGCAATATTCCCCCCTCTCCATAGTGGAATTCCATGACATCCCTCTTTTTTGCATTGTAACAGTTACTGGTGTAGATTTTACAAGTAAATGAATATACAAATGGTAATTTTTATTTTTTAATATCCCATGTTTCCTAACCTTTTACAAGAGTGTTCCAAGGAAGATTTAGTCATTTAAAGAATTTTTCTGTTTGCTGATTGATCAACAGAAAAGTTTGAGTAAAGATTTGTCTGCAGGCTCGAGACCAAAGATGCTTGAATGAATTCCTGACTTAACATATGACATCAGGAGCTAACATAATAAAATAGAAGACATTAATTTCAAAGATTAAATATACTTGGTATTTATTAATCCACCCACGAGGATTAAATGTGGCACAAGGCCGGTTTAATGTGAGTAGCCCGCGAGCCCGTATGCTCGGCCAAAAATATGACCTTTGAACCCGCCTTGACGGGTTCAGGTTCTGTCTACCTCCCCGAAGGAAACCCTGCCCTTCGGCAAAGCTTCCTCCGAGTTCCTCTCTGCATTAGAGAGTTCGACAGAAGCCAGCCCGGATGATCACAAAGCACAGATACTACACTTTGATCCTAAACGGGCTTGACACTTTTTTTTGTCTTCCTTCCAAAAGTGTGTGAAATTTTTATTTTGCTCTATCCAAGTGGAAAAATACTTTTAAATATGCTGTATATAATTATGAAACCTTTTGATTTTCATATTAAAATATTCTAGATTAATACATTCACTGCAGCATTGTTACCTGGCTGCACTGACCTATTTTTTGAAAGATAGGAAATTGCTATTTACCGGAAATAAATCACTGCAATGGTGTTGATGGCATTTTCTCATGAGAACCACCATTTTGGGTTTGATAAAATCCAATCCCCCTATAGTACAGCTTCCTTATACTGAAATATTGAATTTTTTTTCATAGACCTTAGTGTTTTAGTATAAGAAACCTGACCAGGAATTAGTAGAACTGTAAAAAGTGCATTAAATGTTAAAATGACCATCACAACAGAATGCAGATTTTATTGCAGATACAATAAGTTTCTCTTTGTAATTTACCACTGAAGATGATCTTGGAAAAGATTGAAAGTATTTATTTAAGTCAATGAAAACTGTCACCTTTCTCTTATGATTTTCATATTAACATCAAAAAACTGTCTCTCTCTCATATATATATATATATATATATATATATATATATATATATATATATATATATATAAGAATTAAAAGAAAAAATAAAGCTCAGGTTGTAAACTGTAAAATTTAAAAAAAGCAAAAACTTACAACAATCTACATATATACCTGCAACTTTTGTCAACAAGAAAAGTTAGCTATATTAACATTTCCAGACCAAAAAAACCTTTTGAATCAGAGATCAGAATTTATGACCTGTTGTATACATACTAAAAAAGTTCCCTTTTGAGTTCATATGAAGTGGGATGAAAAGAAAGTATGTGTATTTAATTCCCCCCTCTCCCAACCCACATTTCCAATGCACTTGCTTTCCTCCTCCTCACCTTCTTCCGCAGCTCAGGTCATGTCCTTATTTATTTTTAAACAATATATCAGTATATAATTTTTTTCTTTTTAAATAAAACATTAGGAAATCAATTGACTAAAATCACCTGAAGATAGCATAAGGTTGAAACCAAGGTATAAGGATTGGCAGACCTAATTTTTCTTTATATATACATATATATTTGAATATTTTATTTTGGGTGGGGATGCTGCATGAGTAAATTAGGATTTTTGCCATAATCTGGTTTGAGTACTTTTTCTAAATCTAACCTGGTTGTTAATTAACACGCCTACCAGCTCCATTCCAATCTGAATTTGACAACTATTAGTGTGAAACTTTGGAGAAATCTGTCTCTGTTAGCTTGCTGCAGAACCAACATTTTCATCAGTTGAGCTACGAGAGATTCTGTTTAAGTAGTAATAGGAGGTTGATGGTAAAAATAGTAAGCTGTTATTTGAAAAATGTCCAGAAAGGTCAGGAACATGAGTGAATATGCTGCTAGGATGTGATATTTTCTACTCATAACCAATTCCTGTACAACTCTGATGATAATAAAATGTACCAGCAAGGGGCGAGCTCTGTTCGGGTTGGGTCAGGTCACTGATTTGAGGAGGGCAGATTTGCAAACACTAGCCTTTTGTAGAATGTTGGTGGTTACTGCAATAGACAAAACACACTGTAGATCAACAAAGATTGTTATTCTTTGATTAAGCAATTCCTCTGGCTGAACATTTTTTTTTTTCCTTATTTTAATCATCACAATGTTTTGATTGATATATTTTCCAGACTGTACTAGGCATCTAGTCAAAGTAGGAGATTGGTCTGTTTGCAACTATGTTTGCCACTTTTCAGTATATCTATCCTCCAAACTTGTTCAGCTGTACAATCCATAAGGCAGTGGTGGGGACCTGCTTTATCCAGAATGGATACATATATACTGACGTATAAAGGCAACTTTTTAACCTTAACCCCCCCCCCCCAAATACAAAAAAAAAAAAAAAAAAATAGGGGACCTTCTTGTACTCCAGGTCACAAAATGTGAACCATAAATTCTGTGATTTATGGTAAGTTGTTAGCATGGGAGATTTGTGCCTGGTGTCTTTTTTTTTATTTTTATTTTTTATTATTTTTTTCGTCGTCGTCATCGTTTACCTTATTATTATTATTGTTATTATTATTGTTTACCTTATTATTATTATTGTTATTATTATTTACCTTATTATTTATGTTGAACAAAAACACAACTGTATGTGTATCGCAACAAGCCATATAAATATCACATTTGAGCAGTGGAATGAGTGAATGGTTACTGGTGGGGGGGAGTTTTTCAGGTTACCGTAATAGCCTACCAAAAACACAGCACCCTCTCATGAGGTATGTAGATTGTGGTAGTTAATTGACAATATCTCTCCAAAGTAGGAAGTGCTTTTACAGATGATGGAAAATGTGATGCCAAAATCTGAAGGCATATTGGAATAGTAAAATTGCCTTCCAAAAAAGGAGTAAGTATCAAGAGATAGGAAAATTTTGTTAGAAACAAAGAAAAGTGTGCTGAACTGCTAAGTAATACTCATCCTCTCATATAGCAGTGAATGCTGGACAATTCATTACAGATGAAAAGGAGACGAAGTAATAGATATGTAGTTTTACAGAAGGATGCTGAGAATACCATGGACTGAATATTTGATCAATGAGGAAGTTTAGGGGAAAATGGAAACCAAAAGTATTAACAGGAAAATCTTGTTAGAAACAAAGAAAATCAGTCCTTCTGTATGATGATGAATTCTGGACAATCTCCCCACAGATGAAGAGCTGACTAGAGGCAACAGAAATTTGGGTTTACAGAAGGATTTTGAGATACCCAGGGGCTCAATATCTAAGCAATGAAGTTTGGAAGAAAAATGGAAACAAAAACAACACTTCCACATAGTATCAGAAAGTGACAATTATTTAGGATACATAATGAGGAAAGAGCGCTCGGAGAATTTGATACTCACAAGACATTGAAATCTGAAGGTGTATTGGCATAGAAAAATTGCCTTACAAAAAAAAAAAGTAAATAAAGTGTAAAGAAATAGAACAGAGAAACGAATGCTGGACTGGTAACCAATCCTCTTATATGGCATTGAATGCCGGACAATTTAATTACAGATGAAATGGAGACTTGAGGCAATAGATTTGGTTCTACAGAAGGATGCTGAGTATACACTGGACTTAATATTTGATCAATAAGAAAGTTTTATGAGAAACCCAAAAGTATTAAGAAAAAGGAAAATCTTGTTAGAAAATCAGTCCGTCTGTATGTTGATGAATGCTGGACAATCTTTCCACAGATGAAGAGTTGATTTGAGGTAACAGAAACTTGGTCTTGAAAATCTTGTAAACTGAACATGGAAAATGAAAATAAAAAGAATGCTTTCACATAGTATCAGAAAGTGACAGTTGAAATTTACGGGACACATAATGAGGAAAGAAGGCTTCAAGAAATTGACACTCACAGGATATTCAAAGCAAAAAAGACTTGTGTAAACAGTGAGTAGCCTGTCCAACAAGCTTGTGTAAATGGATAGCAGAACAGTGACTGAGAGGGATAGTAAGGTGATAAACATTACTTCAAGCTATGAAGTTGTGGAGAGCCATGATCGCCTGAAGGGATATGGCACATAGAAGAATCATAATCCTAGTAAGGGAAGCTTGTCTACTTTTTAATATCAGTTTTTGATTACTTGTTTTTTTAGCTGGGTTTGATTTAAACTTTGACCCCTGCTGGTGGTGATAAAGTAGTAACTATTTTGGTTATGGTTCTGCAGTTTGTCAATATCTACTGAGCTTATTTTAGTACTGTACAAACACATAGGAAATCTGTTAGATCAATTTTTCTATGTTGAGAGGGCTAGCTGGTTGGCCTGCCTGCTGGGGAAAAATTGGCATTCAACATCATAGGTTTAATTTTTTAGTTTTTTTTTTTTTTTTTTTTTTATAGATACTTTTATAACAAAGCATATTTTATGTTTAGATCTAAAGACTGTCTATCGCTCCATGACGGTGATGATGATAAATGCCCTACTGCTACACCAGGCATGGCTCTCATGGCTTCTGATCTTAATCACTTGGAGATGTTAGCAGGTACATGATTTGTCTTGGTTGAATTAAGATGGGCTACAGTAAATACCCCGTTTAGTAATGCCAAGATGCTACACCAGGCATGGCTCTCATGGCTTTAGATCTTAATTGATTGGAGATGTTAACAGGTACATGTTTTTGTCTTGAAGATAGGCTACAGTTAATATCCTAAGCATTAAAGTACCTGAACATATTCATTTGGGCATGACTCCTATGGGCTGGTGATCTAGTGTCAAAAGAGTTGCTTTTTGGGGGTCATTTGTTTATTAGTCTTGAAGATGAGGCAGCCATGAAATATTCTGTTTGACACCACAGATTTGCTTGTCAATTTGCTTACCTTAAACAGCATGCACTATAAATGTCAGATATATAGTATATCTCTGTTCATGGGCAGGAGCAGTGGAGAATATCATGGTTGGGTGTTGTTTTTTTTTTATTTGACAGATTAAGGGAATTTGAGAATCACATATTTGGAAACACCCTTACTCAGAGCCCATTTGTGTGAACTGGGTTGCACAACCTGAAGTTATTTCTAACTAGATACTGTCTGCATGGTTATACACCATTTTTATCAAAGCCTGTCACAATATCATAGCCATTTGGCTTTGTGGTATGTGCATGGTATACCCTTATTAGACTGGGTATCATAAGTGTATTGAGCTCTGTATATTTGTATCTCAGTATCGCTTTTTTTGTCTATTCACTTCATAAAAGATGATGATGATAACGGTGTATCAAAAGTATTTTGTTTTGTTTTTTTTACTAACATTTACTCCAAAAATATTTCATATATACATCTAAAGATTATGTAACTGATATATAGGTCATTTGTTGTCTATCCTACATATCCTCATAATGTGCACTTTATACTTCTTCCTCATTCTGTAACCTTCTACCTTGAGTGATTCTTGGACCTTGTATTGGGTGAACAGTAGCTTAAAAATCTCTATTCAATATCTTTTATTTGCTGTTCCTTCAGGACGTTGGTGATCATGGCTCTCCACAATTTCCTGTTCTTCATAGCGCTTAAAAAACAATTTGGTCTCTTTGTTATTTCTCCTAAACTTTGTTTTGCCATTTGTTTACTCAAGCTCACTGTCCCTCTTGCCTTCAATCTGTCCTGTCAGTATCAGATTTTCCAAGCTCTTTTCCTCATTATGTGCCCTTAGAAACTTTCTCTTCCTGATGTTAAGTATAAGTTTCCTTTTTTTGTAAAACTTTGTTGTTCACATGTCTGGTATCCTCAGCATCCTTCTGTAGAATCACATTTTTTGCTTTAAAGTCTTCTCTTAATCTGTGAGAAAATTGTCCAGCATTCACTGCCATATAGGAGGATTGATATTACATAACAGTTCAGAACTCTTTTCATTGTTTCTGTTGCCTCAAGCCTTCTCTTCATCTGTAAAGAAATTGTCCAGCATTCACTGCCATATAGGAGAACTGATATTACATAGCAGTTCAGTACTCCTTTCTTTGTTTCTGTTGCTTCAAGTCTCTTCTTCATCTTTGAGGAGATTGTGCAGCTTTCACTGCCATATAGGTGAACTGATATTATTTAACAGCTCTGTACTTATTTCTCTGCTTCTAATGAGATTTTTCTGCTTATTTATAAAATTATTGTTGTAACCTAGAAAGGGTTACTGAATGAGGAATAACCAAAACGGAAATTAGAAATGAAATGGTAATCTTTACAGTATCAACAAAATACAATACTTGCCAGTGGCCTGAAGTAGGTAAACTATTGCTACTGTTGGACTACTTAGACGGCATATTACCCCCACTTACAATAGTGTCCAACGTGTTTGATATAATGAAATATGCATACACCTGTGTTCCCCCTCACTGGAATATTATTGGCTGGTGTCTGTCATAAATACAGACGGACATGTATGTACGACATAGTTTGTCTATGACAAAGCCCAATGGACTACACCATTGGCTATCCTATTAGTCTACACCTATTACCTGCGACTACGACCAGCACCGGTCGATTACTGCTACCATGTATTACTTTGTTACAGTAGCCAAAACCATTTAGTTACTTCGATCAAATATATCTCTTTCCGGGACATATCAGTATTTATGAGGATTGGGACATACTCATTAGAGTTCATAGATACGGTATATAACATTTATTTATTAAAATAAATAAATTATGTATATTCTAAGGGAAAAAACTAAATGGAAAATTTTTTTTGTGTGATGTATTTCATCCTTTAGGGCTTCATTGAACTAAAGTGATATTTACATTGATGTGATTACATATGTGCACGAAGGAGTGGGGACACTAAGAATTTTAAATTTCATTTACTGTATGTACTAGTGTGACCCCTGAAATTTTTTTCATGTATTTTAGCGCTGTGACGGGTACACACCTGGCCCAGGGTCGAATCCTTTGGTTACGGCGCCAACTGTGACGTCGCTCCTCCTGGTCGCTCCTCCTGGTTCCAAGCGTGCCGCTCCAACCTCTTGGTTAGATGATCACCAGCCTCGCCTTTCCCAACCCGCTTCCAATACCTGTGTGCTAAAGCAACTGTACTGATCTCCGGTCTGTCTACCCACGTTGTGTTTAGATCTTAGACAGACGGGACCAGCAGGGATTGGGCCGTATGCAAGTTGAGTCCGACGGGGGTGGCAAAACACAAGTAAAAGAAAAAAAAAAAAAAAAAAAACTCACGAGACAAAAAATTACTGATAAAAAAAAAGGTGACAACCTTTTATATCTAGTGTCCGTTACATAAAGAAAAATTGTTCTCATTCCCGACCCGCTCTGTGGACTATGGCACCAAGCTTCTATCATACAACTTAACGATTTCGAATTGTCTACTCTCCAGGATTGTGTATGTCGGAGTGTGGTTTAGTTCGACACTGGGGCTAATTTCTATCAATCATTCGCAGTTGATTCTTCTCTTCGACTTGAGTTTTATTTCTTCACTTCGATCTGGTTGGGTCGAATTCTGTTCTCGGCTGGGCTTGATTTTAACTTCTTCTTCTTCTTCCGTCCAGTAACTCTTTGGCCTTGTCTTCGACTTGGTTGCAACTTCTCCGCGGCTTTCGAGTAATTTTCTTCTTCGTCGACTTAGATAGAACTTCTCTTGTCTTTGACTTGGGCCGGAAGGATTTCTTGTTTTCGACTTGGGCCGGAAGGATTTCTTGTTTTCGACTTGGGCCGGAAGGATTTCTTGTTTTCGACTTGGGCCGGAAGGATTTCTTGTTTTCGACTTGGGCCGGAAGGATTTCTTGTTTTCGACTTGGGCCGGAAGGATTTCTTGTTTTCGACTTGGGCCGGAAGGATTTCTTGTTTTCGACTTGGGCCGGAAGGATTTCTTGTTTTCGACTTGGGCTGGAAGGATTTCTTGTTTTCGACTTGGGCTGGAAGGATTTCTTGCCGCAATCCAGCCGCAACTCTCCGCCGTCCGAGGCGATCTCCTCTCGCTGCCGTCCGGGGCTGAACTCATCTTTTTGTCGATTGGGGTCCTGCTTTTATTGACGCCGCAGCAAACCGGGGTGGGTCTGTCGGCGTCAGGGCTCTCTCGATAATCCCAAAAGTCGCATTAGTTCTGATTTCCCATTATCGCTATTATTTTCACCCCTACTTCCTCACAGTGTCTCTGGGGGGAAGACGCATACCCATCTCTCCCGGTCTCTCGTATGTCAGGTGACCGTTTTCGACCAATGGTTCTTGATCGAGCATTCTCCCTCCTCTTTCCGCATATCACGTGACCGCTTTCGGCTAATGAGACTGTGGTGGGACGCCTCCCGTCTCCAATCGGGCGTGGCTTACATCGTTCTTGTTCTAAAAAAAACAAAATCTAATTTGGCCTTTTTCACACGTACGAAAAATGATAATCTTGGCTTTTTCTCACCTGGGTTCTGTCAAAACAGCCTGCCGCTAATTAGATGTGACTTCAGGAAAGAATATTGGCGCTATCTGTGAGCCGAGACAATCGTTTTCTTTCCTTCTTTGTTTTTGGTCAGACCTGATAGTCAAAAATCTTAATTATCTGAATTGAAAATGTCTCCACTTCATCATCGTGGGGTTCCAATTTTTAACAGGTCAGAATCTGTATACAGTTCCACCGGTCACCACCTCAACACAAAAAACACCTTTCCTCCGATTAAAATTTCGTTTCCATTGTTCAAAAAAATCTTTATTGTTTCAGCCAACCTTTAACAAACTTCCATCCTACGCGGACATGGAATTAGTTCAAGTGCTTGACCTGATAATTTTGACACTTGTTAGGTGCTGGTCGTACGTGTGTGTTTTCGCTTACGACCTGGTTTTGTATTATGTTTCTGTCTTTCCTCTTCTTTTTGTTTTATTTTCTTATCTCCAAACTCTATTTCTTCAACCAAATATAACAATTTCTATTTCCCTGGATTTCGGTCAGGTAATTTGACCTGATATATTTTGACACCTGTCTTGTCTTAGTTTTACTTATGACCGGGTTTCGTATTATGTTTCTGTCTTTCCTTTTCTTTTTATTATTTTTTTTTTTCTTCTTCTCTTTGGATCGCCTAAATACAGTTAGAGAATTATTCTCAAAACTCAATTATTCTTCGTTTCTAAATAACTAACAACTGGTTAATAAACCGAATAAAAATTAAATCATATTTCTATGAATATCTCTTTTTAGTCTTTCTAAAAATGCAGGGTGCCACAGCGCGCTCCAGAAAAAAATTACCTGTCTATAGTGCAACTGGTCATAGAAAATGCATAATTTTTTTAAATGTTTTTTTTTAACCTCTTCAAAAAATTACCTGTGCAAACACTTTTTTGCATAAGAACTGATCATAAAAACTTGCACTACACTTGAGTATATATGGTAGTCTTTTTTTTTTTTTTATTATTATTATTATTATTCAGATTTCCATCACTTTTGTTGTTAAATATCATACTTTGGGATAATAGAAAATCTGGCATAAAAGGTGAAATTATAAAAATCTGGATGTAAATTTAGCTGTTGATGATATAACAATTGAACCACTTTCTATACATTTGTTTTAATGAATTACTTTTTCTTTTAATTAGATTTTTTTTTTTTTTTTTTTTTTTTTTTATCAAAATTATGGTCAGACTCATTACAGTAAACAACTAATGTAGGGACGCCCTACAAAAAAAATGTGATACCTAAGGTCTAAAATTAATTTAAAAAAATGAAAAATACAGTGTGGTGTATAAGGATAGCTGAATTTTATCTTTAAACCTTAGCAATTAAGAGAATTTTTTTAATATTTTGTATATTATTATATAGTATTAATAATCCAAAAGTTTCAAATTGTTATGAATAGAAAATCAGTTATTATAAAATTATTTAAAAACTTGAAAAATGATTGGTGCATAATTATAAGGCCATTAAAAAAAATTTTATTACAAAAGTGACAAACGCTAAAAATTTATAGAAATTAATATTTAGTTTTTTTTTTTTTGTGATTGGCTATTACTTCAAACACTATTTTTTGATAGAATAGATTAACTTCTGAGTGTCGTTTTAGTTAACTGAATCCCAGGTTTTCAAAATTTCATTTTTGAGACCAGCAGGTCTTATAATTATGCACCACACTGTATTTCTTGATGCTTTTATCTTAGTTTTAATTTCAAGTTAATAGATTAAATTTAATATTTCCAATAAGCAAAATACCTTGGTGTATTTGAAAAACTAATTTAAATTGACAGAAACAAATTTTTTTTTGTTTTGCTAAAATAACTGATTAGCATTCATTTTTAGTTCTCTTTCATCACAATGTAATTCCCTTTATTAAAAAAATGTTTCAGAAATAAAATATACTTTTCAGAAACTTTATTTGCAGAATATTTAAAGTATAATTATTCTGAATTGAAACAAGTATTATTTACTTTATCACAGAAATACATTTTTAATCCAACAGAAGCTGTGTTTTTAACTGACAGTAGCCATATATAATAAAGTGCTGAAAGATCTAATGTTGTTCTATGGAGACTTTATTTGTAAAATGTTGTTCTACGGAGACTTTACTTGTAAAATGTTGTTCTACGGAGACTTTACTTGTAAAATGTTGTTCTACAGAGACTTTACTTGTAAAATGTTGTTCTACAGAGACTTTACTTGTAAAATGTTGTTCTACAGAGACTTTACTTGTAAAATGTTGTTCTACAGAGACTTTACTTGTAAAATGTTGTTCTACAGAGACTTTACTTGTAAAATGTTGTTCTACAGAGACTTTACTTGTAAAATGTTGTTCTACAGAGACTTTACTTGTAAAATGTTGTTCTACAGAGACTTTACTTGTAAAATGTTGTTCTACAGAGACTTTACTTGTAAAATGTTGTTCTACAGAGACTTTACTTGTAAAATGTTGTTCTACAGAGACTTTACTTGTAAAATGTTGTTCTACAGAGACTTTACTTGTAAAATGTTGTTCTACAGAGACTTTACTTGTAAAATGTTGTTCTACAGAGACTTTACTTGTAAAATGTTGTTCTACAGAGACTTTACTTGTAAAATGTTGTTCTACAGAGACTTTACTTGTAAAATGTTGTTCTACAGAGACTTTACTTGTAAAATGTTGTTCTACAGAGACTTTACTTGTAAAATGTTGTTCTACAGAGACTTTACTTGTAAAATGTTGTTCTACAGAGACTTTACTTGTAAAATGTTGTTCTACAGAGACTTTACTTGTAAAATGTTGTTCTACAGAGACTTTACTTGTAAAATGTTGTTCTACAGAGACTTTACTTGTAAAATGTTGTTCTACAGAGACTTTACTTGTAAAATGTTGTTCTACAGAGACTTTACTTGTAAAATGTTGTTCTACAGAGACTTTACTTGTAAAATGTTGTTCTACAGAGACTTTACTTGTAAAATGTTGTTCTACAGAGACTTTACTTGTAAAATGTTGTTCTACAGAGACTTTACTTGTAAAATGTTGTTCTACAGAGACTTTACTTGTAAAATGTTGTTCTACAGAGACTTTACTTGTAAAATGTTGTTCTACAGAGACTTTACTTGTAAAATGTTGTTCTACAGAGACTTTACTTGTAAAATGTTGTTCTACAGAGACTTTACTTGTAAAATGTTGTTCTACAGAGACTTTACTTGTAAAATGTTGTTCTACAGAGACTTTACTTGTAAAATGTTGTTCTACAGAGACTTTACTTGTAAAATGTTGTTCTACAGAGACTTTACTTGTAAAATGTTGTTCTACAGAGACTTTACTTGTAAAATGTTGTTCTACAGAGACTTTACTTGTAAAATGTTGTTCTACAGAGACTTTACTTGTAAAATGTTGTTCTACAGAGACTTTACTTGTAAAATGTTGTTCTACAGAGACTTTACTTGTAAAATGTTGTTCTACAGAGACTTTACTTGTAAAACTGAAGAAAATGATATGAGCACTCTATTTAATTTTTAAGTACTCAGTAATCTTAAAAATTTAGAAAATATTCTCTGTAATCTAATGTTTTATTGAATTTTAGAAATTTTCACTTTAAATTTACTATAGTCTTCACTCTTATTGTTTGATAATGTTATTTATGGTCACCCATACAAAAAAATGGTATATTTATACACTAATAAAAAAAAAAATTCAAAATTATTTTTAAAATATTGGTATTTGATGATTAGTAGATTGTTTTCATTTAATAGTATGAAAACCACTGAAATTAATTCAGAATTTTAAAAGATTTAAAACTTAATAAATTTTTCTAATAGAACTTAAACAGTTCTTGTAAAAATTAATTATTCACTGAAAAATATTTTTTTCTCATGGCAATAGTGGGTTCTTAATATTTATAAAAGCCATTAAAAGCTTTTCTAATTAAATAATGTCATAGTTGCATTTTTTTTTTTTTTTTTTTTTTTTTTTTTATTTATTTCAGAGCAGATTTGTGGCAAATGGTGTTTCTATTGTTGTACAATAGAAACACCATTTCAGACTGTTTCAGTTGTAAAAATTTATTTGATTTTTTGCAAGAATTTTTCAAAATGTGTTTATAACTGCAAAAAAGATGCTAAATTTCACATACTAATCTTTGGTTCACCTGCTGATGCAAAAAAAAAGATTTTTAACCAAAATTTTGAATATGCTAGAAAGGATCCAAAAATTTAATAAGATAATAAAAAAAAAAAAATAATTTGCTCTTTTCTCTTAATGGCAGAAACATTTTGGTGATAAAACTTTTTCAGGTTTGGGACCTTTTTCATCATGGTATCCTCTTTTTTCAGTGAATTATTGGAGGTACTTAATGCATTTAATTTGTTTCTTGATATATAAAAAAAAAAAAAAAAAAATCTTTTTCTTTTTCCTATATATATATATATATATATATGTGTGTGTGTAATTTATCAATACTATTCTGACCTGATATTGACTTTCAAGTGGATATTATGTGTGGCATTCAATTTATTCAGAAAAGTCTAAGCAATCAGATATATGCCTTAGCTTTCTTAGATCAATGATTAAAAATAGCAGAGGCACATAAATCCTCTAGGTCTTAAAAGAAGACAACCCTTCATCAACTCTTATAGGCTGGTGCTACAGAAAGACAAAGAACTTTACCAAATAACAAAAACCACATCCCTTGAAAACCTCCAACTACAGCAACTATTAAAATGAATAGCACATATAATGAGAAGTGAAAATGACATAATCAAGCTGACTTCCACACTACCTTAAGCAAAATGCTACAAAGGAAACTACCATTTCTATTAGAAAGCATGATAACAGTAGACTTGGGAAGTCTGTATTACTGCAAAACTTTTTTAACAGAAATATTTTATAAATTTCAACCGACAGTAACTTTTTTTTTTTTTTTTTTTTTTTTTTGTCAATGGACACTAACTGTTTCCTGTATTGAAATGGTTAATCTCACCTTAACCATTCAGCTGTACATTTTGTTTTGGATTTTATAATGGTGGATACAAATAATGTGATTTAAAGAATTTTGAGCCATTGTTTTAAAATTAGTCTCAAAGCCACTGAAGCTGTTTGTGGAAGTTGTTGCAGCCAGATCTGACCATCTGGCCAAAGGTTGTTTTTAAGTATTTTAAGGTGGTGATGATTTGTCCCTTGTTACCTTCTCTATATTTCATTCAGTTATCATTCTCTGAAACTGGCAGCCACTCAAGGCTAGAGAACCCAGTCTACCTTACTAAATAGCAAGATAGCCTGGGTTCTCTAGCTGATGGGAGAAGAGATACTTATGACTTTCTCAAGTGCAGGAGTGCAAAAAATGACTGAAAAGTAGTGAAGCTTTTAATTATTCATTTTTAGTATTTGCTGCTTTAGTAGATTAAGTAAGACTAATAAATCCTGGGAATTTGAACAGTGCAGATATGCTAAGTACAAACTAGACTTTTTTTTTTTTTTTTTTTTTTAAACTTTGTGATCTTTGGTGCACTTCAGATATGTATTAAGTTAATGTTGCAATGTGTTCTATGTATTCAACAAGACCAGAGTAGATTATGCTAACTTGGAGCACTCTCAGGCACAGGACCTAACTAGGAATCATGGATACAATTAGATTAAAGCTGGCCCTGTTAGCAAAAGTAAGAAGACTGAATAGTTTAGTTGTTTTTTGTTTCTTTTTAGTATAAATAATGTTGTGGTGTAATGAATATCGGCTTGGAATGAAAAATCTGAGAGCAGAGTTCAAATTCCATTTGAGTTCATTACATTCACTTACATGCCAATACACTTGGGAAAGGTATGAATCCATCTCTTCTACCTCCAGCTATGGGTTGAATAGCAGGACAAACTGAGTTCTATAGTCTTGGTTGGCAGCCAGTCTATTGCAGAACAAAATGGCAACTGACTGCAGGAAAATCTTCTGCCTAGTCAGTCATGGATCAAAAGAGACCTGATCACCCAAGCTTGTATCACATATGACATTTAACTGATTGATTACTTGTGATCTATTCTACACAATCAATACTAAAACACAACAACTGTAAATCAAATGGATGATTTTTTTTTTTTTTTTTTTTTTTTTTTTTTAAAAATAGAAAAAAGACCTTCAAATTTTTGCTGTAATTATTTTTGAAGCCTGATTAAGATATCTGGCAATCATTTTTTGAGTTTATCTATACATTATCTGACTCCTAAGACTAAATTGTGATCTTGGTTAATTAGTGTCTTTGAAAGTAGTCAGTGTGTTTAGTAACATTTTCTTTGACATATCTTTGTGTACTGTCTACAATAAGCTAAAAGCTGACCTCATATGTCACTGATAATTCTCACCTGGATTGACTCTATATTTATTAATAAAGATACTTTTACTTACACTATTTACATTGTTTGGACTGTTGTCCTCATCTTTATTGCAATATTCTCGATGTTTCAGCTGTTGTACACTCCAGCCTTCTTCAGTTGATATTAGCTGGAATTTCAAATGAAACCCTTTATCAAATCCACAGGGGAGTAGATTGCTCTAATTCCATGTACCATGCCTTTGGATATCTGTTTTGGTTAATTCCCCAAAGACACAAGGCCTAGTGGATAAAAGCATTGGTTGAGTGATACAAAAGTGACTTGACCCAAACAGTTGTGAGTTCAATACTGGGCCACAGCAGAGGGAACAAAAACTTGGACTAGATAAAGGGTTCAGTTTGAAATTCCAACTAATATCACCTGAAGAAGGCAGGAGCGTACAATGGCCGAAACATTATGAATATAACAATAAAGATGAGGACAATGTAAATGATGTAAATAATTATAATACCTCATCTCAGAAATGTAGACAGATGTTGAAAGACACTTTATGTATATTTTCTCTTACAGAGTTAATCATATGTGGGCACATAAATTAGTGGTTAGAATGTCAGTGTTATGGGCACAAGACCTGGTTTTGAATCTTACCCTGGTCGATTAATCAAGTACATGATGATATCTGCCTGGGTACATGATCAGTGTGTGGCTCTGTTGGGAAGTGACTGAAAACCATGCTATTGGTTGATGCAAGTCTTGGGAGCCATATTTGGAAGCCATCACTAGTTGTGTTAGCACAAAGTTACAAATCATTGTGACCAAGGGTATACATATAGGCGTTGGTCAACTACTGATCATGCTAGATTATGAACTTTCAAACTAGAAATTGAAATTAAGGACTAATGAGCAGAGCTTGTCAGCAGATCTCTCATCTGACTGAGCTCTAAAAGCTCAACGATGGGGTGAAGTGGGGTTATGCTGGCAGGTAACTTTCGGTACTTCTAAAACCAAGCTTGTGACATTTCAGCATCACATAGCTGACTCTGAATTCTCAGAAATTTCCAAACTGCACCTGTCATGCTTTCTTTAGAAAGAGTCAGATGTGACCAAAAATGGAGTATTGCTGCCATATCTGGACTGGAGCTACACAATCCTCATTTCCCGGCTTTGATAGTCCTTCTGTCATGCTTCATCTTTACAAGAGTTTGATTTGACCAAAAATGGAATATTGCTGCCATATATGGTCTGGAGCTGCACAAACCTCACTTCCCAGGCCTGACAAAGTTCAAAAGTGTCTCTGCAGCCTTGTGGGTGATTAGTTTTCACCCTTCAACCCTCCCACAGACAAAACATAACAAACTCTCTCTACTCTATCAGTATTTTATAGGCAAATTTTCAGACAAGCTCCATTTCTTGGTTCCAACAATCCAAATGGTGACAGCAGTTACATGCCAGGCCACGTACACGGAGTCGACTCATCCTCATTCCATCCATATTCCATTTGTAAGGAGGAGGTTTAATTCAAAGGCCATCTTCCTGAGAGCTGCTGCTTTGTGAAACAGACTTCTGAGAGGAGGCTTCCTTGATCACAAGAATTTTAATCTCTTCAAGTTGGTCACCTATTACCTATCCCTCATATCCTCATAATCTGCACATTGTCTTTATTCAGTAACCTTCTACGTTAAGTGGTTCTTGAACCTTGTTTTGGGTTTGTTTTGGTTAGTTTTACGGCATATCAACTAGTGATAGGACGATACCAATATTTTTACCCATACCTACAGTGATTAAAATTCATTATTTTCAGTTTGGTTTATTTTGTTTTACAGCATATCAACATCAATGGGTTATTTAATGCTGACAAAATTTTTTATTGCTAGTAACATTTTGTTTTGTCAAAAATCTGTTTCTGGTCATACTTTTCCTTCAAAATTGTATTGCTGGTAATAATTTTTTCAATAAGTATTGCTGGTAATAGTTAACTATTTGTCCATAGCTGGGACCCTAACAGGTGCTACCACCCTGTGTCAGTGTGGACCTGGGACCACCAGCAATTAAGAGATGGTTCCACGCTCCTCAAAACCTGATCAAAGGCCTTGCTGCTGGATGTAGTTTATCGTCTTATTCAGGACATGGATGTAGTTTAACATCTTATCCAGGATGGTCATTATTTTCAGGCTCTACAGTTGGTTTGGGAAACTTAATGAACAAAGTAAGTTTATTAATAAAACATTTCATAGAAAAATGAATCCAAGAGATTATGAAATAAAGTTAAGTATCCTTTTTATTTAAAAAAAAAAAAATTGTGTAAGAGTTTAAACAATAAAGAGAACAATTTCTTTATGTAAATCACTTAAGTACCTATCTACAGTTGACATATTGCTTTACTTTGGGTATCATCAGAAATCTTAAAAAGACTGCCAAGCTACACTTTTTTGCTTGGCATTGAATAAAAAATGTTTCTAGTTTTCTAATGTATAATTTGTGAAGATTCAACTAATGATTTGTTATTTATATAAAAAAAAAAAAAGAAAAAAAAAAAAGGGTCTATTTCTTAAGTTTTAACAAGCAATGCTGCTCTCTATATATTATTCAATCTCTTTAAAATTTTATATATGTCATTTTTCAATGAATGGAACAAATTTAGGGGTGACAATTCAATTTCAGCATGCATTTAAAAAATAAGAGACACCCCAATATCTATCTATCTATATATATATATATATATATATAATATTTTTTTTTTTTTTTTTTTTTTTTTTTTTAAAGTGCTATGATTGGATGAACATTAGTTTAAAAAGCTCCGTTCAACATATTTTATGTGCTGTTTCCCTTCAGTTGGTGATCATGGCTCTCCACAATTTCCTCTCCTTTGCAGCTCTTAATGTTTTTTTATTGCTAAACCTGAACCATACTCTGCCATTCATTTTCTCACTTGTTCTTCTATGTGCCATGTACCTGATCATGGCTCTCCACAATTTCCTCTACTTTGCAGTGCTTAATAAATTGTCTTTTTGTTATCTCTCCTAAAACATGCTACACCATTAACTTACTCAAGCTTGCTAAGTAGGCTATGAGTTGTTTTCCTTTGTCCTCCTTGCTTTGTCTGTCTTGTGAGTATCAGCTTTTCCAAGCCCTCTTTCCTCATTATGTAGGTTATGCATTGTTCTGTCCCTCTTGCCTTCAATCTGTCGTGTGAGTATCAGATTTTCCTCTGCAAAATAACAGCTTAGCTCTGAGAGTGTTGAAGAAACGCAAATGTGCCTGAGAAGGTTCCTGCAACAGATTAGTTTGATGCGATATCAGAAGAGTATGGTTGAAAATGAGCAGCTTGCTATATTGTGTGATCAAATTAAATGTTGAACTTATCTTTTCACAGAGTTGGTATCTGCTTGTCAGGGGATTTGGGAGTCAGAGTGAAATTCTTTGCAGTGCTAATAGCAAAAAACTGCCAACTGTGCTCTGAGGAAAAATTCCAAATAATCAGTTTCAAAAACCACAATAAATTGTTAAAGAAAGAAAGAAAGAAAGAAAAAAAAAAATGAATTCCTGGGCAAATTTAGTTTGTAGCCATTACTACTCTTTCTTAATATTCATCATTTGTTTTACAAAGACTGTTTGCCTGAAATGCATTATCCTCCAGAAAAACACTTGTCGACACTTTTTTAAATTTATTTTTTTTTTTTTATTGGTTTATTTTTTTTTGCAAAACTCAACCCTTGTTTTATATATGCTGGAGAAAACTGCTCAATATTAATTGTATCTGTCTATATTTCTGAGATGAGGTATTATGTACATTATTTACATTATTCGGACTATTGTCATCATCTTTGTCGCCATATTTATTACAATGTTTCCGTTGCTCCGGCCTTCTCAAGGACCCATGGCACAGTGGATAAAGGTGTTGGTTAGATCCAGTGACAGGACCCAAAGAGTGTGAGTTCAATATCTGGTTAAGGCAGTGGAGAACTTTCAGAGGGAAATTAACAGGAGATAACTGATAACTGACATCCATTAAACATGGCAAGTGGAACTAGAACAGTCTACCCCAGTGAGCGAAATAAAGGGTTAAGTTCGACATTCCAACCATCTGAAGAAGACCGGAGCATACAATGGCTGAAACGTTGTAATAAATATGGCGACAAAGATGAGGACAATAGTCCGAATAATGTAAATGATGTACATTAGAAGTTGTCTATAGACAGTGTGGACATAGGGATCAACACTATAGTGTGACTGTCAGCTTCACTTTTCAATGCAATCGTCACACAAGGCTGACATTGCAGTATGAAATTACTGCTGTTCAGTGTTGATACCTGTGTCCACACTGTCTATAGACACTCACTCCTGTAGTGAGCATTATTCTATATAATATGAACATTAAAGTATTACACGTTTTCAACTTTACTCCTTGAGGCTGTCGCCTAACATATCATACCATTTTGGAATCAGGCTGACTCTATGTTGAAATTAAAATATTCTGGATCTGATCCAGATCCGCAATCCTGAAATTTTGGATTCTGCTATCTTGGCTTCTACTGATAAAAACAAAGGGACACAACTCTCTAACTGTCAATAGCTCATGTTCAAATAAAAGAATTAGTGTTCTCAAAATAGTGTTTCAAAATAAAATTTTGTGTTTTCAGCTTTACTCCTAGAGGTTGTAGCCCAATATATCCTATCATTTTGGAATCAGGCCAACTGTGTGAGCAAATTACTTTGATTGTTTTTTTTTTGTTTTTTTTTTCCCTATTTTTTTACAGGATTTATTTCTGTTGGAAGGCTTAGTTTTCTTTAGTAGGACTTCTCAATCTCAGGTGATTGTTATTGATTTCAGGGATGTCAACTCCAACACTTGTACCGACTAAAAATAATGCTTATATAGTAATAAGAAATAATTTTGGTTTAAAAAAATCCATGTAAAAAGTTCTAATTTCTTTCCAACCTGGGTATGACGATAAACTACATCCACTTCCTGGGTAAGATGATAAACTATGTCCAGCAGCAAGTCCTCTCATCTTAATTGCTGGAGTTCCCAGGTCCACCTTGACCTGGGGTGGTAACAGCTGTTAGGATCCCAGCTATGGGCAAACTGGGGTAAAAAACACTATGAAAGTGTAAAAGTAGGTTTTAATACCAGAAATACTTTGTAAAAAAAAAAATTATTACCAGCAATAAATTTTTGAAGAAAAAAAAAAAGAAATTATTACCAGCGATACATTTGTGAAGGAAAAATATTACCAGAAATAGATTTTTGACAAAACAAAATATTACCAGCAATAAAAATCTTGTCGGCATTAAATAACACATTGAGGCTGATATGCCATAAAACAAACCAAACCAAACTCTAATTTCCTCTAGGTTTTTTTTTTTTTTTGTTTACATTTATGTAAATACTTCATACATTTCTGTTAAAATGAAAATATTACTTGATCAAGGCTTGAAATGAATGTAGTACTGGGGGTGATGGAATATAAGTTTGGGATGAAGAAACTGTGTCGGCCAAGTTAGGTTGTCCCATACCCAAGGAATTGATCCCCACCCTATGCTTTTGATAACATGAAATGTAATAAGCAATAAAAAGTTAGTAATGTGAAAGGGATATCTCGCCCACAGAATTGATTTTTTTTTTATCACTTTAAATGTTATTTTAGTGGATACTCATATTTGAATAGACACTATTTATTTATTAAACAGTATATTTATTTATGCCTACTGGCCGGAATGTTAGAAATCTTATTAAAATAAGAGTGCAAAATTTTCTTTAATAAGATTTTTTCAGTTCTGTTTGAAATTACAAATCTCAACTGAAGAAGACCAGACAATACAACAGCTGAAACATTGTGAATATGGCAATAAAGATGAGGGCAAAACTCCTAACAGTGTAACTGGTGTAAATATTTACAATGCCTCATATCTATCTGAAAGACAACATTATTACTTTCAATGCTGTATTGTTGCCCATTTTGAGAAAAATAGGAAATTATCATTTATTGAAAATAAATGGCTATAAAGATGTAGACAGTGATGATTTTTTTTTTTTTTTTTTTTATACTAACAGCCATCAGCATTTTGGTTTTGATTGGATACGCTGCAGTACAGGCTAAATGACACAACATATTTATTGTATCATGAACTCTACTCCTTGGTACATAAACTGCATGAATTGAAGTGTACTACTAGATTGGCAAATAGGTCTCATTTTATTGTTGAAATCGCTAGTAATCATAACTGCTGTTCTAATAGTTTCTGTCATCATTTTATATGCCTGCATACATATCAGGTTTGTTGTAGAGATTTCTGTGTCTTAATGTGTATACTGGATCCCCAGTTAATGATGGCAGTTGGCACTGAGAAAATTACTGTCACTTAATTGGTGTTGGCACTGAATTCTCAGCCTTCAATAACTTAAAAATTAAATACGAAATGTTTTTGACATTTACATCAAATTTAAACATGTATCATAAGAAATTAATTTTAAATCATCATTTTTTTTTTTTTTTATGTCATGTCCTTTCAGGATGTAGACAATTATGACACTCCATAGCTTCTTTTCTTTATCACTTTGGAGACGGAATCTCAGTGCTCTTTTTTCATGCTCACTTGGAACACAAAATCGCTGTAAAATCACACTGCAAACTATCATAGAAATTGCCATTGAAAGGTCTAGATATGCAAGAAATGTGAGAAATGATCTGATTAGCTGGCTGGTCTTGTATCGTCAGGCCGATGGATTGGCCCAGTTGTTTTCTTCTTCATTCGACCTTTCAGTCGACATATCGGCCCTGCCGTCTCCTAAAGGTTAATGTGTGTATTGCCATGACTTTGCAAACAAAATGGAATGATTTTCTGTTGCCTTCTCCATAGATTTCCTCATGCTGGTTGAAACCCAAGGCCCAAATCCAATCCACTTTCTGCTATTTAACCTAAAGCTGGAAGGAAGAAAAGATGGATTCATGCCTTTTCCAAGGTCATTTGTGCAAAGATTGAAGGAAATCAACTAGACTGGAGTTTGAACTTTTTTTGTGGTTTTCTCTTTCTGTGCTGATAACTGTTATTCTACCCTCATATTCTTCAAATTAATATTTTTAAATGCTTGTATGCACTTGCTTCACTCACTGTTATTTTTTTGTTTTTACACGTGAAATGTTTTACTAGAATTTTTTTGAAGTCCTCACAGTATTCAGTATTGTTGAAGTTATCACTAACATTTTTTTTTGTTGCGATTTACAAACTCTTCTCTCCCTACTGTGTTTATATTTACTGTGATACTACTGCGAATTATATTTTATCAGAATTAAATATATATATATATATAGAACTTAAGAGATATGCAAAACACAATATTGCATTTTTATTAAATAAGTGTTATAGTGGAACACACCTATTCTATAGTTAATAGACTCTCCCACCTATTCTATAGTTAATAGACTCTCCCACCTATTCTATAGTTAATAGACTCTCCCACCTATTCTATAGTTAATAGACTCTCCCACCTATTCTATAGTTAATAGACTCTCCCACCTATTCTATAGTTAATAGACTCTCCCACCTATTCTATAGTTAATAGACTCTCCCACCTATTCTATAGTTAATAGACTCTCCCACCTATTCTATAGTTAATAGACTCTCCCACCTATTCTATAGTTAATAGACTCTCCCACCTATTCTATAGTTAATAGACTCTCCCACCTATTCTATAGTTAATAGACTCTCCCACCTATTCTATAGTTAATAGACTCTCCCACCTATTCTATAGTTAATAGACTCTCCCACCTATTCTATAGTTAATAGACTCTCCCACCTATTCTATAGTTAATAGACTCTCCCACCTATTCTATAGTTAATAGACTCTCCCACCTATTCTATAGTTAATAGACTCTCCCACCTATTCTATAGTTAATAGACTCTCCCACCTATTCTATAGTTAATAGACTCTCCCACCTATTCTATAGTTAATAGACTCTCCCACCTATTCTATAGTTAATAGACTCTCCCACCTATTCTATAGTTAATAGACTCTCCCACCTATTCTATAGTTAATAGACTCTCCCACCTATTCTATAGTTAATAGACTCTCCCACCTATTCTAAGTAGGAGTAGTAAAAGTCGCTCAGTGGGTAAGTCAGTCGATGCCGGACGACCGTTAGTCGGATACTAAAGTATCAGCGACGACAACTAGATTTTCTCTGTGTCATACCTATTATATGAAGTTCCTAACATACGTCGAACCTATTTTAGAGCCGACTTAGTACAAAGACAAGCCTCAACTGTGAAACCACTCCATAACAATAAGTATTGTTAAAAATAGTGGGAGTATTTTGTATGTTAAATAATAAAATTTGATTTACCCCCCACCCCCAAAATGAGTGAAAATTTATTGTACTAAGCTACACACCCTAGTAAAACCAACTGTAATTTGTACTGCGTTACCTGTTTGCACTTCTCCCCAAAATTTGGTTTTGATCGGTCAATGTACAGTTATTTTAAAGGGTGTGACGGATGGACGGTCGGATAGACAGAAGTCATAGAATTTTATATATAGATAGTTGAATCCATCTTGACAAGCATTTTGTTTTATTTTTCTTTTGTTAACTCATGCTCTGTTATCGCTTTTAATCTGGACAAAATTAAAATCAAATAATTTCACTTTCTGAAAGCTTTTGCATTTTTAACCATTATTAACCACATCTCAAGTCTCCTCTTCATCTGTGCATTCACTTGCCATTGTACCACCCCTGAGAGTATGCATCCATAGTCTCGAAGATAATCAGATAAACAGCTTAAGGCAATCAAAACTCTGAAGAAGACAGTTTTGTACATCAGAAAAATGGGTAAAACTGGAAGAGAAATAAATACATATAAGATTTCTTTCTTTCTTTTTATGTGCCATGTCCTTTCAGGATGTAGGTGATCATGGCTCTCCACCTTCCTCTATCCCTTGCAGCTCTCAACAAGTTCCTTCCCTCTGCTACCTCCCCCAGACCACATTCTGTCATCCACTTGCTTAAGATCGCCAGGTATGCCACATGTTGTTTTCCCTTGTCTCTCTTTCCCTCTATTCGACCTGTGAGTATCGGATTCTCCAGGCCCTCCTTCCTCGTTATGTGTCCCAGAAACTTCAGCTGCCTCTTCCTGATGTTATGTCCTTGTTTGCATCCTCTCTAAGGCCTCATCATTGCTCACGTGCTTGGTCCATGATATCCTTAGCATCCTTCTGTAGAACCACATCTCTGTCGCTTCCAGTCTCTTCATCTTTGAGGAAATCGTCTAACATTTGCTGCTCTAAAGGACAAATATCACGTAACAGCTCAGTATTCTTTTCTTTGTTACCAAAGAAAACCTCCCGTCTTGCAATACTCTGTCCAGCTTTTGGAGTGCTTCCTTGGCCATCCCAATATTTATACAGATCTCAGTGTCACACTTACCGTCCTCTGTCAAAACGCGTCCCAGAAATACAAACAAATAAGGTTGGCAAGAAATAACAAAGGCATCTGGAGGCTTGAAGTGGTTAAAGAAGGTAGTAAGTACTTTGTATACATGTATATGTATAAAGTTTATTACAAGAATACATTCCCAAGTTGCAGTGACTTCGATGAAAGGGAAGTTAAGGTTACATTTTGCAATGGTGTATGAGGACACGTATTGAAAGGATTTTTATACAGTGTAGAAACTTTGTGCACTGACCTTAGTGACCCTCTTGTGAAAAGGGAGGGAATTCAACTGTAACTTTGTGACGAAAATATAATGAAAGATATTTCATATTCACAGAAAATTTATAGAAATGAGTTACAGTCGACCCTATCTGATTGAAGAGGAGTCAAAATTTGCATATGTATTCGAAGAGAGATATATAAAATGCTAAATTTTTTTAGCCAAAGGCTGTATTTTTTTTTTTTTCTTCCTTCATTATGACCTTGCTCTCTCTCTTTTGAACCTGACTGGATGTGTTACCGGAACTGTTAATAAGAATCCTAACTCTTTATTTTCTATTGTTACTTCGACAAGGACAATTACTTGTAGGCAACATAAGATTTTTGTTGCAATTAGACACAAATGATTGCCACCGAGATTACGCCAGTTACAAGTAAGAATTTGTTATCATTTCTTTCTTTTTTCGCTGAATTTCACTTCAAATATAGTTGTCATTATAGTTTTTCTACCTTCCCTTTCCTATAACAGTCGGACTAAAAATCTCGACAAGGAAGATATAAATGTAGGAAATAAAGCAACATTAAGCAAATGTTCAAATAATAGCACGGAAAGAAAATAGACAAATGTAAGGAGAAATAACGAAAGCTACAAATCGATGGTTAACTTGGGAATCAAACCAGGAGGGTAAAACAACTGACTACATGTCATGACTTTATGTGGTCATTTCCTGATACAAAGGGCTACAGGAAGTGGTCAAAACAATGACCAATCTAAAAAATATCTAGCCTAAAAAAAAAGGGACAAACAAAAGGGGGAAATATGGTTTCTGTAAGGATTGATATTACATAGCAGTTCAGCACTCTTTTCATAGTTACTGTTGCCTCAAGTCTTCTCTTCATCTGTGAAGAAATTGTCCAGCATTCACTGTCATATAGGAGGACTGATATTACACAGCATTTCAGCACTCTTTTCTTTGTTTCTATTGTCTCAGGTCTTCTCTTCATCTGTGAGGAAATTGTCCAGCATTCACTGCCATATAGGAAGATTGATGTTACCACCTAGATGTTCCGGTAGTGTAATAGTTAGCAGCTTGGAACAAGAAATTAACAATCAGAGTTAGGTGCATTCATTTTTGCACAAATACCCTTGGGGAAAGGTGGGAGTCCATTTCATCTTCTCACTTATATAGGTTAAGTAGCAGAGCAGACTGGACACTTTAGCCATGGGTGGCAACTAGTCTAGCAGAAAAGTAACTTTGAATACAAAACTGTATGTGTTAAATATTCTGCTTATTTCTTCTCTATCACTTTCTGCTAATCAACACAAGTGTCAGCTACAGAATTACTAATGACCTCTAGCAAGCAATATAGCCATTTATATAGTAAGTGGCAGGTTTTAATACATTTTCATAGGTGTGATGTCCATTTTATCAAATGATAGTCGTGTAGGCTTTGAACCAGATTTCCTGTTACAGCTGTGACAACTCGAACACGCTTTGTATTAGGTAAGACATGCTCTGTGTTACTACACTTTTGGTGTAACATATGCTATTTGGTCATTATCAAGACCGTGAAGTTTAAAATATATCTATGATCTCAACTATGGTCGACCTGTGACTGCCTGTGTATTAGTTTATTATTATTATGAAACTATCTTACACATATATAAGTCTACCATTTGTCTATACATTGAATATTGCTGCCACATTGGGATCCGATGTTTCTGTTATATATTTAAAGATTCTAGATAAAATATGAAGAATCTGCAATATTATTAGTCCTTACTTGGCATCTCAGCTTCAGTCATTTTTCCACTGCCATAACTTAGATTCCCTGTGTGTTTTCTATAAATATTTCCATGGTAATTTCTCTAATCTTTCCTTTTTGGTACCTGGACTTTGAATGCAAGCACAGTACTAGAGTGGTGGCAAGCTCTCATCCATCATGCCCTCAATCTTTTATCCATTGTGCTTTCACTCCTTCAGCTGATTGTCAAACTGGGTAATATTCAGATTTTAAACTGATTCATTTTTTTTGAAGATATGAGGATAATTTGTTTTTATTCCACTGTTCATGTACAGGGAGATATATTATTCTCTTTTTTTTTTTTTTTTTTTTTGGTACTGCTTGGGTATTGCTGTTTCCTATTTATACTAACTAGCCCAGGGATTGAACTTCCAAATCACAATGCCATCAGATTCATGACCAGCTTTTTAATCTTCTCAGATATTGTTCTGAATTGTATCCTCTACTTGTAGAGACGATGGTGACATTCCCTATACTTGGGATTAAAATATCGCACGTTATGGTCCTTTCTCAATTTTTTTTTTTTTTTTTTTTTTTGTTAAAGACAGACCCTAAAGAAATAAATGAAGTATACAGAAATAAGGTGGGAGGTAAGGAGCTGATATTTGTGATTCCATTAATCGTTCTTTAGGCAATTACTTAATTATCTTTTAAAAACTTTCTCCAGACACTGAAAACTGACAACTTATTATAGTCAGGGTGAGAGTTCCATTTCCTGTTCTAAGGCAATTTGGTGCAATCAAAACACCAGTTGTTCCTGGGGGTGGAGAAAAGTTGGTTGGGATGGGAAGGGCAACTTCTGAATATTATAAACTTTTTTTTCTTTTTCTTAAAGAAAATTACCAGATAAGGGATAGAAGCAATTGACTTATACTTGCTTCTTGATCTAATTTCCTGCTAAAATTGGTCTTCACTATATGAGTACATACAGACTTTGTGTGTATGTATGTATGTATATATATATATATATATATATATATATATATATATATATATATATCGTCAATGACAACATTATTTGTACACCCATCAATTTTGAATATTTTTATCCATTTCTCAGACTCTAATGACCATATGATGCCAGGTTTCTCATATGTTATTAAGCACAAAAAAAGGAATATAAGACAATAGGGAAAGACAAAATTATTGATACAGTATGAAAATTAGAAAGAATTGAACAATTCTCACAATATTAAGTCAATAGAATGGCCTCTCATCTTTATAACTTGCTGCAATCATTTTTTAAAGTTTTTGATGAGATTTGATCAAGTCTTTTATGAGATTTTAATCCATTCTTCAATGGTTACACGTTCTAATTTCTGAAGGTTTTTTGGTGACCAATGATTTATTTGAACTTTTTCAGTTCTTGCCATAGATTTTCAATAGGATTCAAGTTCAGACTCATTGAAAGCCATGGCAGAATTGTAATCTTCTTTTTCTGAAGCTATGCAGTCACTGATTTAGACGTATGTTTGCGATCATTATTTTGCTGGAAAGTAAATCACCGACCTAGATGAAGGTTTTGTGTTGATAGTTGTAGATTTTCATCCAGAATTTTGATATAGTCTGCAGCTTTTATTCTTCATTTTATTGCAGTTAATTGTCCAGTCCCCCTTGAGCTAAAACAACCCCAAAACATCATTGAGCCGCCTGCCTCCATGTTTTAATGTTGCCACTGTGTTCTTTGAGAGGAAAGCATCACCTATCTTGCTCCAAATCTTCTGTACATCATTATGTCCAAAAAGCTCAATTTTTATTTCATCACTCAATAGTGCTAGTTCCCAAAAGCAATTTTCTTTGTCTGAGAATGTTTTGGCAAAATGTACAATGTACCGCGGTTTGTGAAGAGGAGTTCATCGTGATTGGTTTCCATACAACCAATTTCTATTTAAACAATATTGTATTGTGTGAATACTTACGCTGATACCCATCGAATCCAAACCCTTGACGATGCCTTTCAAAACAACTCTTGGGTTTATATTAACCTCATGACACAGTTTTCATGCAGTTCTTAGTGACAATTTGGTTTTCTTCCATACCTAGGCAAATTCTTTGTCGTGCCAAACTGGTTAAACTTCTTTATAACGGACTGTACTGTAGATCTAGGGATAGCTAACCAGTTTAAAATAATGCTGTAACTATTTCTCGGCTTGTGGAAGTTAATAATTCTCTCTCTCAAGTCAACAATAAGATCCTTTATCTTCCCCATCAACTTAAGAATAACAATGGTGACACTCTATGCATCACGTGATGTTCTTTGCTGGAATTATCACAAATATTCTACTAGAAGGTATCACTGATGAAATAATTATGTAAATTACTTATATTGACATGAATCAATCAATTTAAAGTGATATTTTTTGGTGTATGAATAATTTTGTCTTTTCCTATTTTGCATAATTTGCTTGTCACATTTGATGTATTTAATGTATTCTGAAAATCAAGTGTTATATTTATTTCTTTATGCTTATCAACATATAAAAACCTCGCATATTATGGGCATTAGATTCTGAGAAATGGATAAAAATATTCAAAATTGATGGGTGTCTAAATAATTTTGTTTTTGGCTATATATATATATATATATATATATATATATATATATACACACTAGCAGCATTACCCGGTGTTGCCTGGGTTTATTCAAAAAAAAAAATCAAACCTCATCCAAGATTTTTTTTTTTTTTTTTTTTTTTAGTGCCTCTTATCTATATGGCAAAAAATTATAATGACATGAAGTGTGAAAACATTTATAACAGGAGAAAGTTGTTTTTTTACAGAAGCACAGAAGATACAAAAAAATTTATCAGCAAGTTAATTAATCGCAATTGATCTTCGAAAATTGTTGAGGAGAAATGCTTTGTTGATAGCTTTTGCTCAAACTACATCGAATGAACAACATGCATTGGAAGGAGAAGAAATTCAACAACTACATCAGTTACTTGAGATAATCTCAATATGTAATGAAATTTTCATTGAAATTGGGAAATACTGCTATAAAATGCACTTGAAAAGCAACTGAGGCATCAAGGGTCTTATAGGGTCATCCTGGGGCAGGGGGTCATGCATTTAAAAAAATTTGACAACCGATTTCTATCTCATTGTAAGAGCATAACAAACATGCTAAATTTCATCAAAATCGAAGCAATTTGAATTTTTGGGGGTCCCAGTGTCGAGAGAAATGAAAATGAATATAGCGTATAATAAGCATGACAGTAAGTTGCATACACTTATCAAGTTTCATTAAAATCGGCCTTAGGATTTAGACTTCAAGTCTGAAAGTTTAAAAACAACCAAACTAATGGAAATTCCCATTTAAACATTATATTTATCGATTATCGGTTATTGATTTTTGAAAAATGACTAATTTTTTTGCCCAGATGCACCCAGTATCGAGTACAATCCATGTTCCAAATTTGGCGGAAATATGCCTCATGGTTCTTGAGTAGTTCATGAAAACACACACACACAGTCAGTTTTATATATATATATATATATAAAATTTTCTTGCTTTGTTTGTCCTGGGTACAATGATAAATACATCTCTGGCAGCAAGGCCTCTGATTGGGAGATTGGAGCTTTTGAGGAGTGTGGAATCACTGACTTAGGGTGGTAGCACCTGTTAGGGTCCCAATTATGAGCAAATCATAAACCCCCTAAACAAAAAAATCAACAGTACATTTTTATAATAAAATGACCAGCAATACATTTTTATAGCAAAATGACAATCAGAGCAACACTAAAAAAAAAAAAAAAAAAAAAAAAAAAATACATTTTTATAGTAAAATTAGTGACAATACATTTTATGATCTACAAAATATATAGATATATCTAAAAAAAACCTACATTTTTATCCTGAATATAAATTTATGTACAAAATATCTGTAGTTGAAAGCATCAAGTTACATAAAAAAAGATTTAGATTTCAGCATTAAATAACCTATAGAGGTTGATATACGGCTAAATAAAATCAACCAAACATCCTTGTTTTGTGTATTTCTTTTTTCCTTCTTTTTTCCTTCTTTTTTCCTTCTTTTTTCCTTCTTTTTTCCTTCTTTTTTCCTTCTTTTTTCCTTCTTTTTTCCTTCTTTTTTCCTTCTTTTTTCCTTCTTTTTTCCTTCTTTTTTCCTTCTTTTTTCCTTCTTTTTTTTTTTTTTTTTTTTTTTTTATTGCAAGTTTTTGACAATGGATTATAATGTTCTGGCTTTAACTTATGGCTGCATCATCTTGAAACACTGGTTCCCATATAATCACCACAGTTAAGCAACATAGAGCCTACTCATAATAGAAAAATATGTTTTGGCTTTAAATAACCCGCAAAGGGTTAAGCCATAAAAAATGAATCAATCCATCATAGACTGCTTTTATTTTTTTTGGAAGTTTGGGAATGTCAAATACTTCTCTGATTAAAGTCTGCAACAGGCAACTAAAGAGCCAAAGCATATGCAAACTTTCTGATAAAACAACAAATGAGGATTACTGTATTTGATGGCATATAAGACACACCCCAATTTCAGCAGGGAAAAATCAAGAAAAAAAATTATCAATTAGTAAAATTATTAGTAAATAGTATAGCCTAGGCTATATTTATCAGGTATTATTTTGGTTAAATATGCCATGATTACAATTAGACAAAAAAATAACAGGAAAAAAAAAACAAAAAAACCCATGAAAACTTTATTATATCCAAAGCTAAGAAAACAAAATAAAAAATCGAAAATTATTACAATTTAGCAAAGCAGTACAGTTACCATTAAAATTTTATTCATCTTCAAATCTATAAAATTCGTTGTCTTCGTTATCAAAACTCTGATACTCATTTTCAATACTACTATCATTGTCATTAATTAATGTGTCATCTTCCGTTCCATTGAGAGCATTGCTAATGCCAGGCTTTTTAAAAGATTTCGTAACAATTTCTGGTCTAATATTATCTCAAGCTTGATTCACCCATTTGCAGACTTGTGTAATGCTGGGTCTTTTTAATCTTCCTGTAAGGTCATGATCAGGCATTGCTATCCATGTGTTTCATTGCTTCTTGATGTTTGTCCTAAGCTAATAGGAATTGCCAGGTAGCTAATTTTGGCTATCATGAATTTTAAACCTACATATGACATATAAGATGCAGGGGAATTTTAAAAGAGATTTTTAATAAAAAAAGTGTACCTTATATGCCATCATTTAAGCTATTTACATGCAGACTAGTTTCCTCATTTTTGTTATCACAATATTTCAGGTGTTGACTTCCTTCATCAGGTGTATGTCAATCTCGTTAACCTACAGGGAATTCCAAACTGATCTCTTTATTTAATCTATGAGAGTAGCCTGTTCTCATTCCATTGTCCACGTCTAAGGATATCTTATCTAATTCTTTTTAGTATTGCTCAGTTATTGCTTGCCCTATTTTCGGTGAGTTCAAGTACACACTGGCATGCCCTGGGATTGAACTCATGATTACTGTGTCACCAAATCCACAAACCAATGCTTTAATCCACTAGACTTAATGTGGGACAATTCTCATTGGAAAACTTAGTGCCTAGTTATAGAATAGGGCTATTATATGTACAATGTAAATGCATTGAAAATCAAGAAGAAAGGGATTGTCAGTGGTCAGGAATGAATGCAAGCATTACTCATAGAATAGGGCTATTATATGTATAATGTAAATGCATTGCTAATGATTTTACTATAGGAATGCATTTACATTATACAGTGATATTAGTTAAATCTATTGAACTTTTATACAATTTTTATCAGAGTTCCACAAATATTACTAAAAGAAAAAGGCTATTATGTGTATAATGTAAATGTCTGGCTAATGACTTCAGAAATATTGGGTTGGTGCAAAAATAATGACGTTTTCTAACATATGTTACTATATTAGAAAACGTCATTATTTTTGCACCAACCTAATATATTAAAAATCACATAGAAAAAGAAAAGGACTGTCAATGGTATAGAATTAGTCTATTGGTAATTTTAAAACTAAAATAAATATTCAGTATTATAGGTTTCTACTTGTAAGTCATTAAACCCTTTCCTGCCAATTAATTTTGGAAAAACATTTCATTTTCGGATAATTTTTTAAAATTTGTTTTTAATATGGTAACTAAGAAACTGATGCATCTTGAAGTACCTGAGTTGTGCCAAGCACCTCTAACATGCGTATGAGTTGATAATTGAACCCATGTCAAGTTTAGAAGGGCATAAAAAGAATCAAGATCGATGAATAAACATGTCTGTAGTTGGTTTATGAACGTTATATAGTGGACGTGTTTATTCGTCTGTGCCAGGAAAAAACGCTTTTAGTAAAAACGTATATACATGTCTACACCAGGGAAAGGGTTAATGCCTACCATCCCATTTTTTGGATGGTAGGCATTCATGTACTAATTCAAGCATTACTGATAGGTACAGAAAAAGAAGGTTATTATCTATTTTTCTATTGGTCTGTTTGTCCTAGGACTTAAAACGCTACTCATAATGCAAACACATGTTTGAACTGTCACTTCTATTATTCTAAACAGTGAAATTATGTTAGCTGGTTTAGAAATTGAGACACCCTTACTAACAAAAAAAATGTGAAAGTGTGTGTGTGTGTGTGTATATATATATATATATATATATATATATAATCATTTCACAATTTCTAGGCCAGTTAACATTAATTTCACTGAAAATAACACAGATATCAAATATATGTAACAACTAAAAATAGTATTTATCATAATATATAATGTCAGATTGAAAATTTCTATATATATATATATATATATATATAATATATATATATATATTAAAAGAAAAACAGCACTTTAAGGTTGGAACCATAAAGTGGTCTGTTTTTCTTTAAAATATTAGCTCTGGATTTACATTGAGCTCTCAGGATTTCATCCTCCTTGGGATTACCCATACGGTTTACCAAGTTTTTTATGACTTATATATATATATATATAAATCTCAAAGTGTAGGAGAACAAACAGTAAGATTACAGCGTTCAAAACATTAATTTAAAAATAGTGCTCAATACATAAAGTAGAGCCGTAAATATTTATTTATATTATGCTGTGTTACATTAGAACATGCACATATCCACTACAAAATTGTACATTTTTGTTTCAACGTCAAAAAAGGTTTTCCCTTTTTTAAACATCTCATCTGGTGGGGAATCACGATTTTACTAAAAATGTTTATTCCAAAATACAGTTATCGAGGCATATATCCCCCCACTTTTGTTCTTTGGAATTTTTCATAAAATATCTTCTAGAATTTATATGTAGAGATGGAAGGGAATCTAATGCATTAAGTAGTCGTGGGCGAACGAAAAGGAAGGGACAAAAGAACAATAGGGAAAAGAAAAGGAAGAGGCCATCGGAAGAGGATGAGGTGATAATATATATAAGTATAGGATTGTTGTATACGGAATTGTCCATGGTGATATTTGATCTTGGCTCTTAATGGTTAGAAAGCAAATCTTCTATTCACATGGAATCTTGTATCTTAGCTTGTGGGTCTGAAAATAGTATAAATGAAATAACATACAGTGTGATAAAAGTTAATATTCTATTTACGTTATATGGACTATTGCTCTCATCTTTATTGCCATATTCACAACTTTTCAGCCATGGTATGCTCTGGCCTTTTTCAAGTGATGTATGTTGGAATTTCAAACTAAACACTTTATCTCGTTCACTGCAGTAGATTGTTCTAGTTCCACATGCCATGCCTTTTCAGGACATCTCAGTTTCAGTTATCTTTATTTGCCATGCAAAAAGCTTACCCTGCCACTGAAGGTGGTGATTTTCCAAGCATAGCTTAGATGTGGCACAAGGCCGAAATTAGGCACCCAGTGAGAATCGAACTCACTACTCAGTCATAAGTGTTCTAGCAAGACAAGCTTGCTAACCGTTACACCACCTCGAGGTGCCCCCAAAGATTTTCCAAGCGTAGCTTAGATGTGGCACAAGGCCGAAATACAATTACTGAAGTGCAATTTTGTGTAGGTCACATTTGATTGGTTAATCACAGCAAAGCCCACAATTTTTTTTAAAAGTATTCTACATTTTGAAATTAATCTTACACTCACTAGTAGTTTAACATCACCTGAAGATACACATTTATGCTGTTGAAACACAATTGTATAGTGATTTTTAACATGTTCTAATATCCTAAAATAAGGAGGAACAAAATATAAGATGAGAGGAAAAAGTATTCTTAGCCTATGCATTTCAACCTCTAAGGGTCTTTATCAAGGCAAATGTAGGATTTATTTTGTTGCACATGTTTATACACGAGCAAGTGTGTCATTCGTTTATCAAGGCTTTTAAATTTGGGAACACTCATGAATATTCATCATGTGGTTGAAAGGTCAGTCAAAACATGTGGAAGGCACAGTGTCATAATGCAAAGTCTGGTAAGGTAAAAGATAAGTGAGCAATATTCAAGAAAGACTTGTTTTTTTCTTTAGTAAACAAATATTTAAATCTGATTACAATTTAAATGATATTCATTTATTATAAGAGCTGTCTGTGTGCCATCTGTGGAGTTGCCCTTCAAGACAGGACATCCAATGTAAACCTGTTTAACAGGTGCAATATTGGAGGAATTGAGACTTTCCTCGTACAGTCTCAGTTGTGGTGGACTGGTCATGTCTTGAGAATATCTGGTGACAGGATACCCAAGATCCTAATGTATGGTCAGTTAGAACATGGCCACAGGAATGTAGGATGCCTATCCCTTAGATACAAAGACAAGCTGAAGAGCAACTTGTCAGCTGTCAATATACATCATAACACCCACAAGTGCTTAGCCTTAGAGCAGGTAGTGGGAATCGATGTGTTTTTGTGGACTCAGCAGTTTTCAGTCTGCTAGTCTGAATCATCTTAAAGATGTGAGAGCAAGATCTAAAAGGTCAACCAGTCTAACAGCGACCTCGTCCTACAATCCTCGCTCTTGCTCCATATGCGTCCTCCTTTGCAAATCACTTGCAGGTCTTAAGTGTCACTTAAGATTATGGCAGAAAATTCATAACTGAATCAATTGGTTAAGTTGTCAGATTCTCATATGTCAAAACTGATGGGAGTGTCCATTTTTTATATATATATATATATATATATATATATATATATATATATATATATATATATATATATATATATATTAGTGATGGGATGACACCAATTTTGATACAATTCCCGATACTGTTCTAAATTTTTGATTCCAATATGATTTCTGATTTCAGGCCCTACAGTTGGTTTGGGAAACTTAATCAAAGTACATTTATTAATAAAATATTAGTAGAAAAAAAGCTTATGAAATAAAGTTAGATATCCATTTTATTAAAAAGAAATTGGGTAAGAGTTTAAACAATAAAGAGATCAGTTTCTTGAAGTAAATCATTAAGTACTTAGCTACTCATATTTAAGTCCTAAAATTCTTAAATTATAATCTAAGAACATTATCATCTCTCCTGTTTTGCCTTTTAGCCAATTTCTTTTTGGTAAGTAAATGTTACCTCTAATACTAAATAACTGTTCACTTTCAACAAAAGAGAGAGGCTGAGAGATATTTCCTGGCTGAAAGTGCCATTATAGGAAATTCATTTTTATTTGAATTCCACCACTGAAAAACAGTATCATCACTTTTATGTTTTTGTTAATGCAATATAATTTGCCATTTCAAGTTTTAATGAATATATTTTTTTTCCTTGTTTCACTGACTGCTTTATCCTGTGTTCTTGTACACATTAGCTCCCCTTTTTCCTTCATCATTTTTTTAAATTTAATTCAGTGAGGCACTTTGTAAAACTGAAATTAAAGTCACTATCATTATCATTTTTCTCTTCAGACATGTCATTCTCGATGCCTTGTGATACTTTGGTTGAGCTGTTTGTTTTTTCTTTTGGTTATAGAATAGTTATCTTGAGTGAACCATTCTGCAATAGCCTTGTCATTAGGCAGGCCATTGTAGCTATTTTCAAGGAAAGCAGTCTTCAATCTGATAAGATATATTGCTAGAATAAGGTTTTTGTTTAACAAGTAAATTTAAAATGCTAAATCTAGCATTAAAAGAAGCTTTCCATACTGAAAGTTTTGAACTTAACCCATCATACTTCCCTTTTCTTTTCCCCTTTTAAAAAAGTAATAAATGACTTTAATGTGTGATATAAGAGGCAGTTGCTTCTCTATTACTTAACAAATTTGTACAGTCAATGAATTGTTTAGAAATTTTCAGTAATTTCTCTAAAATCTTCCATTTCTTGCATTCTAACTAATGTGGTATAGCATGATCACTGCAATATGGGATAAGTGCATTTTCAAACAATTTGGACATCAATTTTAGCAAACTTTTCAATAGATTTTAAAAAAATATTAGGAAGTTGAAAGCTAAATAATGCTGATATCCAATTTGATTATTTTATAAAGTATGAGATTGAATTATTAGAAAGCATTAAAATAATAAAAAAAAAACAAGATGAAAAATTATTAAAATCTTCATAAGGATGAGAACAACTGTAAGTAGGTACCTCCATGAAAACACTAAATAAGCAGCATATTGTGATGAAAATATAGTGTTATTTTCAAAATTATTATGTTATTATTAAGAGGAAGGATCAAGTATTTTTTTATTTAAATTTTACTTTTTTTTTTTTTTTTATAGAGCATTCTTCAATATCTGCCTATATTTCTGAGATGAGGTATTATGTACATTTATTTACATTATTTGGACTATTGTCCTCATCTTTGTCGCCATATTTATTACAACGTTTCGGCCTTTCAGTATCTGTCTATATTTCTGAGATGAGGTATTTATGTACACTATTTACAATATTCGGACTATTGTCCTCATTGTTGTTGCCATATTTATTCCAGCGTTTCAGTTGTTGTATGCTCCGGCCTTCTTCATGTGGTTGGAATGCCGAACTGAACCCACTGAGTGAAATAAAGGGTTCAGTTCAGCATTCCAACCACCTGAAGAAGGCCAGAGTGTACAATGGCTGAAACGTAATAAATATGGCGACAACGATGAGGACAATAGTCCGAATATTGTAAATAATGTAGAACATTCTTGTTTAGAATTTGTTTTTCTTGCATCAGAGGTTGTACTAACTTTTAACATAGCATCTTTTTTTTTTTTTTTTGCATTGACAGACATATTAATTTGGAAATTCTTGCAAAAATCAAATAATTGTCAGATTTTAATGAAATTTTCAGGACTTATTTACAAAGTGAAATTATTTTTGAAATTTTTTTAGAAAATCTTGGTAAATTTTTTTTTTTTTTTTTTTTACATTTTTAAGCCCCTTAATTTTATGAAAAGTTGAGAAATTCATTGTCATGTTTAGTGACTGTATTAGTGAGCAGAATTCTTTGAAGAATTTCACCAATTTTTTTTTTTTTTTTTTTTTTTTTCAAAATCGAACCCCATCTTACCGAAAACCTGTTCTGAATCAAAAAATAAAAACCACAATAAAACTAATCTATTATTTAATAGAGAAGCTTTTAATTTCTTCTAGGAATAATATATATTAAAGACAATATTATCTAAAGAAGAAAAATTTCTTTAAAGAAAAATTAATTTTTACAAGATTTTTCATTTTCTATTTATTTATTTATTTTTACAATTTTAAATTGAATAATTTATAAAGTTTTGAAATCTTTTAAAGTTCATTTTCAATTTGATAATTTTTAGGAAATATTAAGTAAAACTATATTTACTAATCATATATTGTAAAGTTTATTACAATTTACCAACCCTGAATATTTTTAGAAGAATTTCAATTTACTTTTGTATGTGGGATTATGTGCAGGATTTCTGAAGTATGGATGCACAAACTGATAAATCTCTCACTAAAAGGTCATGTGTTTTAAGGGTTGTCCTTATGAATTTTATCATCTGCTCCACCATACTTAACTATGAACATGTTTGGCTATCAATCCATTAATGCATCATATTAGGTTGGTGCAAAAATAATGACGTAATAATGTCGTTTTTTGACGTATTTTTTAACGTCAAAAAACGACATTATGTCATTATTTTTGCACCAATCTAATAAAAACAAGACCCCATAGTTAGGAAATGTTTGTATATAACATTTTATGCTATAAGTAATATTTGTTTGAAATCAGATTAATTTAACTTTAAACTTACTAATTTTCTTCAAATAACATTTCAGAAACATATTTTTGCAAAACTTAGAATTAACTTTTGTTTACAAATGTGTAAAAATGATCATTTTGATCGATTTTTACAGGAAAAAAAAATTAATTCCGATCAATATAATTTCTGTATGAAATACACCACAGAGTGGAAATAGTAAATTTTAAATCCTTTAGCTTTCAATTAAAGCTAAAATGAAAACTTCAAGAAAGGTTTTCATTTTTAAAAATTCATTTTAAAGTTTATGCATACCAAATTAGTGGAGGTACTCGTGTAAAAGCGTATTTTTTGTATATGACTGATTTTTCTTTTTTTTTTTCTGTTATTAGATTATTAGAATACAAAATTTTACTAGTTTTATTTTTAAATTATTAAACCAAGTTGTGGAAAAACTATAGCTTAATGACGCCAGGTAAAAATGAGATAAAAATACTCATTAACTTTTTTATACAATTACTTCTACTTATAAAAAATAAAACTTGCATCTTGTTTGGCTCCAATGAAAAATGAATATTCAAAATATTTTAAATACCATAATTTAACACAGGAAATTTTAGTTATGCCAAAGGAAAATATTAGTAAAATCAAATTAACTACAATATTTGATGTAAATTAAATTTTAGTTTTTTTTTTTTTTTTTTTTTAAACTTTTGTGTGAAAAAGCTTTTTTTTTTTTTTTTTATGAAACTTCAAATAACTTTATCTTTTTTATGTAAAAAAAAAAAAAATTGATGAAAATCTGTTTCAAAAACTATAAAATTTTCAGAAATACATGAATTTCGTAGAGACAAATTCAAATTTCATGAAACAAAAATAAATCTTTTCAATAAACGAGACTTAAAGTAAGCACACTTTAAAAAGTCTCGTTTATTAAAAAGATTTATTTTTGTTTATGCTACATAAAGAAAAATAAATGTTTTCAATAACTGAGACTTCAAAATGATTTTGTGGCTTAAAACTATTATCAAAACAAATTATGTGAAAAGATTTTCAGTGAAAGATTTTTTGCAAGACTTACATTCAAAAGTGTACAAGAAATTGTAATTTAATGGCCTCACCATGAGTACAATTTGTGACATGAGGTTCAATTTTTTATGTGAAGAAATCAAATATGATGTTCCTGCCAAAGGGAACGTAAACACCTACCACCACTCTTGTATGATCCTTCAGATTAAGTACTGAATGAAACTCCTTATATGGCATTTTATTTTTACTTTCTACTTAAGAATAATTGAAAATCAGAATTTTAAAATAAAATTTTGTATACTAAGATTCTAAGTTTTTTTTTCTAGTTCTTTTTCAGATTCAAGCAACACTTTTTTATCTATAAATTAAAAAAAAAATAATAAAAATTGTCTTAAAGGAGAGTCTGAAAGAACAACGTGAATTCATTTTGTATTTGTTACATAATTTTGATTATAATTATTAATAAATTAATTTATAATATTAAATGGGTGAATTAACAATGTTTAAAAAGAAATTTAAAACTAAAACTTATTTTGAACTGTAACAGACTTTTTAAACTAGTGGTCTTTATGGAAAGTTTGGTAACATATAATTTTTTTTTTTTTTTTTGTTTTTTACTGATAGTCTAAAATCAATAAGTATTTCTATCTTTTTATAATTAGTACCAGGAATGGAAAATTAAGTTTTAAACAAAAAAAATTCCAAAGAATCATTTTTGGTATCTGAAATTAGGTTAAAAATTCTTTGATTCCGATGCCCCCCAAAATTTCCAATACTTCTGATACTCAATTGTGATTAATTTTTCCATCATTAATATAATATATATATATATAATTAGAGTGGCCTCGCAAAAGTAAACAAATTAAAATAGTATAGATACCTCCACTTTTTTGCTGAAAAATAGCATAGCATGACAAAAAAAAAGGCCCAAAACTTAATAAAAACAAAGTTTTATTGTCAAAATGTTTGGTTCTTCCTCTTCATAATAGAGTATTTTTTTTATTAATTTTTGAAATTTTTTACTCCTTTCTAGCATGTTTGAAATTTTGGTTAAAAATCTTGTTTTTTATTTTTGTAATAACTACAATTAGTATTTTTTCACTTTTTTCTGGTGAAAAACACATTGATTTTGAAATTCTTGCAAAAATCAAATAATTGTCAGATTTTAATGAAACTTTCAAAACCCATTCACAAATGAATGAAATTATTTACATATATTATCCCCACTTCATTAAATTTCAAGAAATTCAATTTTCAGGGTGGGAATTTTTTTTTGTTAGTTTAAAGCAGGACTCCTTGGAGAATGTAAATCAATATTTTTTTTTTTTTTCTTAAAACAATTAATCTATTTACTGAAAATCTGCTCTGAATTGTAAAATAAAAAAAATGTAATAAAACTATGACATTATTGAATTAGAAAATCTTTTAATTGCTTTTATAAATAAGATTTATTAAGGAGATTACTGCCTTTAAGAAAAATTTTTTTCAATGAATAATTAATTTTTACAGGAATTGTTTTCATTTTTAAAAAAAAATTTATTAAGTAATTTATAATATAAAAATTGTTTAAAAAAAAATCTGCATTATTTCAAGGCTGCTATTATTGTTATTAAGTAAAAACTACATTTATGAATTAAAAATTGAAAAGCTCATAAGTCGATTTTACCCCCATGTTTAAAAAATTTTTTTTTAAGTGTATAAACGTTTCCATTTTTTAACTATGGTAATCTATACATGACATTATCTTTAAAAGGCCAAGTGGTTTAAGAATTGTCTGGTACTCTGCAATCCTTTCACTTTCTTTATTTAGTTCTGTTTCATTCTTTGTCTTTGCAAATCTTCCCTTCAAAATTTTAAAGCAATTTTTGGGTTAAAATAGTAAAAGTTCAAACAATTATGTAATTAATAATGACATTTAAAGTACTATAAAGATTTAATAATAAAATAGCCATCATGATAATAATTAATAATAAAGAATAAAATGAAAAAAATATATTAAAAATATATAAATTAATTAATAAAATACCATAAGATTTCATAAATTATTGAGTTACATCTATCATGGTATTTCACTTAGATTAATTTTAAAATTTAATAACTAAGAAAATTTTATATTATTTTAAATTTTATTATTTTTTTCATAAAGCATCTTCAAACATAACTAAAAGTCAGTAAAATATTAGATAATTGCTGAAAATATGTTCATTTGTGAAAATTACTATGTAGTTATAACCCCCCCCCCCAAAAAAAATGTATTCACTTGGATTTTGTAAATTTATGTCAATTCTGGTCATCTATACTAGCTGTCAGCACCTCAGAGCTGATCAATAACATCAATAAGGCAAGAAAGACAGAATCCATTGTTAAGAAATGTTTACATACTATTTTTTTATGCTATAATTAATATTTGTTACAAATCAGATTAATTTAACTTCAAATACAGTGCTGTTTGATAAGTGACTACCCTGATTTTTTTTACTTAAGAATTATTTTGCCTATTGTTTTTGGAGTCAAACTAATTTTTAATCTTACTAATATAAAGACCACTTCCTGACCACCTAGTAAAAAAAGTTTACTCACCCTAAGGTATTCTATTGATAATTAAAATTTTGGATATAAATGAGATTTAGGGAAAAACTCTATGCAAAAAAAGTGACTCACTTATTTCCTGCAACTAGTAATCAATAGAAACATAATCGGACAGCTTTAAATAAAGAATAATAGAGGTATAATTTATTTATAATAGGTAATATAGTTTGAAATATTTAATAATCTATGGGTCCTCCTTTATTTTGAATAACCTTTTCAACCATTTTTGGCATTGACTTGATTAGGTTCTGGCAAATCTCATCACCAAGCATTGAATTCCATTCAGATATGAAATTCACAATCAAATCCTCTTTGTTGCTCAACTGCTTTCGCGAGAGCCTGTACTTTATAATGCTCCATAAGCTTTCTATGGGGTTCAGGTCAGGAGATTGGGGCGGCCATGTCATAATACTAACCTGCTTCTCATCAAAGTATTCCTTCATCAATTTTGATTTGTGACAGGGAGCATTATCCTGTATAAAAATGAGCATGGTGGGGTAGATTTGCACCCTTTCAGCAGGAGGGAGCAGACAAGACTCTAAAATTCTCTTGTACTGCTCGCTCCTGAGGGTCTTTTCAATAGGTTTTAAGAAACCAGTTCCTTGAAAAGAAAAGCATCCCTAGAACATTATACTGAATGGATGCTTGACAGTACTTACTGCTAAATTCAAAGAGCTTTCAAGGCTTCTTCTACAGATTTTAGATCGTTTATCCTTTGAATTTAGCTCAACTTTCGTTTCCTCAGAGAAGAGAACATTTATGAAAAAAAAAATAAGGTGTCACTTTTATCGAACAGCACTGTATATATTTTATTTTTGGAAGATGTTTAAAACCAATTAAAATGTAAGAAATAACTGCTAGTAAACAGACTTTTGAAATTGAGCAAATATTTGACATTCCAATTTATATAATTTCTATTTGAAATACACACAAGTCGATTTAATCTTTTAGCTTTCAGTTAAAGCTAAAAAAATCTTCAAGAATGCGTTTTCATTTTTAAAAATTCTTTTTAGACCTTAGGTATTGAAAATCTTAGTGAAAAGGTGGAAGTATCTACAATTGTATAAGTTTGATAGGTCTGACAAAGTAAAACTGATGGCTGATCTTGAAAATGACCTCCAATCTGTTAAATGGGGCAAGAAATGGCTTGTACATTTTAACGCCTCCAAAATAAACTAGTCCTTTAATCATCATGCTATTTTTGGCTTCCTTCTGTTTTTCTATAAATACTTTCATGGCAGTTGTCCTAATGAGCTCTCCTCCTTGGTACCTCAATCACATGAATTTAAGTGTACTACTAGATTGGCAGTTAGGTCTCATCATTTTACTGTTGGTATAGCTATATGTATCCATAAGTTGTATTCTAATAGTTTTTTTCTTGCACTTCTGGTTTCTTGCTTTATGCCAGCCACTATCATCAAAAATTTAAATACATCAATCGCTATCTTCTGTCTTCTTGAAACCTGTTCTTTAATTTCACTTTCTCCTCCCTAAAGTCTTATTCTCTTCCACTCCTTGTAACCACTAGCATCTTAGTAGCATTATTACCTTGTTTCGAGTGAAATGATTAAAAAAAATATGATCCCATAATAGTTGCTACATATTTCTACACATTTCAAACATTAAATGTATCAACTATTATGGGACATATATTTCTTACTACATCTGTTCCCTAATCATTGAGAAATTTGCCTACAGATGTCATACACTTCTTATCTGTGGAACTCCCAATTACTTGCTACCCTGCCACCTATGATCTTCAAAAATTTAAATGCAACACCAATCACCATCTTATCTTCTTGGATCCTGTGTTTTTATTGTCCTTTTTCCTCCCTAAAGTTTTCTCCTCCTCTTTCACTCTCAATTACTGTTATAGCATACCTACGAATGATACTGGGTATGTCCCCAGTCCCATAAATACAGTAGTGAATACTGTATGTTGGTCTACCATTGGAGATTCACTTGACTTGCTTCTAGCAATGGTCCACTTCTATGCACCACTGGCAAATCTTATATATGTTGTTCTTGTCTTAAGTATAATTGTTCTTTACCAACCTTCATTTGATTATTCTATTCAGTAACCTTTCCTAGGTTACCACAGTTAACTTTTGCTTTTTAGTGGAATTATTGCCTTGTGAAATGATCTAAAAAAAAAAAAAAAAAAAAAATTCTATCCCATAATACACTTGCATGCACCTTTTATACATTAAATGTACAGTGTAACCCGAATATAAGAGAGTTGCCGGGACCGGAGAAGAAGTCACTTATATCCGGGTTTGGTCTATTATATATACATTAACACAGGCTCTAATTTGGGACCAGAGAAAATCTCTCTTATATCTGGGTCTCACTGTATCAAGTATTATGGGATAGTATATTTTTCCAACAATTTAAAATGTGACATCAATCACCATCTGTCTTTCTGGAACCTGTCCTATTATTGACCTTTCTCCTCACTAAAATATTCTCATTCATTAAACCCTGGTGTCTTCATGGTATTAACACCTTGCTTGGGGTGAAAAGATTTAAAAAAACAAAAAAAAAAACAAACCCCAAAAAACACTCTTGCTGTATCTTATCTAATGGCATCTAAAGATGTTTACAGTGTTCGACTAGCTGTTCTGCATTAGCTTTATACTTAGTATCATTAAAAGAGTGTTTTTATATTGGCGTGAGAAGTGAGGCACTAAGGATGTGATTTGGGAGTCAGTTAGGAGCCTTTGATGTAGTACAGTGTTCACATCCCAAATTTGTTTGCCAGATTTAAAAGCGGGGACAGTTTTATTCTTACAAGGAATATAGTAAATTTACTTATTTGTTTATTTTTTTAAATTTTTTTTGTTTTGCAGTCACTATTCTGGTTGATCTTTTTGGTATTAGGAATGATGATCTTCAGTGTCTTGTACTGGTGCGTCTTAAACATCAAAGCCAGAGGTAAGAATTCTTTCTTTTTGTTACTTTTTCCGATGTTTTTGTATAATCTATGGTGTCACAGTACATTGCAAAGAGCTGTTAAGTAACCTTGACATATTTGGGAAGAATATTAGTATAACCCAGAACTTATACTGGCAGCAAACCGTTTGCATGGGGATAGAAAATGAATTCGGTAAATATACAAAAATAGAGAGTGGAGAAGACAAGGATGAGTCTTAGAAGTTGTACCAATATTCATTATTGGTGGCCATAATCTTAACGACATTAGATAAGCAGACGACACAGTGTCGATAGCAGATACAGACAGGAAACTACAAGAACTGCTACAGAATGTAGTAAAGGAAAGCAAGAAGAAAAGACTAAGCATCAACTGTAAGAAGAGATAATGTATGGTTGTTAGCAAAAAGGACAGCCCAACATGCAAATTACAAATTGGGGATGCCAAAATCAAACAGGTACAACAATTTAAATATCCGGGAAGTGTTTTAGCAGAGGATGGAAAGTGTGACACTGAAATCTGAAGGTCGATTACGATCGCCAAAGATGCTTTAAGCAAAGTACTAAGAAAAAAAAAAAAATATGGAGTACAAAAGACTATTATGAGATTTTTAATTTTTGATTCGTAAATGTAGTTTTCACTTAATAATAATAACAGCACCCTGAAGTAATGCTGAATTTTAAACGATTTTTTTTACATTTATAAATTATTTCATTAAAATTTTAAAAAATTAAAACAATTCTTATAAAAATTAATTTATTCATGGAGAACATTTTTCTTAAGACAATAGTGTCCTTAATAAATCTTATTTATAAAAGCAATTAAAAGCTTTTCTAATTAATGTCATAGTTTTATTGCATTTATTATTTTACAATTCAGAGCAGATTTTTAGTGAATGGATTAACTGTTTAAAAAAAAAAAAAAAAAAAGAAAAAAATTGATGATTTACATTCTCCAAGGAGTCCTGCTTTAAACTAATAAAAAAAAAAAAAAAAAAAAATCCCCACTCGGAAAATTGAATTTCTTGAAAATTCATGATATTAATGTAAAAAAAGAAACAAAAATAATTTTATTCATTTGTGAATATGTTCTGAAAGTTTCATTAAAATCTGACAATTATTTGATTTTTGCAAGAATTTCCAAATAAATGTGTTTTTCACCTTCTAGCGCAAAAACACTAATCGTAATTATTAAGTTGGCCACTGACATAAACAAAACAAGATTTCTAACCAAAATTTTGAACATGCTAGAAAGGAGTAAAAAATTTCTAAAAGTAATCAAAAAATATTTTATTATGAAGAAGAAAGACCAGACATTTTGACAATAAAATTTTGCTTTTATTAAGTTTGGGGCTAATTTCGTCATGTGATGCTATTTTTTTCAGCAAAAAAGTGGAGGTACCCTCACTATTGTAATTTGTTTACTTTTGCTAGGTAACTCTTATATATATATATATATATATATATATATAAAAGACATTTTTATGTTTATACATTTTTTTTATAGATACAAATATTTAAGTAAATGCTCTGTTTATAATAAACAGTATTAACAACATTTACCAGCCTGAATGTCCGAGAAATTGTCATAGAAAATATGCATCCTTCGACAGGAATCGAACCTGTATCCTATACGGAACCGTCATATAGCCTGACGTGCTTTTACTGATTTTGCCACAGAGGAGCGTTTCAGTTAGCAATGTCGTTTTTAAACTACAATTTTCCATGATTTTCTCACGTACATTCATAAATGTATAAACATAAAAATGTCTTAAAATAATTGTCGGACTTTGTCCATTTCATAATGTGTGATGTCATTTGTTTACATTTGGATACGCATCAAGCAGATATGAATGTACAAGAGAAAATCATGGAAAATTGTAGTTTAAAAACAGTAAAATCGACCTTGCTAACCGAAACACTCCTCTGTGGCGAAATCGGTAAAAGCATGTCAGGCTATATGACGGTTCCGTATAGGAGACAAGTTCTATTCCTGTCGGAGGGTGTATATTTTCTATGACAGTTTTTCTCAAACATTCAGGCCGGTAAGTGTTGTTAATACTGTTTATTATAAACTGAGCATTTATTTAAATATTTGTATCTGTAAAAAAGAATGTAATACAGAGTAAAATTGTGAGTTTAGGGGTCCCTTGGATTGGAATCTGACAGAATAACATGTCATAAAGTATAAGCAAAATGTATGCAGTCTTGTGTGTGTTTTGTTGTTGTTTCAATAATAATAATACAGGGTGGGGCATAATTTTCCATACATGGGGGGGGGAAATGCATAGTGTGGGCTGGGATATGGAGGTGACAGAATTATTGGACCAATTTTTGTCAGTGAAAATCTTAATGCAGAAATGTATCATAACATGTTGCAAGAGGAAATTCTCCCGTCCCTGCTAAACGAGGAAGGTGACTACCCAGTTTACTTCCAGCAAGATGGAGCGCCACCTCCTCATGGTCATCAAGTGCATTGGTATTAGGTTGGTGCAAAAATAATGACGTAATAATGTCGTTTTTTGACGTTAAAAAATACGTCAAAAAAACTACATTATTACGTCATTATTTTTGCACCAACCTAATATTTGGATCAGCAGTTTCCGGATACTTGAATAGGTCAACGTGGTCCCGTGGAGTGGCCTCCAGATTCCTCCTACCTGGCCTATCTTTGGGTCACTTGAAGGCCATGGTGTATCGGGTGACTGCACAAAACATAAATCATCTCAAGGAACATATCACCAACGCCATTACAAGCATAACCTCAACTGTGCTAATGCGTGTTCATCAACAGTAGGAAACATATTAATGTGTTTTCAAAACCATGATAATCATGTAGAGCACATATAAATAAAAATGGTTGTCCAACATTAAATGTTTATTTTTTCTATGTATGGAAACTTATGGCCCACCCTGTATGTGAGCGTATATATATATATATATATATATATATATATATAGTGTGTAATGAGCATCCAGATAATTTAGTTGGAAAAGGGTGTCTAGGGTTTCTTACCTTGAATTTTGGTTGAGAGTGAAAATATAAATGTTACTATTATGGCCTGAAAAATAAAAGGAGACAATTTTAATCGACACGTGTTTTGATGACGTGTATGTGGGAACTGCTTGTATGATAATGAGAATGTGTGTGGGGATTAGAAAAGTAGGGTCAATTCTCATTGGTTTCGAATGAGTGAATTAATGATAATTATAATAATTAATTATAATTATTTCTTTGACACTATAATTAATTTTTATTTTTTTTTTTATGGACACAAAAGTCTCAATGAATCCACAATAGATGGGCCTCAAATGATAAAAACTTTTGAATGTTTGATCAGAACCGTCTAGATGAGGCACCAAAATTTGAACCCATATTGGACTAATGAAAAAGGCATTCCAAATGCTAAGTTCTGAGAAAATGGAAAATTTTGTTAAAAACTAAAAGAGTGCTGGATTGCTATGTGATATCCATCCTCTTATATGACTGTGAATGCTGGACAATCCCCTGACAGATGAGAAAACTAGAGGCAGCAGAAATGTAGTTCTACAGAACGATACTGAGAATTTCATGGACAGAATAAGCAAGCAACAGAAAAAAAAACACTTATATTCAAAATCAGGCAGAAATAGCTAAAATTCACATATTGAGGACATAAGAAATAGAGGAACCTAGAAAGCCACTTACATGATGAGCTTGTGCAAATAGATGGCAGAATGAGTGGCGAGAGCCTTAGCAGAAGGAGAAAAAGAGCCACAAGAGAGAGGAAGCCATGAATAGCCATGTCCTGAAAGGGGTGTGGTAAATAGACAAAGCATGTGCAGACTTTACTGGAAAAATCAAGTCCCTCCCACCCTTCAGTATTTAAAAAATTTTTTTTTTTTTTTTTTTTTTTATTATTTATGTTTTTATCTATCTATTTTTGAGTGATTCCATACTAAAGGTTAATTATCTCACACTGACATGTTTATTTAGTTAATGTTAAGTCATGGGTACAATTTACAGTCACGCCACTCACTGACATCCATATCATTGTGGGAAAATTTTCATTCTCAAGTAGATAAATAAACTTCCTGCAAAAATAGATGGAAATTGAATTATATGAAAATGTTATTAGATCTGGACATACAAGTAATCACTACAAAGATGCATATTTGTTTCGATGCCTAAACATGAGCATCTCATCAGGTGGTGAACAAAGATGGTTATAAACGATTTTTATTTAAAAATGCTACTTATGAAACATCTCTTCTTTTTACATTTTTAAAAACTTTAAGAAGGCATAAGAAGAATTTCCATGAAAGGAAAAGAAAGAAATAAGCAGGTTAAAGCAGAAAAGAGGACAAAAAATCAATAAAAAGGAAGAAGAAAAAAAGACTTCAGAAAAGCATAAAAAATCATCCCTTCTCCAAAGAAAAAGAGAAAAGGGAAGGGAGTTATATAACAAAATTAACTAATACAAAGAAAAGGAAAAAAAATCTGAATAGTTTGATAGGTGTGATTTATGTTTAGAAGAAAAAATTAAAATAATAAAATACAATAATGAAAGCCAACTATTGAAACAGAGAGGAATGAATTAATGTTTAAATGTCTACATAAAAACAAATTCAAATTTCCATTAGAGTTTGGTTTTAATTAACTACCCAAAATCATTCCCCAACTTCCATTTCCTCTAACTCTTCAAATTATAAATGAAAAACCGATTCTAATTCCCATAGTGGAATTTTACCTTATTTAGCTACCCTAAGTGATTCCTCTCCCCCTCTAAAACCTTTTATACCATATTTATTATAATTTATAAACTTTCATCTACCTAAAGTATCTCCTTAACTCTTTTTCATTAATCCCTTACATCTATATATATATATATATATATATATATATATATATTTATTTCTTTATTTTTTTAAATTTCTTCTTTAATTTTAAATTTAAGTTGAAAATTTGTTTTCTTCTAATACTCCCAATTTATCATTATAAAGTTAATAATCTGTTTTCTTAATAAGACTTCTTTAAGATAGGGTTCAAAGACGGTGATAGGTATCTGTCTTGTGCCTAGAGTTTGATTGAAACCGTGAAAAGTGTAAACCCTGTATTATATTTTTTGGCAAATTATGGTTTAAGTTGACCCTTTAGCTTCCAATATCAATTCGTCACAGTTAACTGCTAACCTTACAGAAATGAACTTCATTTCATTCCACACTGGGCTTGAAAAGACAGACGACCACTTTTGTCGTCTGCCAAAATAGCCTATTCCCCATATGAGGTAAAAGGATTTGTTTGACTTACACACATATATATATATATATATATATATATATATATATATATATAACAGGTATCCCTTGATTAATGTGCTTTTTATTAATGCATTTTTGATTAGTCTATTAAAAATTTTTATATACCAACATTTGATTAGTGCATACATAATACTCGATTAGTACAGTAAAACATTCTTCAGCTTGACTATAGTAATTGAAAATTGATTTTTTTTTTTTTTTTTTTTTTTTTAATAGTTACTGATGTACATATGAGCTGCACCAATTAAGGGATTCTGTGTGTATATATATATATATATATATATATATATATATATAATTGCGACTGAATTTTTACCTTTTAAAAATTTCTATTTCATCATGAATGAGTTTTAATTCTTTGAAACAAAATTTATTCCACATTCTTTCTCATCTGTTTTTTGTGTTTTCTTTTTCCCTTCCCTTGTCTCGTTTCTTTTATTTCTTTCCTTGTCCATCTTTGTGTATAATTCCTGTTTTCCATCACCCATAATTTTAGATTTACATTCATTAAATAGGTTTTAACCCCTGAGAATTATTTTGATTATTAAATGTTTAAAGAGTAGTTTTTCATTAGAATTTAATTATCGTCAAATCTTCCTTGAAATTTCTGAGATAAGGTGTTATTTTATATTTGTTCATTAGGACTAGTTGTTGAACAGGACCTTTTATTTTTAGCCAACAAATAGTGACTCGACATAGCTGAGTGATTAAAGGTACTGGGACAGCTCATTTGATTTCCTGGAAGTTCAATCTCTGTCAGGTAGTGCAGATATATACACTTGATCAGTAGAAAAGTAAACTGGTGTAACTATGAAGACTTGACAGCTATGAGTTCTGGAATTTTCTCAGAAATACACCATACTCGTTAGAACAAATATGAGGGAATGAGTTTGAATAAATTGATGTAAAATTGTTGGAATTTTTTTTCTTCAAAATACATTTATATTGAAATGAGTTGTGCTTGTTTTTCAGTCTTGGCCACTGAAAGGGAAAAGTCCAAGATAAGATTTCGAAAGAGAGACAAAGTCATGTTTTATGGAAGAAAAATGCTTAGAAAAGTAAGTAAAAATTCTCCCAACCATTATGCCCACCAAAAAATCTTTTATTCAGAGACCATAACTCTCTGAACAAATTTTTATTTTTTTTATTCATAATTTTTTGGATCTTTTTTTTTATAGTCATAATTTTTTGATCATTTTTCAAATTTTTTGAATCCTATTTACTTTCTAGACTTGTTAACTGATTTGAGTCTTTTACTTTTTCAGGTAAAGACATTTACAAAAAATGATGTTTTAGGGCCAAGAGGACGAATGAAGAAACGCCAGCTGGTGTTAAAGCTTGCCAAAAGGTAATTATTATTATTTATCCGTTTTTTTTTTTTTTTTTTTACAAAATTTTATGAATTAGGTTTTGATTAAATTTAGCTTCTGCAATCTTTTATACTCAGTCTGATTTCTTTTCCAAGACAGAAAATCAAATTACTTATGTTTATTGCTGCAAACTTGTCTTGTAGACCAATTTATTTTAGTAAATTTGATGTTCACTTTACTTTGTAGTCTATATTATTTTTTTCTTTTGTAAATTTTTTTATGGCTTTGTGCTAAACTTAAAGATGGCTACCATAGCAAGCTGATTAGCAAGCTTAACCTGCTGACCAAACTGTTACTGTAATATAAACCTTTTTTTTTTTTTTAAAAACATTTATTTTTGAAATCCCATACCTTGGTTCCTCACATACAGATCCATTTATGAGATGGCTATGATCAGAATTTTACAATAGGTTAAAGTGATTACAGTTTTTGTATGATTACATTTTCATGGGCATTTCATACACTGAAAAAAAAAGAAAGTATTCTCTCTGTTTATCTGTGTGTGGATGTGTCTCTTTCTGTTTATCTGTGTGTGGATGTGTCTCTCTCTGTTTATCTGTGTGTGGATGTGTCTCTCTCTGTTTATCTGTGTGTGTGTGTGTCTCTCTCTGTTTATCTGTGT